>JADLZN010003285.1:0-326809 GCA_018155175.1 Sinocyclocheilus anophthalmus | reverse complement strand
GCCTCCATTTGGGGGATGTTTTATTTTGGTTTTGTATTTAAAGGATTGCAGCTAAAGGGTCAGGGCGATTCTGTAGCCAGAGTGCCCGTAGCACAGAGTATCTCCACATACTCTGTGCTATGTATTTTTCTAATACATCTAATATATTTAATCTCAGATATGCATTTTACTCTTAGATTCATCTTTGAGAGTTTGATGTCTTGTATTGATTTGATATTGTTGAATTGGCTGTGGAGATAATTGGCATAATACATATTTACCTGTCTGATAATAAATTGTTACATTTGATTTATTCTGCTCTCTCCTGAGTTATTTTCTCAAGTAATTAAGTGAAGGCGGTATGTTTCCCGCAATCTGTGCCAGGTTAAAGTAATACTAAATCTCAGGTTTATGGAGCAGTGGGCACATCAAGTGAGATTTGGGTTTCTGACTCACCCTTGACCTACTTAATTGTTACTCCAGTTACTTAACCAGGTGTATGATTCAGTATATTAAGTTTTACGAACTGTCAACTATCGGTGTCTAGACTAAGGGTCTAGAAGAACCGCTGATTAGTATTTGGAGTGTTAATTAAGTTGTACGTAGTTATAATAACTATTGGGTCTAGACTAAGGGTCTAGAAGAACTGCTGATTATTGTTTGAGCATTACATGGGTAATTGTTGGGGGATGAACAAACCTACTATTTGAAGTAAATAGTATTAGCCACAAAACCTCTGAATAAGTATCAAACTGGCGAATTTGTGATCGTGGAGCCCACGCATAGAAGCCGTGAGGCATCCTAAGCGACATAGATTCCTAATAAACGAGAAAAAATACAAAGTAAAGATTTAATTAGAATAATCGAATGTAAGAATAATCAGAGACCGACAACCAACCAATGTGCCTTTCAACCTAAATTAGAATTCAGATACTAAAATGGTGTCAGATTGAGTTAAACCTAAATTGAATATCTCTGCGCGCTGAAAAGACCGAACACGCGAGAGACCTTCATCCGCCACTGGGTACCTTCGTTGGGCCAGGTGCGCGGATCTTACAGAGCGAGCGTCAGGTTTGTTTGTTTTTATAGAGGGCTATTTCGCAGACGTTAAGTCCCTTGACCACGGTGAAATTACTTTTTTTGCATTACAATGTTTAATAAGTGTCAACTGACGACTATCTGACTTCAGTATTTTAAACTCATCACAAAAAAAGGTGTAGAAACCATTTTTACTCAGAAATTGCTTGTAAATTTTACAAAGAAATGGCAAGTAACACATTATTAGCCCCTTTCACACATGAAACCTGGTAAATTGCCGTAAAATTGCCAGATTTATCTTTCCGGTAAATGCACAAATGTGCTGTTCACACAAGCAATGGTGTTTCATCTTTTTACCAGTAAGATGCTAATGCACAGGCGTAAGGTGATGATCACACAGAACTTTTTTCTCTTATAGTACACAATATTAACTGCAGAGCTTCAGCGCTGATGAAAAGAAGGCATGGTCTAAAGACTTGGGGCACTTATTTATTACTTATGAATGGGAGAAAGTGCAACACAATATGGCAGAATAGTCCCGCCTTCTGAGTAAAAGAGCCAATCGCTAATTGCTAATGTCATTGCGTCACTGCAGCTGCTGAAGCTCTGCTGTGCTTGCTATAGAAACAGTCACGGTGTGTGAATCACATACTGTTTGAGTAGGTCCAACATTTGAATTTGAACTTACTTTGCGACCGTTAAAAAAAGTACATTCTATATAGTATGAATATGGGTAGTATGAATGAAATTCAGACGTACTGCACACAATGTTGTTACTGTTACTACTTATTTGGCTTATTTTTTAGCATACTAGGGAAGTATTTGATTTCGGACACATCTTCAGTGTCCTGAGATGTGTGCTTAGGAGTGCACAATTGCGCATTGGCTGATCTAGCCTGAAAAATAAGCTTTTTATAACGTTATTTGAACAAAAGAAACAATATTTATGACAGTTGTTGTCAGATTTCATTGGTTATTTCAAATATGAAATTTAATCGTAAGCTTAGTGAACAGTTTTGTAGAATTTGATGTTTCCTCATTCAAATAGATAGGAGCTGTACTTGCATGACTGAAATAGCTGCCTGCAAGGCTTTTCAAAGATGGCCACCGAGTGAAACGACTTGCCTTAAGTTGACTTTGGCAGGGTCTCGAGTGCGAGACGAGATGCAACAGTCAGATGTCTATCTAGTTCATAGATTTTAAATTTAGATTTTAAAAGCAGTGGTGCTTACTGTAAACTTCTCCGACAGAGCTTTATGACTGACCCAAAACAGACTTCTTAAAGCAGAACAATCTTATTTTTTGTTCACATATAGCACACTGCATATAGCATACTGGTATCTGTAATTTACTGGTAATGTTACATCTGCTCATACCGGAAAATTGCCAGAACTTATTTAGCAGCATTTTCGAAAAGGTCCTGTTCACACTCTAAACGGTTATTTACCAGTAAAGACTATATCTATGGAAGGGCTGTTGAATTAAACATTACAATTTTGAAGTAGATTGTATTTTCCTGTAAAATGTACTCAAATAGTTACAACTTCGAACATTTTTTACAATTTATAAACAGGCCTAAAAGACCCACTTCTGTGATGTCAGTGTGGGAGTTTATCAAAAGCACTACCCTCCTGCTTCAAATCAGTGAGTTTACGGGGTCTCTGACCTCTTGAACACCTGCTGTGTTTTTGATCCACTCAACAGCGCTTATGAAAGCATGCTAGAAGGATCTAGGTTATTGTTAAATGCCATGCTAGAGACATGCAGTGAAAGTACAAGGACCTAAGGGTCCATTCTCACCTTAGCCCCTCTAGTGTCCACTAGCACAAAACAGGAGCATATTACTCATACTCATGGAGAGGGAGCTGTAACTGCATACGTTAATAGTCATAGCAAATTAGGCCAACATCTGGACAGGCACAGGGAAAGGAATTGCTCACTCGGCTATATGAACAGATATGGTTTAGGGCCACAGGCATCATGGCACAGTCTATACCAGACAAAACTGCTGGGTAGAAAACTGATTTGTTTCCATTTTAGTTTATTTTAAATTGTTTGCTTGTTGCACCGACATTGCCCTTATAAGCTACATTTACAGTTATGTAGTGATTATTATTATTATTAATAGTTAACCATTATTAGTATACAGGCATTAGAGTCTATAAGATATGAAAGTGAGTAGCAAACAATGTTCCAGCAAAATAATAAATCAAATTTGAAATAAATAAAAAATGTTGTTTAATCAGATTTTTTCTACAATAGCTTGTGTAAAACGAGACATTAATTATTAGATTATTGACTATTATAATTGATTATTATAATTTTATTGTTTTCCTGTCTTGGAGAATTGGGTCGACATGGATGACCAAATTTCAGGATACTTTTTGTAATGCTGTAAAATCGGGGAGTGAACTGTATTTTTTGGCCATTAAAATTAATTATAGTTTAAAAAATATTTTATAAATGAAAAATATATTTTAAGATTGTTTTATATACATTTTTATATTTTCTTTTTGGTGCACCTCAAGTAGTCATAAAAAAAACAGGCAAGGAAAAATGAAAAACTGTTGCCACAACATGCAGTTTAATTTAATTTTTTACAATTACCTAACAATATGCAGTAACATGAGTTTTGGTCCTTAAAATGAACGGATAATTATAATAATTTTTTAAATACACTGACTGAATATCAATACAAGAGATTATTTCAAATATGCGTTTTTTATGATTTTAAATTGTTGGTACACGTCAACAAGGGCTAGATCTCTAGGGTAGGAAGGCCAAAAGCGACAGTTTTAATTGATATAACCTATTGACATGATCTTGTTCTGACAGGTGGGTCTTTTGTAAAAACATCTCAGCATCCTACAATGCATCTTTTTTCAAAGTGTCTCTAAGAACTGTGAGCTGCAATTTCGGTCAGGGTATCTTATCCTTGTCTGAATGTGTGTGAACTTGAGAAGGGAAAGCGAGCATCGCTCTCTGATTACTGATGAGCCGTCTGCCTCTGCAGCAGACCCGCAGACACTTCCACACTCTCTCTGTCTCACACACAGTCTCTGCCGCAGTGCAGGCCCAGTCAGATCATCAGCAGCCATCACTAGTGTCTCTGTCTTACTACGGCGCGTCAGGGTCAGCAAGCCAGTTAGACACTATTTTGTGCCCTCTTAGTATTGAGGGTGATTGATGTTTTCATATTGGGCCAAACCATTTCAGCGGTGTATGTAAATATATATTTTTTCGCACAATGATAATGTGACATATTTGATCTGGCACTCCATTTGTGAAGGTCCATAAGCGTCTGTGTGCTCTGGGCAGACTAATGAAGCAGTTGGAGCTGCAAGGATAACATGTGCCCTGCATTTACCCTAGTAACAAAAATTATTCAACCCCCCACAGAGCAACTATTACCCTCTAATATTGCAGAATCATATAAACATCAAAATTTAATAGACTGAAATATACTTTAATGTACTGAAAAATAAAAGATATACAGTTATTTGAGGGAATAATAAGTGATTGGTAGGGTGATCAGGTGCTTACATACTGAAGAACGAATAATACAAAAGATTTGTTTCTTACAGAAACTTGGAAAACTGAGAAATACAGGGGTAATAATATGGATGACATACAATATAATATAAAATAATATTATGAATGATTTGTCTGCTTGGCTTGTGTTCAGCAAAAGGAAGACGCACATGTGGGGATGTTTGGTCGTTAGGGTGTGGAAATCAGTGTCAGAATATACAGTTCTTGTCATGTGAGTTCAATTAAGTAAGAATAGAAATCCTAGGTGTTGTAATACCTCTGAGTTGAGATCATTGTGCAACGCGTGAGGATGGGGGTCAAAATATGACATTTGGTTTGGGGGAGAGTTTTAGAGTGTTTTGGGAGTACAGAGGGTCGGTATTACCTCCTTATGTTAGTACAAAATCAATATTTCTATTGGGATGTGGACATCATTTTTTATTATATATGTTTAGGTTTTTAACATTATGAGTTGCGAATTTTATCAGGACATTTTTGCATTAGAACAATGTTATGTCAGCAATAACAATTCAGTGGAGAAGGATGGGCTTAAAAAATAGCTCAAGTTCCTGTAGAGAACACATTCTGTTGGTTTTAACAACCAAACTTTGTTACTTTCCATGTTTAAACTAAATTTAGAATTCCAATATTTATACCCCACTATCACTTCAAATTTAACGATGACGGGTACCACGACTGATGCTTGATATAGGATAAAGAATGTTACAAATAAGTTTTGGTGTAAATATTCTAAGTTTTATGGCTCAGTTGTTCATTTTCTAAAGTCCGATATTTGTTTCATAGTTACCCCCAAACCCTCTTAATTTGCTTCATTTAATTACTGGAAGTGTTAGTGAAAGCATGTAATCACATTTGTTACCCAATGGGGGGCAAAATGGTCTTTTGGGTCCATGCGTGTGCTCCTTTAGCACCTGGCAACCGCTGACCGTCTCTATCCCGATCGCCAGGAACACCCGCACTCCCGCCTCTCTACAGGACTAAGTTGCAGAACCATGATCAATGTTCAACGTGTCTGGTACTTCGCCCGCTAGTATTGTCTTACGTTGTTTGTTGCACCGAAGCCGAAAACGTCCTGGTGGTTTTTCTAGACACATCCAAAACGCGATGAGGTAAGAGAGGGTGGGTTAAGTGGGGGGGAGCATTAAATGGAGATGGCCTGGCCCATGTAGTGGAAGCAAAGTCAATTGTTTCCAGTCTAGTACCTGTCTGAATGAGTAGCGCAAAATTTACCATATTCGTTATTCATCTTTGGTGGATATAAACATGGAGGGATCCGAGACCGACCGGGGGCTCATTCCCGGATCGTTAGAAAAGTAAGTATTTGTCTATATCCGCATGGGTTGTCCAACAGTCCTATCCAGACTGCAACTGAAACACTCGCGATAACATCGAGGGATGTCTCTAGAATACAACCACACATGCACGACCAGTCGAGCAGCACACTCGAAAACAAGCAGCAAAAGGGGCGAAGGAAAGCGACACGAGTGGAGAGATGATACTAACGCCGGCACGCCGACAACTTTGTCTGAGGACGATAAATGAGGAAGTAGAATAGCGCGCAGGGTGCGTTACGTGTCGCTCCATGGCGAGATCGGGCGGAAGGCTCGACAACCCCAGGACACAACCGGGAGGAAAACATCTGAGAAAAAAAAGCACAATGCGAGTGTGTGCATATCTTTGCATGTTTGTGTCTTTTCTTTGGGTTACTCAATATCCTGTTTCAGTTTATGCAGAGCAGGCATGTGGATATTGTTATAATCGGAACCAATATTTAATTAGACAATGAAATGAGCGGCGGTATGAATCACCCAAATAAATACACACAGATGAAAAGAATCATGGCTAAATTTGAGAGTACTCATCCAGACAGGAAACACGGAAACACTTGACTTGCTTCACTAAAACATGGGACAGGACATACCATTTAATGTGTTTGGATGTGTCCTAGAAACACAAGGAAGATTTTAGTGCTTCTGTTGCAAAACAACGGAAGAAACTAGACTGGCAGAGGTACAGAAACGTTGAACAATTGATCATGTCTGCATTTGCCCTGTAGAGAGCGAGTGGGTGGACAGGGTGTTCATGGAGACTACGGGATCAGACTACTGTCAGCTGGTTGCAGGATGATTAAAGGAGCACACGCATGGAAAAGACATTTTGCTTGGGTAAACAAAATTGTTTATAATGTTTGTTAACATTCCATTAATAAATTTGAGCCATTAAGAGAGGTTTGGGGTAATTATGAAAAGAATATTTGGATAGAAAATGAACAAACTGAGCATAAAACTTAGAATATTTACACAAAACTAATTTGTTAACATTCTATTACTTATATCAAGCATAGTAGTGGTAGTTCATGTTAAATTTGAATTATAGTGGGGTCTAAATATCTGGAATTCTAAATTTATTTTAAACCTGGAAATTAACAAAGTCTTAGGTTTTTAAAAACAGAATGTGTTTTACATGAACTTGAGATATTTTTAAGCCCATCTTTTCACTTGAATTGTTATGCTGACATAACATTCTTTCATAATGAAAAATGTTGCATTAAATTAGAAAAATCATAATGTTAAAAATAATATCATTATATAATAAAAATTATGTCAACATCCCAATAGACATATTGATTTTTGGCTATCTCACCTCAGAGGTCTAGACCTCTGTATACAACAATTAAAATCATACAAAAATGTCATATTTTTGACATAATCTGTTGAAATGATATTCAACTCAGTGTATTAAAAACTATTTTCAATTATTAATTAATTTGAATGACCAAGAAATCATGTTACTGAATGATTTCCCCCATTACGAAAACATTCCTCAAATGTGCGTCATTCATTTTTTGAACCAAGACAAGAAGACAAATCATTCATAATATTAATTTTATATTATAATGTATTTCATCATTATTATTACCATTTCATTCTCATTTACCCAATTCTGTAAGAAACCAATCTTTTTATTCCGTTTTTTATTTGTATGGAAATGTATCACTAAATATATTAGTATTATATAACTTTTTATAATATCTTTTATTTTTCAGTACATTAAAGTATATTTCAGTCTATTAAATTTTGATGTTTATATGATTCTGCAATATTAGAGGGTAATAGTTGCTCTGTGGGGGGTTGAATAATTTTTGTTACTAGGGTAAATGCAGGGCACATGTTATCCTTGCAGCTCCAACTGCTTCATTAGTCTGCCCAGAGCACACAGACGCTTATGGACCTTCACAAATGGAGTGCCAGATCAAATATGTCACATTATCATTGTGCGAAAAAATATATATTTACATACACCGCTGAAATGGTTTGGCCCAATATGAAAACATCAATCACCCTCAATACTAAGAGGGCACAAAATAGTGTCTAACTGGCTTGCTGACCCTGACGCGCCGTAGTAAGACAGAGACACTAGTGATGGCTGCTGATGATCTGACTGGGCCTGCACTGCGGCAGAGACTGTGTGTGAGACAGAGAGAGTGTGGAAGTGTCTGCGGGTCTGCTGCAGAGGCAGACGGCTCATCAGTAATCAGAGAGCGATGCTCGCTTTCCCTTCTCAAGTTCACACACATTCAGACAAGGATAAGATACCCTGACCGAAATTGCAGCTCACAGTTCTTAGAGACACTTTGAAAAAAGATGCATTGTAGGATGCTGAGATGTTTTTACAAAAGACCCACCTGTCAGAACAAGATCATGTCAATAGGTTATATCAATTAAATGTCGTTTTGGCCCCACCCTAGAATCTAGACCTTGTTGCCTGTGTATCCAACAATTAAATCATAAACCACGCAAGTTTTTGACATAATCTATTGTATGTGATATTCATTCATGTATTTAAAATATTTATAATATCAGTTTCTTTTAATGGCCCCCCAAAATCAGTACGCCTATTGTCTAGTAATTGTACAATTCAATGAACGCATTTTTTGGCCAGTTTTTTACTTTGTTCCTTTCTGTTTTTTTATGAATACTTGGAGGTGCACCAAAAGAGAAAAATTAAATATTTATATAAATAATCTTAAACTATAGTTTTCATTATAACTATTTTTTTAAACTATTAATTACTTTTAATGGCCAAAAAATACAGTTAGCCCCTGATTGTAGCATTTCAAAAATGTCTTCCTTACATTTTTGTCATCCATGATCTGACCCATGTCTCCAAGACAGGAAAACAATAAAATTATATAATCAATAATTAATAGTAATACTTAATAATTAAGTATTTTGCTCAGTTTTCCCAAGCTATTGTAGAAAAATTGATTAAACACATTTTTTATTTATTTCAAATTGATTTATATTTTGCTGGAACATTGTTTGCTACTCACTTTCATATCTTATAGACTCTAATGCCTGTATACTAATAATGGTTAACTATTAATAATAATAATAATCACTACATAACTGTAAATGTAGCTTATAAGGGCAATGTCGGTGCAACAAGCAAACAATTTAAAATAAACTAAAATGGAAACAAATCAGTTTTCTACCCAGCAGTTTTGTCTGGTATAGACTGTGCCATGATGCCTGTGGCCCTAAACCATATCTGTTCATAGCCGAGTGAGCAATTCCTTTCCCTGTGCCTGTCCAGATGTTGGCCTAATTTGCTATGACTATTAACGTATGCAGTTACAGCTCCCTCTCCATGAGTATGAGTAATATGCTCCTGTTTTGTGCTAGTGGACACTAGAGGGGCTAAGGTGAGAATGGACCCTTAGGTCCTTGTACTTTCACTGCATGTCTCTAGCATGGCATTTAACAATAACCTAGATCCTTCTAGCATGCTTTCATAAGCGCTGTTGAGTGGATCAAAAACACAGCAGGTGTTCAAGAGGTCAGAGACCCCGTAAACTCACTGATTTGAAGCAGGAGGGTAGTGCTTTTGATAAACTCCCACACTGACATCACAGAAGTGGGTCTTTTAGGCCTGTTTATAAATTGTAAAAAATGTTCGAAGTTGTAACTATTTGAGTACATTTTACAGGAAAATACAATCTACTTCAAAATTGTAATGTTTAATTCAACAGCCCTTCCATAGATATAGTCTTTACTGGTAAATAACCGTTTAGAGTGTGAACAGGACCTTTTCGAAAATGCTGCTAAATAAGTTCTGGCAATTTTCCGGTATGAGCAGATGTAACATTACCAGTAAATTACAGATACCAGTATGCTATATGCAGTGTGCTATATGTGAACAAAAAATAAGATTGTTCTGCTTTAAGAAGTCTGTTTTGGGTCAGTCATAAAGCTCTGTCGGAGAAGTTTACAGTAAGCACCACTGCTTTTAAAATCTAAATTTAAAATCTATGAACTAGATAGACATCTGACTGTTGCATCTCGTCTCGCACTCGAGACCCTGCCAAAGTCAACTTAAGGCAAGTCGTTTCACTCGGTGGCCATCTTTGAAAAGCCTTGCAGGCAGCTATTTCAGTCATGCAAGTACAGCTTCTATCTCTTTGAATGAGGAAACATAAAATTCTCCAAAACTGTTCACCAAGCATACGATTAAATTTCATATTTGAAATCACCAAAGAAATCTGACAACACTTGTCTCATACAATTTTGTTTCTTATGCTCAGATAAGCATTGAAAAAAGCTTTTTTTTAAGTCTAGATCAGCCAATATGCATGTGCACTCCTAAGCACACATCTCAGGACACTGAAGATGTGTCCGAAATCAAATACTTCCCTAGTATGCTAAAAAATAAGCCAAATAAGTAGTAACAGTAACAACATTGTGTGCAGTACGTCTGAATTTCATTCATACTACTATATAAAACAGACTTTTTTTAACGGTCGCAAAGTAAGTTCAAATTCAAATGTTGGACCGACTCAACCAGTATGTATTTCACACACCGTGACTGTTTTCGATAGCAATCACAGCCAGAGCTTCTAACAGCAGCTGCAGTGATGCGATGACTTTACCAATTAGTGATTGGCTCTTTTATTTAGAAGGCGGGACTATTCTGCCATATTGTGTTGCACTTTCTCCCATTCATAAGTAATAAATAAGTGCCCCAAGTCTTTAGACCATGCCTTCTTTTCATCAGCGCTGAAGCTCTGCAGTTAATATTGTGTACTATAAGAGAAAAAAGTTCTGTGTGATCATCACCTTACGCCTGTGCATTAGCATCTTACTGGTAAAAAGATGAAACACCATTGCTTGTGTGAACAGCACATTTGTGCATTTACCGGAAAGATAAATCTGGCAATTTTACGGCAATTTACCAGGTTTCATGTGTGAAAGGGGCTAATAATGTGTTACTTGCCATTTCTTTGTAAAATTTACAAGCAATTTCTGAGTAAAAATGGTTTCTACACCAGATTTTTTTGTGCTGGAGTTTTAAAATTTGAAGTTCATGCTTAGTTCTTCATTTCCACTATATTAACATTGTAATGCCAAAAAGTAATTCAACGATGGTCCAAGGACTTAACGTCCTGCAAATAGCTCCTCTTAAACAAACAAACCGGACGCTCGCTCTGTAATATCAGCGCACCTGCCCCAAGGAAGGTATGCAGTGGTGGATGAAGGTTTCTTGCGTGTTCCGTCTTTTCAGCGCGCAGAGTTATTCAATTTAGGTTTAACTCAATCTGACTCCATTTTAGTATCTGAATTCTAATTTAGGTTGAAAGGCACATTGGTTGTTTGTCGGTCTCTGATTATTCTTACATTCGATTATTCTAATTAACTCTTTACTTTGTATTTTTTTCTCGTTCATTAGGAATCTATGTCGCTTAGGATGCCTCACGGCGGCCGCTGTGCGTGGGCTCCACGATCACAAACTCGCCAGTTTGATACTTATTCAGAGGTTTTGTGGCTAATACTATTTTTGTTTAGCCCCCTACAGTTACCCATGTAATGCTCAGACATTAATCAGCGTTTCTTCTAGAACACCTTTGTCTAGACCCCGGCAGCTGATAGCTTCGTACAACTTAATTAATACTCAAAATATTAATCAGCGGTTCTTCTAGACCACCTTTGTCTAGACCCCGACAGTTGACAGCTTCGTACAACTTAATTAATACTGAAATCATACACATGGTTAACGTAACTGAGTACAACTTAAATTAAGGTCAAGCGGTTAGTCAGAAACCCATAATCTCACTTGATGTGCCCATGCTCCATCTAACCTGAGATTTAGTATGTACTAACCCTGGACGCAGATTTGCGGTAACATACGCCTTCACTTAATCTACTTGAGAAAATAACTTCAGAGTAAGTCAGAATAAATCAAATGTAACAATTTATTATCAGTCAGGTAAATATGTATTATGCCAATTATCTCCACAGCCAATTCAACAATATCAAATCAATACAAGACATCAAACTCTCAAAGACGAATCTAAGAGTAAAATGCATATCTGAGATTACATATATTAGATGTATTAGAAAAATACATAGTACAGAGTATGTGGAGATACTCTGTGCTACGGGCATTCTGGCTACAGAATCGCGCTGACCCTTTTGCTGCATTCCTTTAAATACAAAACTAAGAAAAACATCCTCCAAATGGAGCCTGTACAGACAATTGGAATTTGCATTAAGCCAGGTCCCAGACCTGGGTGGTAACAAAAGGTAATTTGCATGGGATTGTTCTCTACGGTGATCAAAGTTTCTCTTAACTCTTAGGATCTGTATTATCTTTTAGTAAGATTAAGACCATTGTACCACTTGCCCTGAAACTATTCAAATGAAACCAAACATGACTGTAAATCTTATTTGCATTCATTTAGAACATTATATTCTTGACCAGTTTGAGTGAATCCAGTGGAGGGAGGAGATTAAAAGGCACAGATGCATATGTGAGAGAGGTGTTTCCCGCACCACCCCTCTGTGGGGTGTCCTGAAGATGCCAGTGCATTGTTTGCCTCTCAGGAGATCAAAGTGTTCTAGTTTCTTTTATCCTTACAGTCTCGCCCATTTGACCGCAATTGGTCACATATAGGTGAATCCGATGGGGTCACTTGTTCGGTAATTGTCTATCCTTGAGATGTTAACTCCTTTGTGATGTTTGCAGCTGTAGAAACCTCCTGAGGGCTGTTTTCATATGCAGAACATTCAGTCTCAGCAGGTGTGTGTTGCTTGAATTCAGCAGGTGGATGAACGTCTCCAGAGTTTCTACCTGTGGTTGAGCTCAGCATGTGAGCACAGTTCAGTGAGTCAGTCTGGGCCTTTATGTCTTGTTCAGTTTACGTGTCATCCTTTCATGGAGAAAACTCTGCTCCTTGTGGCACCTTTTCTAGGATGATAGTCTGACCCATCTTCCTGAATCCTCTCACCTCCGGCGGTGCGTTTATCTGGGCAGACTTCAATAGGTGAAAGGGTTCTCCTTGCTTACACACTGCTTTGTGTGAGACACCTGAAAAGCATCTTAGTGGCCATTCAATGACTGAATTCTGATCAACTTAACGTTGTCACCCATTGGGTAATATAGAAAAGTCGTAAGTTAACATAAGAACAATGAAACAAAAAAGAAACCTGATGAATTCATGTCAGCAATTGCGAGTGGTACATCTGGTGTTAAAAATCTTTCAAGGTCATATATGGTAGGGTGGTCCCATGTAAGCATTAATTTAGGTATTCTTGGTCTGAATGAGTCAAAGGAAGTGCAGCAAGAGGTCAGTATAACTTGAACATTAATGTAGAGATATGCATCAATAAACAAGCCATATAATTACAACAATAATAATAGGCACACATCGTGGTAGTAGATATAGATAATCACACTGTCCTTCATTAATCTTACACGCAAGTCACTTATTCTAAGAATTGGACTTAGAACATGATTTTAATCTTCTAGATGGAATCCTGAATTCCTTGACCAGATGTGTGTGTGTGTGTGTGTGTGTGTGTGTGTGTGTGTGTGTGTGTGTGTGTGTATCTGATATGCAGGCTAAGTCACAGTTGATGGTTTGGTAGAATTGTACATTTTATGATTGATTGATAGAAATGAAGTGCAGGCACTTCACATTTGATAATTTTGATAATGTTTTTCTGTTATTAGTGGTGTGTTGAGAAACCAGGGGCCCTCTGGCTTGTCAACCACCCCAATAACAATCAGAAAGATTAAATATTTTAAATTGTAAGGACTCGTCTGCCTCTGTGTTTTGAAGTTACACCATCGATCTGTGACTAGTCATACAAATGTGTGTTATAGTGTTGTTCCATGAGTTTGCAGATGGTTGCAAATAGTATACATGTTATGTGTCTCTTTCAGACTGTCATTTTGGGATTAATATATTGTCCTATGTGTGTGAGGCTATGTGGTTCTGTCAGTGTGAAGACGGACAATAGATCTTTAGTGGGGTACCACGTTTGCAATCTAAGCCATCATTTTTTTTTTTTTGTTATGTGTAGTGTTCAGACTGAAAAGTCTAGATGTGGTTTGTGTTCTGTGCTCATGTCTGTGAGATGGGCGGAGTCTAATCTATAGCAATCTGTGTTGCAAAAATTTAGTTCCGGTGCTAATCCGGGAGGCCATATAGATATTTGTGTAGTAATGTTCTCCTGTGAGGTGTGACTGGCCCCTTCAAGTGTCTTCGCACCCATCTCCCGCGTTTCAGGTTATGGTCTAACAATTCTGCTGTCTTGGCTTGGTGCTGATGGGACCAGGCGCCTTCCTGGTATCTGTCCTCCAAGGAATTGCAGTGGTCAGCCTGAGACAGAATCAAATACAGAGAGAACCACAGTTAATTTTGAACTTCTCATCAGTTTCACGTTCAGACATGTGGAATTATTTTAACTACATCATCATCATGTATTGTACTTTTAATTCCAGATGTCACATGAAACTGAGTGTCATCGGTCAGATCTGAATTACTGCTACTGTTTCAGTGCAGTCTGAGTGTGTAACACCCGATGCCGCTCTTGCAGTTGAGCCTTCACAGTCTGCTGTGTCATGAGCATTATAGACCCCAGTTTTGCTGGGGACATTTTCTAGATTAATTGGTGTTTTTATCACCCATGTCATCATGAACTCCAATGGACCAATGTCCATGGCTTTAGTTGCAGTTGCTCTCATTACAGTCAGATCTGTGGGCAGAAATGTGTTCACCTGTTTCGGTGTTGTCTGTTTGGCAAATGTTGTTTTATGGTGTTGTTCACACATGCAGATCTCTGTGACACATAAAGACATCTGGTATTTTGGTCTGATGTTTAGTATTTTACACCCCCCTTTCATTATTTTTCAAGTAAATTTAAAAGATCAAATAGTGCTGTGTGGCTGCATTCGACCGTGGCTTTGTGTAAAAACAGTCATGCTCCAAACAAAGGAAGGAAGTTTTACAATTGTGATGTAAATTTGATCCTGTTGCTGTAACCCGTAACCAGCCTCAGAATGCGAGTATGAGGTGAGATCTGGATCAAAATACTTCCATTTTTTAAGGAGCAAGATTAGGTGCAAATTCAGAGCTTCTGAGTTTTGCATTGAAATTTGGATGTTTCAATTTCCAAATAATGTTAGCTACTCTCTCTGTTTAGATTAAATTTTTAGTTGGTGCTCCTTAGTGAAGGATGAATTGGTTCGCTGTCTCTGGTGCCAAACTATTGAAATGAAAACACACCTCCTCCCTTTTTGGCACTGGGTAGCAGACCAATGAAATGTAATTGTAAAAATCACATTTCTCTATGTAATGCCATGCTTGGTGATTATAATATAATGTACATTATAATTTGATTTATAATATAATTATATTATATTAAAATAGTATATATTAAAATAATATTATTTCTGGTCTCTGGAGAGTCTTTGGAATAATATAGTCGCCAATGTGTTCGTCTTTTAGAAGACCTTGTGATTTGGCCCTGTAGTCACAGTAGTACACACATGTACATTGTATGTATAACAACTAGTCCGTCTTAAAGCCAGTGAGAGACTCTGAAGTTGTTAACATCCAATGACTGCAAGCATATTTGGAGTACATGGTCAAATCACAACTCATGTGCGAAATTTTCCATCTGCCATAAGGTCTAAGTTGTCACAAATTGCATTCTCATGGCAATTCATTTGAATATGAAAAGGTGTTGAGGAGTTGGGCAAGCTCAGGGCTGATGCAAAGCACAATCACTGTTTTTAGGTCTCAAAGGTTTGTTAAGGCCCAGTAGCCATTTGCTTGATATAAGGTGTGATATGTTTAATTGTGTGTTACTATTTTGCCATAAACACCTCCCATGCAACAGGGAGAAAAACATGAGTATTCTGAGTGAGTGTACCCTCGGACTCAGCTTTGAGCCACTCTCAGAAACAAAGCCATTTGTTTTATAAAATCATCACTTTCAATCTGTGTATCAGTTTCAGATTTTTTTAAGCTTATCATCTATTGTTTGACTGCAGTCAAGAGGAGTTCTGCTTTGTAGTAGTTAGTCCTCAAGAGCTGAGGTATAATTTTTTCCTCAGTGAAGCTTTCTTTGAAGCTCTTTTATCTGTGTTGTGATTTTATCACTCTGTTTTGCCCAACTTACTTTTCACATATAAATGTATCAACTTAAATTGTCTTCCTTTCATTCAATCACAAGTTTTCCAATTTTTTATTAATTTGGAATTTGTATTCTGTTTGTTCATTCTCATTAAAATGTTGCTCATTTGTTGCAATGAAGCAAATAAAACAACAGAGAAGGCAGTTTGCAGATTAAAACTTTAGGTTCTAATTTATGACTCTCTGTTGAGTAACAGAATATACAGTTTTTTTTTTTTTTTTTTTTTTTTTGATGATGGGGAATTCCAATTTTTAAGTTTCATCTCTGTTTGCTAATCAAACAAGAGATATTTCCATTTCAGAACAGGGCTGTCATTCCTCGTCTACGTGCCTGCTATCCTGTTCCCTGACAAGTACGTGGTTTCGTCCTAATTCTCAAACCCACCGGATCCGTCTCCGTTCTAACAATAGGAGTAACCGACTCATTCTACAATGTGTATATGGGGTGCGTCTGTCTTTCCCTCAATATTTCTAAAAGGCAAGTAAGAATTGACTTACCACAGCAGCTGGAGAAAGAGAAGGAGATGATCAAACCCTTTTTTCGGTGTAAATCCATATTGCGCTGAAAAAACGTCACTCGCCTGTTTTGGGAGACTGTGTCGCCGGTCACCAATTTGTGGGGAGATCACGTCCCGGGGTCACCACTGTAAGGTCCGCGCACCTGGTCCAAGGAAGGTATCCAGTGGCGGATGAAGGTCTCTTGCGTGTTCGGTCTTTTCAGCGCGCAGTGTTATTCAATTTAGGTTTAACTCAATCTGACTCCATTTTAGTATCTGAATTCTGATTTAGGTTGAAAGGCACATTGGTTGTTTGTCGGTCTCTGATTATTCTTACATTCGATTATTCTAATTAACTCTTTACTTTGTATTTTTTTCTCGTTCATTAGGAATCTATGTCGCTTAGGATGCCTCACGGCGCTATGTGTGGGCTCCACGATCACAAACTCGCCAGTTTGATACTTATTCAGAGGTTTTGTGGCTAATACTATTTACTTCAAATAGTAGGTTTGTTTAGCCCCCTACAGTTACCCATGTAATGCTCAGATATTAATCAGCGGTTCTTCTAGAACACCTTTTTCTAGACCCCGACAGCTGATAGCTTCGTACAATTTAATTAACACTCGGAAGTATTAATCAGCGGTTCTTCTAGACCACCTTTGTCTAGACCCCGACAGTTGACAGCTTCGTACAACTTAATACTGAAATCATACACATGGTTAACGTAACTGAGTACAACTTAAATTAAGGTCAAGCGGTTAGTCAGAAATCTATAATCTCACTTGATGTGCCCATGCGCCATCTAACCTGAGATTTAGTATGCACGTATCCCTGGTCGCAGATTTGCGGAAACATACGCATTCACTTAATCTACTTGAGTAAGTCAGAATAAATCAAATGTATTATTTTATTATCAGTCAGGTAAATATGTATTTTGCCAATTATCTCCACAGCCAATTCAACAATATCAAATCAATACAAGACATCAAACTCTCAAAGACGAATCTAAGAGTAAAATGCATATCTGAGATTACATATTTTAGATGTATTAGAAAAATACATAGTACAGAGTATGTGGAGATACTCTGTGCTACGGGCATTCTGGCTACAGAATCGCGCTGACCCTTTTGCTGCAATCCTTTAAATACAAAACTAAGAAAAGACATCCTCCAAATGGAGGCCTGTACAAACAATTGTAATTTGCATTAAGCCAGGTCCCAGACTTGGGTGGTAACAAAAGGTAATTTGCATGGGATTGTTCTCTACGGTGATCAAAGTTTCTCTTAACCCTTAGGATCTGTATTATCTTTTAGTAAGATTAAAAGACCATTGTACCAATCGCCCTGAAACTATTCAAATGAAACCAAACACGAATGTAAATCTTATTTGCATTCATATAGAACATTATATTCTTGACCATTTTGAGTGAATCCAGTGGAGGGAGCAGATGCAAGGAACTGATGCATATGTGAGAGAGGCGTTTCCCGCACCTCCCCTCTGTGGGGTGTCCTGAAGATGTTAGTGCATTGTTTGCCTCTCAGGAGATCGAAGTATTCTAGTTTCTTTTATCCTTACAGCTCCTACTAGCACTTCTTTAATCTAATGTTCTACTTTGTTGGACAAGCCTTGAGAGACGTTGCTTTCATAATGAAAAGCTCATTTTACATGTGGCCAATGAGTAACTTCATTATGGTTGTCTTTGTAGAGCTGTTTCCCAGTGAGATTGGAAGCTGGGCTGTGTGGAAGTCTCTTGGCTGCTGAGTCGGGGTCTCCACCTCAGCCACATGGCCTCCTGGCAGCGTTCCTCTTTTGGACACTGGTAGCAGCTTGTGCCCCACACCCCTCCCAGATGTTGTGTCTGGAGACAGATGTGCACCCCAGCTCAATATCCAAAGAATCTTGGTAAGTATGTGCTTAAGGTGGGAGATGTCTTATACTGACTGATAAAAGGGAGGAACGTGCCAACACGACAGCCCACCTGGCATCCAAACAGTCGATAAGTAACGCTAACCAAAGGAGAGCTTGTATATATTGAAGGATTTGTATGAACTGTAAAAATGCCACAATATTTGCAGAAAGTGAAATGATTAATTTACATTTAATATTGATTCATTACAGTAGGAAATTTTTCTTGAGCACCAAATTATTTCTGAAAGATCATGTGAAACTGAGACGGTGTACTGGCAAAGCTGAATTTTCAGCACCATTAACATAATAAACATGACACTTTATATTCAAATTATTTTTTAAAAAGTCACTAATTTGTAATAATTTCACAATATTACTGTATCTTGGATCATATATACATGCAGGCTTGGAGCATAAAAGACATTCAAAAACAAAAATCTGATGACCTAATTTTGAACAGTAGCAAATATTATGTAAATTAAGCAGCCTGAAAAGTATGTGCATATATATATATATAGTAACATGTAACTTTTATTTGTTCATATGAATGTAACCGTATAGAGTTTAAAATAAAACTCAGAAATACTCTCAAAAATTCAATATGCAAAGTCATGTGTGCCACACAAAGGCAAGCTTTATTACAGGAAAGACAAAGGGAGAAGTCATTTCAAAAATAACATTTTTGAAATAAAACCATGTAAAACACAAAAAAGAAAACGGTTACCTCAAATGATGAATCCAAATAAATAGGACCAAGCAGTTTTACATCAAGCACATCTTTGTCAATCTACAACATGAACAAATATTTAATCTTGTGACATTCTTTTAGATGTCTTACAAAGATAACAAAACGAGATACGTACAACTGAAGAACTAGAGGGCATGCTTGGTGTATTTGTACCCAACATTGTGCAATGGCAGCATAATGATTGAATGTCCATCTCCATCACCAAGAACTTAAGTAAATTGGCAGCTACAATGTCTGACCAGCCATGTGTCATGTATACACGCGGTTCACACTCCCTAGAACCCAAAATTCATCTTCAGTTTCTTTATTTACGCAGTCACTAGACAATGCAAAAAGGAATTTGGTGTGTGTGATCACAGTGGCAGAACTTGTAAACAGCCACAGCGGCTGCTCGCATCTTCCCTTCCACCCCTGACAATTGAGCAAAATGAGAAAAATATTGACTTCAAGTATACACAAATAAAGCAAAAACAATTATTGGAACAACGGTTAAAAAAATGGACAAATCTCTTTCATTAAACAGGACCAGCCTGTTCAGTTTTATTCCAAAAGTCGGCTTCCATTTGCAGTTTGACCTCGCAGATTCACAAACACCAAAGCCCTTATCCGGTCAGCTGATCCATATATTTGAAAGGTCCTGTCTGAATTTCCTTCCAGTCCATCTGCTTCTCATGCATTAACCTCCCTGTATGCTCATGAACAGAACACTAATATTTCTATTCAGTTGAAAAGGAAAAATAATTAAATAAATTAAAAAAAAAAAGTTGCACTCCAATGGTCATATTTTCATCTAATTTCTCTAACAAAGGCTGAACATAGTCACAATATACTGGCTTGTTTTATTACAGCTGTGCTGATGAATATCCACATAAATATACGTATGTCCACAAAGCAGTAGCATGAATTTTTATAATAGCCTTTTAATTATTTTATTTTAATTATTGCCACCGTACACACTTTGCATTACAAGCACTTCAACCATAATTATTGCTTTGTGGTGGAAAGCAGACTTCAAGATTAGCACTTTGCACAAGAAAACATGTTTTTTTTCCCATTGATAATCAAGTTTAGAAACACATTGGACAATATTATCCACAAATATTTCGACTGCTAGTGCTGCAAATGAGCATGGAGGCAAAGAAACGGGAGATTCTGCTGCTCGATGACAGAATGCTACATAAGATGCATGACGAACTAAACCCAAGCTGGTCTGATCTTAAACATCTCAAACCAGGTGACTTAACCTTCTTGCATACATTTGGAATCTGTTGGTTTCAGAAAACCTCTCTGGATGTCATTTTCAGGAATGAAAGCTTATTCATCGTGCCAAACTTGATCCGATTGAGCCCTCGCAGATCTAGTGTATGGATCCCTTTGAAAAATCATGGTTGCCTACACTAGAAAGCAGCAGGAGATATTAAGATACAGATAATCACTGTAATATGTTCCCCAGTCACACCCATCCTATCTCTCAGAACGCTTAGCCGCTAAAAATAGAAGCGTGTATATAACCACACACACCCACACACACACAATGTGTTGTAGTAGGCAAATACAATTTTTGGCCCATTTCCTCTATCCTCCACGTAGCGTGCAGCATATGGGCGCTCTCACTTAATCACATTTCGCTTCCTACACTGCAGCAAATTCAACAAGCGTGACAATGCCAAATGGGCCACCTTCTCCTCTACATGACCCGGGCCTTGTGCTCCACAAGCTTCACAATTTTAGTGCATTCTGTAGGTATTTATTTTGAAGCTTACACTAGAGATCTTGTATTTATAGATCGAATAGCTTACATTGAGCATTAGAACCTTTTTTTAAACATCCGTTTCCTATTTAGTTGAATCATTCCGAGGTTCAACTGACCCAATGACAGCAAATCTCTTGATAACAAGGAGTGAATAGATGACGGCTGATGATCGTATCTCGTTTAAAAGCAAGATACAGTACTGAAAATACATATGCACTGTTGAAGAGCTCAGGACAAGGAGGACAGCGAAGTGTCCACTTGTTCTGAAAGGTGTTTCTTTGGGGGGCGAGGAAGGATTCCACACGTCATTGATGTGCCAATCGGAACCCACCCCTCCTTCCCCAGACCAAAGCGCAGGGAATGGTGTAGCGTTTGTTATGGGGGGGGGGGCGATGTTCTCCACTCACATTACAGAGCAACTCTTGGCCTTCTCCTTCTTGAAGGTGGAGGAGAGGAGCTCGGACTTGCTGGGCAGGTGGAGCAGGCGTTTGGACAGCCGGCGGGTCGGGCTGGGTTTGGCGAGCGGCTGTAGCTTGTTGATGCAAGCCAGCGCAGCTGTGCGGAACACGCTGTGGATGCTCTTCTCAGAGGTGAAGGCTGAACACTCCAGATAAGCCTCAGCGCCCAACTGTTTGGCCATGGCAGAGCCCTGTGATAAGAGATGCACAAACTCCATTTGCTATAGTTTCTCAGTCTTAATAGAAGCAACAGCGTTTCAAAAGACAGTTGATGAATTCAAAAGCTTTGTTCATGTTATCAGTTGTCTACATGGGTAGTTAAATATTCAAATCAGCATCCTAAGTAAAATAATTGTCTGATCCCTTCCTAAAATGGACTGCTATGTTTTCCATGTACCCATTTATATTAAGATAAACGTTTATATTTTAAAATGTAATTTATTCCTGTGATGGCAAAGCCGAATTTTCAGCATCCATTACTCCAGTCTTCAGTGTCGCATGATCCTTCAGAATCATTCTAAATATGGCTAATTTGGTCTGACGAAACGTTCTTATTATCAATATTGAAAACCAGCCGTGCTGCTTGATATTTTTGTGGAACTGTATAAATTTTTTCAGATTCTCGCTGAATATGAAAGGGAAATTTCAAAGCAACAGCCTCATTTAAAATAGAATCTTTTGTAACATTATAATTGTTTCCACAGTCACTTTTGATTAATTTAATGCATCACTGCTGAATAAAAGTATTAATTTCTTTATACTGACCCCAAATGTTTGTGGTGTACATCAGAAAGCAGTTTTACTGACAATATTGCCTTATAGCCAGAGTAAGCAAGATCAATGCGACAGTGCTAATAAACAACTTGCAGCTGTACCTGCTCATGAGTGATGGGTGTTTGTTTCTGATTGGACAGCTCCATCAGCGTGCAGACGTCCGTCCGAAGGTCTGTCTTGCAACCAACAAGAAGAATACGAGTACTGGGGCAAAAGTCAAGGATCTCAGCCCTCCACTGCAAACAAGACAGAAATATGCAATTGTAAGATGGACAAATTCTTGCAAAAGAGAAAACGCATATCGTTCCTTCAAACCAGGGTTTTGCATTACAGCGATTATCATAATCTTGGTTTTTGAGTGCCAAGCACTTCTGGCAAGTATAGAGTGATAAATATTGCAGCCCAAAAATTACGTACAGTAAGAAAAGAAAAACAAATGAATCATTCATAAAGTCTAAAATTAAACCGACTTCCTTTAAAGGTATTTTGTTTGAATTCACGATACCACAAAACATAGGTTACCTGACAAAACATTTTATAGTAAAGAAAGAACAATGTAATGATGAGCTCCTGAGAATCAGGGTCAATGTGGGGATTGAATATTAATAGGAATATCTAGTTACCTTCTTAAGTCCACTGTCAAAGATATCTGGGCGACTGATGTCAAAACAAAGGAGCACTGCATCAGAGTCACTGTAGCAGAGGGGTCTCACATTATCATAATATGGAGATCCTGAAACAAGAAAGATGTTACTGAATAGGAAAGAACAAATCAGTGATAAGCATGCTTTCTTCCTTTGAAACATGCAACGGATACAATTCTTTTTGTAAGTGTCCTTAATATATTGTTAAAACAACATTGCCCAAGACAGAAGAGAGAACAAGAACCTGGTTTCAAAACATTTAACTTTCATGTGAAGCATTTCAGAGTGAAGCTGATGATTGAGTGGTTATGTCTGTGCCTGTGTTGCCTTGTTTCAAGCAGAAGACAAAATGTCATTTCAGAGGTGAAGAATGTTTTTTAAAAATGTTACACTGACGCAAAATTATGAAAGCAAGCTTTTTTTTTTTTTTACAATAAGCATTGATAAAATCTCAGAGTAAAACAAACATTAACAAAAAAGTCAATTTTAGTTTCTCATCTTTAAGCACTTTCTGCACATTAGAACTCATCATGTATCATGACCCTTCATTCTGAATCACAAAATAAATAAATAAAACTGCCGAGTTCTTGTGTACGAGTCTTTAAGCTAGTATTCAAGAAAAGCAGATCTGATGACTGTGAATGTGATATATATATATATATATATACTCTACATCTCTCCCCTGGTCATCACTTCATTTCCAGTCAGCTCAGCATACATCCTGTTAAAGCCCACTTCCTCTCACTGCTTGCCATATTTGCATTTTAAAGGAGAAGAAAATGACAACTGAGCTCCAAATCCTCATTGATCAATGAGTCTCGCTCTCTCCCTCGATTTGTTTTTTTTCCAGTAGATTTATGCAACTGGAGCGATGGGGCTGGGGTAGGCACTTACTCTCCTCTTGTTCAGAATCCTTAAGTAAGCCACCCACCCTCCCTGTGCCCTCCACACATATGCAATACCTCCAGTCCCCCTGTTTCCACAGCAACAGCCTTGAAGTCAACCATCTGCAGAGCGCCGTCTTCCTAAGGTGTCCCTTAACTGCCCATCAATCATTTGATACAGAGCAGTGCCCACCCGCTTGGTACGGAGGAGATGATGGGGTGGTGTAAACAGCCTTATATACACACACCTCACTATCGCGGTCTCCTTTTCTGGATTAATTTAGCCCAAGTCTTCTCCTTAACCTCACGTTACGGTCTTCAGGTCTTTGCATGAGTCAGTGATACAACTGTTAGCCCATACACTGTAGAAGCCTCATAGTTAGCAATATTGATTAACTTGCCATTTTTATTGAGTAGTAAGCGCCATTTTCAGTGTAATCCAAGTGATTCGCAAACAAAAGCAAGCTTATGAATTGAATCAGGTTTTTTTCTTTTTAGTAAATCTATCAAGCATGACCACTCGAAGACCAGTTGATTCCAAAACAATGGACTTGATTCTTATTAGACCAAACCCATACAACACAAACCGTATAATCTAACCGATTCCCGAACAAACGACTCGTGCCGATTCGTTTTAGTGAATCAAATCTATACAGCGTGACCGGTGTAGTTTCACTGATTCCCAAACAAAGTGATTCTTAAGAGCAGATTATTTTTAGTGAATCTAACACGTACAGTGCAACCAGCAAAGTCTAAACAATTCCCTAATAAATGACTCTTACGAGCTGGATCTTTTTAGAGAATCAAACACCGTTAAACACTTTTTTTATGTAGTATCTTTAAAACAATTCTTGCAAAACGGGTGTTTATACTCCTTTTCAGATGTTTTCAAATTTATGCATCAATTAAATTCTCATCATTTGGTAATGACTTTACATTTCACAAGGACCAAATCATTAATGGAAACAGAATTAAGTTCCTTACAATTCCCACCCCTAAATATTAAGTAAAATCCTCAGACAATAAGTAAAACTTAAGATTTTACATCATGTTGATTTTAAGTTAATTAAAACTGTCAACGGGACGCTTGAACAATTCTTTCAATTAATCACTCACAAAGAATCATGAGTTGTCATTTTGAATCAGCCTGATGAATCCTTCACTGAATGTACTGATTTCATGTTGACTGCAATTAAAACTCATTCAGTGAAGGACTCAGACTCACTCAGAATGACAACTCATTACTTTGTGAGTCTCTTTGAGTGATTCGTTGAAGAATTGCTCATAAGAGTCATGTTTACCAAGTTTTAATTAACCTCAACATGAAATTAAATGTATGAAGCCAATTTGCCCTCATTTCATTATGGAGATCACTAGTTAAAAGGTCCACTGCAGACTAACTTCACTCTGAAGCACAGATCACTGCCTATTTTCTCTCTCCTACCAGGACGTCACGGACACACAAACCTGAGCGTGAGGCTGCATTCAATTGCTGCTGATCTTAATGCAGCGATCGATCTAGATGTACACCAAGGGACTGAGGAGCAATTTCAGTTAAACTCGACAAAATGATACACCCCAGCACTCACAGACAAAGACCTCCACACAGTGAGCTTACCAAAACTCACTCAAACCGCTGTTTGAAATTTGAAAAGAACACATTAACGCTAAATTCTGTACCACCAGCAGTCTTGGATCACAAAACTGCCCTATTGAACAACCCTGCACACAGTGAACAAACTTCTGCTCAGCTCTCAACCCTGGGCCACATGTTCCCCTGGTTGAACAAGAAGAGGATGGTATGCTGTCTGCGTATTAACGACGTCGGGGTTGTTAAGCATGCAAAAAAGTGTGCAAAAAAAAGAGAAAAAGAGCAGAGTAGAGTTGCTACAATCAGAATAAATGCTTTCTGTTGTGACGCCATGCCTGGAGCAAAACTAGCTTAGCTGAAAAGTAGGCCAACGTGTGCATGTCATTGATATGAGACGGCCTTTTCCTTGGGCGCACGAAGAGTCTTGTGAAGAGAACAGATGGAGGTGGAGTGGGCTGCTTTTGTGCACCACACCGCATTCCATCTGCTGAAGCCTTTCACTCTCTGAAAAACTCATTTAGCCGTTTTACCAATGACTGCGAACTATGAATGTAACTGGCAAGTTACATCAGACATATTCTGAAACCTAATAAACTGCACTCGCTCTAGAAATGTTGGTGTGCACCGGAGTGTGATTGACGTTACTGTTTGGTTTGTGGAAACGTTCCTTGAAAAGGTGGTCTTTTTAAGTGGGCATGATTTATTTCAGTACTTAAAGGAGTTAGGTTCACAATTGTAGTCTCTCATGACTAAGCCATCTGACAGTCTCAATGAGACCGCGATAACAGATCCTGTCAATTATTATTGCTTATATCTGCCATTTACTTGGGAAAGAAAATATCATTCAAGTGTGAATAAGATGGTATCATATAATGAAAATAGTATGCCATTGTTTCCTGCTTCTCTACCCTCAATCTACTGTGGCGGAGCAAAATAAATCATTTTACTCAAGTGAGTGAGCTTGCTGTCTGTATTAAATGTGATGAGATAAAGACCGTGTGCCACAAAATACGTCTTTTATTGTGTTTGTTATCTAAAAGAGCAAACATCTAGTGTAGTAGTATAATTCAAGAACAAATAAATTATTCTTTTAATCACTCAAAAAGACTAGCAAGTTATCATTTAGAATCATTTTGATGAATTCACTTGAACTATTCTGCAATTCATCATCATTCGACTCAAAATAAAGCATAAATTATCTTGTGTACTTGAAATAGTTACTGACTATGTGTAGTTAAACATGTGCAACAAATTTACTTTAAAATGTTAAATTTAAAAAAATGAAGTATTTTAATGAAAAAAGATTAGCTTTATTTTTAATATATAGTTTAAGGTTTTAAAATGTATTTACTGAAGCATCAAAGCATTTGTTTTGTATTTTGGGTGGGTAGATTTACTGAAATCTGTATGAATTACTCTAAGATTGGATCATATTAGCAGGGTTGTTATTAAATAAACTATTAAAATTTTATTTGTTAACTGAAAAAGCCAAAAAATAAACAAAAAGGCAAATATTAGATGAAAAAGTTGTTAACTAACTGAAAACAAAGCTAAATATAAATATAAAAAGACAAAATCACAAAATTACCAACTTACACTAAAATAAAACTGAAATTAATAAAAGCCAATTATCAAAATATTATAACAGTGCATAAATATTGCATATTAATTGACATTTCAAATATGGCACAGAATGAAAAAGCTGACTAAGAGTAAACTTCATCGCAGTGGAATCTGTGGGAATTAATCAGCACTCTCAGACTCATGTAAATGCGAGCATGGGACTGAGAGAGGTCAACCTTCACAAAGGAGCTAGAAGCAAATGAAAGCCCCTCTCCTTCCCAGTAGAGATGATGAGAACAAAACCTAGAGCGTTCTCCATATCCCCCACCCCCCCTTTCCTTAAGATCCCAGAGATTCCATCACAGAAAATGATGGGGGCCCAACAAAGAATCCCCCCCTCTCTCTCACTGCGAGGGGCTGGCCATGACCCCTCAGGGAAAACCATCTCAGAGCTGTGGTGGTGTTTCCTCATTGGTGCCTGTCATCAACTGCCAATGGCCACTGGAGAGCCCATTAATCTACTGGCTTTTTTAATGTGCTAATGGAGCACTATTTTTGCGCACACGATCTTGTGAAGTCATCCCATACTGAAGCAGCAGAATTCATATTCACAGAAATGTACATCTATCAGCTTAATGGCAAATGCCACCTAATCCATTGCTAATACCTCAATGAAAATTAACTATAGCCTCCATATTAGAAATACAGGCGGCCATCTTCTAAGAGCCTGCAGTAGGTCTAATTGGCTGTCGTGACAAAGTGTGAGGATTGATTTTCACCTGTAAATCCTTTCTGGGCCACAAAGCAAGCAGTTTGAAACGCAATGGGGTCAGCTCAATCAATGAGGAACAGACTAAGAAGAAGCCTCGTTCATATTGAGCAGCAACACAGAGATGACAAATAGCACACAGGGAAATTCTAGAACATAACCAACTAGGTACAGAGTGCTATCTTACAGCACATAAACAACATGCATATCAAAACCGCCATGCTGTAAAATTATTTAATCATCATGTCATAACATCTGTTTCCATCCATTTAACTAATTTCTTGAGTTCAAAGTCAAACTACATTTACTTTAGTAACTGAATTCAAAAGGGATTGAAAGTGCAATGAACTAATTACTGTAGGTTATGACTTTGGCACCACTTGGATTTTATGCACAAAACTAAAGCAGCAATTACACTTTTTACTGTGCACTGAAGGTAATGGGGGCATCATTTAACAGTTCTGTATGAATAAACGCATACACCATTGAAAAGTTTGGGGCTAGGGATTTTTTTTTATAAAATTACTTTTATTCAGCAAGGTTGCGTGAAATTGATCATAAGCACCAGTAAAGACATTTATAATGTTACATTTCTATATCAAATAAATGCTGTTCTTTTGAACTTTCTATTCAAAGAAACATTAAAAGATTCCACATAAGCACAAATGTTTTCAACCTTGATAATAAAGTGGTTTCTGGAGCACAAAACCAGCATGTTAGAATGCTTTCTGAAGGACCATGTGACACGGAGACTGGAGTAATGACTGCTGAAAATTCAGCTTTGCCGTTACAGGAATAAATTACATTTTAAACCAGGAAACAGTTGTTTTAAATAGTCATAACAGGGCTCAAAAATAAGGACTGCCTGATGGCCCAGGGCCAGCGTGAAAGACGCTCGGGACAGTTGACGAATTTGTCACTGGCCCGATCGGGCCACTGCTGCGTCATCACAAAAGTTTATAATTTGCATGCGTTTAAGCCATGTTAATTTAAAAATTCCAGCGATTTTAAGGCATTCAAGCAAGACGCAAAATACAACCCCAATCAGTACTCGTTTAGAGATATTTAGAGATACATCTTTTGACAGCATGCAAGCCCCGAATTAAGTTTCTTTCCACGCCTTCATTCATTTGAACGGACAAATACATACAAAAGTATATATATATCTCATTTTAAATGTATTAAAAGCACATAACTCCTGATTTTTAAATCAGAAACAGAATAGAAATAATTGTGCATTCACCTATGCTACAGTATATTTGGACTTTTTTTGCCAAATTATATCACTGAACCCATTTGTCACACTATGGATACAGCAAATTCAGTTTAAATTTGAGAGTACTTTGATTTGGAATATCTGTTTGACTTGATGGAAATACAGTTCAAAATCTACAGCCTCAGCCATGATTAACAGCTAAAAACTAGATAAATCTCTGGTTTGCCTTCTCATCCTCATACAAACCGGGACTCATCCATCCCCTTAAACTGTACTCTGCGTCTAAGCTGGCTTGTCTCCAAGCAGACTAAATCAGATCAAAAAGCACGAGCAAAGGACTGAGGCATATTAACAGCACATATTTCATTCAACAATCTGACCATGAAATCACAATCCTTGCTTTCTCTCTCCCTCACACACCGTCTGTCTCCATCTCACGTATACAACAGACAAACACATCACAGAAACCCAGTCCTATCAGCCACACTTCACAGTCAGCGGACCACCAGACGTTTCTGGGTGCTAATTATGATGATTCAGTTGGCGTGCGTTTAGCACACATCCAGAGAGACATGAGATTATCATGTCTGTCATTTACTAGGGATTCAGAAATGAGCAGTGTGGAGCAGACAAACAGCACTTTGTAATCAGGTCAATATGCTACAATGGGAAGCCGAGGGGAGATGTGAACTGCCTCAGTGACCACATACTCCCTCGTTAGTCTGCTGACTATGTATGGTAGCTGATAGAAAGACAGACATCTAGACTCATGCCTGATGCATATTGCACAAAACTAGAAAGCACTCTCAATTTGGCAAGCTCCAATCTGATTGGCTGACTTTACATAACTTCCGGTATTAAGGGGATACAGGGTTTATCATCAGTTTATCATAATTTGCTTCCATCTGTAGGGAAGTTTAAACCATGTTAACAAGGTACTGGATTAAGGTTAATACAAGCACTTTTGAGGATGAAAATTACAGGATTTTCCAAAGTTTCACAACATTCAAACTAACTAGACAAGAGAGCAGAGCGGTATTTACCCTTTTTATTTGTACTCAAATAATAATAAAATCATCTGTACTTATTACTTTTGGCCCAATGGACACTGTTTTGATTTCGTGACATTGATATTAAAAATCAAATGCATCTAAAGCATTGTAGAAATTTGTTTTTATGTGTTGCTCCATTGCAAACATCTGTTGCAATTATTCAGCATTTACATTTTCCCCCACACTGGTTCAGCATTAGCATAAATAATTATATTTGCATTCAAATTCAATATTCTAATCAGGTAGTTTAGTAATCCGCATAACTGGATTGGCCCAACATGGCTCAAAAATAGCCAGACTGTTGCCTTGAACAGAATATAAAACTATAATTTGCAACAACAATAAAGAGAGTAAAAGAGCTGTGACGACAAATTGGCATATTTTTAAAGTCAAACAACACTGTGGTTTCCAATTTCTAGTGTTTTATCCAGACAATTCCAGTCAGACTATGAATACACGCAAAAGCGAAAAATCATGAAATTTTGTATTATATTATATATGATAACTATAAATAAATAAAACAACACACAATTTAATCATAATGATTTGAATGTAATGTTTTATATATTAATATAACTGATATACTATGTCTTCACATTTCACATTGCATTTCATTAGGTTGATATTGCTTCATTACAATGCATGGACCATCCAAGTTGCATACCATAACACAATTAAAAATGTTACGGTCCATTTAGGTCCATTTTAGTATTTGTGACCCTGGCGCCACAAAACCATCAAAGGTCATTTTTTTCGAAATGAGATTTTTCCACATCATCTTAAAAGATGAATCAATAATCTTTCTCCGTTGTGATGGCTTGTTAGGATAGGACAATATTTGGCCGAGATTCATACAACTACTTGAATATCTAGAATCTGAGGGTGCAAAATTTTTTTTAGAAAATCGCCTATAAAATTGTTCAAATGAAGTTCTTAGCAATGCATATTACTAAACAAATTAAGTTTTGATATATTTACAGTAGGAAATTTACAAAGTATCTTCATGGAACATGATCTTTACTTAATATCATGATACTTAATTAAATGATTTTTGGCATAAAAGGAAAAAATCAATAATTTTGACCCATACAATGTATTTTTGGCTATACAAATATACCCCAATGACTTAAGACTGGTTTTGTGCTCCAGGGTCACATTTAATAACTGAAATAATTATCCGTTTAGTCTTACCTGATGTGTCCCATAAACTCAATTCAACACGCTGGTCATCGAGCTCCAGACAGGCTGTGTAGTTCTCAAATACTGTGGGCACATAAGTCTGTGGAGACGCAACAGATCAACACCGATCAGCGCACGTGATGCTGCATCTATGTGATGCTCAGGGATAAAAAACACTTTAAATGCTAACGTATCGTTCTTTATCTCTACTAAAAACGATTTAATGTATGCATTATTGTTATGCCAGTGAAATAAATGATATGGACTAACTTACTTGGTAAACAAAGCATGTTACAACGAAACAATCATCGAAATGCTCAACATGTATGAGAAAAACAACAGTTTGTTATTCGACAAAACCATTAGGCTATAATTTTAGAATTAACTTAATGAATGGGCTTCTTTCGGAAAATGTACTGACCTCTGGATAACAATCCTTTGCCAAAACCTGTAACATCGCAGTTTTCCCGCATTGAACATCCCCAACCAGCACCAGTTTACATCTGACCACCAACGGCTGTGCGTTTCGTCTCTCTTTCATGGTTTTGCGTTATCCTATAACCGAACAAAATGAACCAAAGATTTAAAAAAAAAAAAACACCTAAAACAGACCAACACGAGGATGAGCGAGTGCACTGCCCTTTCTGTGTACACAGTACTGCGAATTGCCCGCAGCTGAAGTGATGGAATGGTGGACTGTGGGTTTATATATGCCGCACAACAGCCAATCAGCTTGCACGATACTCGTGACGTCTCACATTCTTCTTCTTCCTCCTCCGAACGTATTTCATAGGTCCCCAACGACTCAGCCTTTTGGGAAACTTTTATCTCATCCTTTTACCAGCGAGAAAATTCCACAAAATTGCTAATTTTATACATGAGTTGTCCAACATGTCCACACATATGGATTGTTCTGTGACTTACAGACTATATCACTTTGGGTAAGTCGTACCATATATTACTATATATATAGATATATATATATATAGATATATATATATAGATAGATGGATAATCTATATTATGAATCAAATAGTCTGTGAGAATAGCATTTGATGTAGTAGTACACTGAATGTCTGTCACATACAAACTAAATCATGCCACTTGCCAGTTTTTCCTGCATATTCTGGCATCTTCATTATCTCCATAATTAATTTGATTGTTTTCTCTCCAATAGCCACAGACATGAGGTCAATAGGGCTTTTCACATATCCTTGTCCTTCCGCCTACTGACTTTACTTTCACCTTTAATGATCTGTGAATTGCCTGCTTTCTTTAGTGGAAGACTTAAGACTAGTGTTTTGCTTTCATTTCCCGAGGTCTTTTTAATTCATATATGTTAACAAATACCCCCCAGATAAAACATCCCCCAAAATTTCAATAGCTAATTCTTAAACTATTACATTTTTCTGCCCTAATCCTGAAAAAATGGTCATAGTCTTGATTAAACGTATCCATTGTGACATGAATGTTAGGTTTATTTTCAGTTTTAAAGTCATTTTACAGTAAAGTCTCGCATGACTCATAAAAATCCCCTTGAATAAAACCATGAAAAGGTTTGTTTACAGTATTAACTGACTGGATTATTGGACAAATTACTCTTTGATCACTGTCTCTGTTTGTTTTGGACACACTGTAGTTTGATTAAGGATGAGTGGGAGGCCAAAAGTTTATTGGCCTGATGGGGCAGTTTAAAATCTCAGCCCTTAGAGAGTCTCAGAAGGCTAAAGTGGTCTGATAGACACCAGGCACAGAAACACTGATACTTTCAAGGTTATATTTGTATGTTAAACACCTCAAAGACAGCTGGCTGAGTGGAATAGACCTTACGTAAACACTTCCCTCTTCTCCCCTACTTGCAAATGAATTTATTCTCCAGAATGAAATTAGATTTAATTTCACACCATTAAATGGTTTCAGAGCAGTACATCCAATTGAGCAGTACATTCAGATTTAGCAAGTATTTTGTGTCCCAAACATGCTTTTGACCCTATGCTTGTCCCATGTCACACTTCCAATACCATTTAGGATAAAACTGTGTGCTGGAATTGCAGTATTTTGTGTTTAATCTGACTGGAAACCCTTGTCTTGTCTTGTCATATGTGCCATTCAACCTACTGAACCAGGTAGTGGTATCATGGATGAGGCTCGTAGTATCCTCAGCAGGGGGGGAAATCGCATGAAGTATGTATGAGAGAAGAATTCCCCTGCTGTAACAGCAGGGCACAAAGCACAGGAAAGCAGGTGGAGCTGAATAATCAACAGCCCCATGTGTTACAACACAATCTGCTGTAGAGGTGTCAGAAGGTGGCAGTTGGGTTCCTACTGCTGTTTAACCTTAGAGGTTCGTGGTCACTTGGCGTCTTTTGCAGATTATTATGTAAGACAAAATAGTGTTGAATGTCAAAGTACTGTAATAATTGATTCTTTTGATAAAAGTCTCAGTTAAATACCTCTCTCTGCTATATATACCGCTATGTATATCTGAGATCTACTGTGTACTTAAGGTGTCAAAAATATTTCATAATATATTTTACAATTAAAATACAAATTGAACATTTTAAATTAGATGATTTAATTATTATTTAAAATAATGATTTAAAATAAACTATTATCATTTTTGTATTTGAATATAGACATGCATATGTCGCATATATGCATACACTGAAAAAAATTATGTATGTGTAGTATTTATGTGTAGTTATGAGGTCTATCACATGCAAACTAAATTAGACTCTTTGCCAGTTTTTCCAGAATTCCTGCATATTCTGACATGTTCTATTGTGTCCAAAGTAATCAATTAAACTGTTTTCTTTCAGCATCTATAGCCACAGACATGAGGACAATAGGAGTTCATACATTCTTGTCCCTCCAACTAATGACTCTAACCTTTAATGATCTGTGAATCCCCTAATTTCCTTCTGAGAAGACCTCACATATTTAGATTGCCCTCATTTTGGTGTATTGGGTCTATAACTATATAAACAACTGTCCTTTATTGTCTTATCCACAGTCTGAGTCTTGCAGTGAAAAATCTGTACTGCATATCTACCTGTTAAAGCAACAAACAAAGACATTTGTTTAAGCTGTGCAATAAAAACAGTGCTGGGATGTTATACACCACAGGGAAGTTTAAACGGATAAATGTGTGCCGTTTCATGCATGTAACTTATGTAGATGGACTTTTAGCATTTGTTGACAGCGCCAGAGATAAAGATAAACCCTCATGTGTGACAGATGGCTGTGTCATTTGCAGATAAAAATTAAAGCATTTTCGGTGTCAGCCTCTCAGGAGAGAAATGGAGCATGCAGAAATGAAGAGAAGCAGCATATGGAAATGGCAAATCTTATTTGTTCTGGAGCATGTGTGGATCTGATGAATAGTGCAATGAGGTCAAGAGGATCAGTGGAACTGCTCTGTCGAATTGTACGTTCTGGTCAGCCGATCCGGACCACCTCCAAAAAAAAAAACTAAAAAAAACTCTTGTCTTTTTTTCTCCAGCGCTCTCATTAGCCAAATCTCTCTTTGAGCTTTGCTGCCAGCCCCGTTATGCTCTGATGACAGGGAATGTGATACTGAGAGCATATCAGGCCACACCAGTAATCAGCTCTTGCTTCTAGAACACCAACTGAGAGAGAAAGAGAGACTCCAACAACACCCCCTGACCCACAACCGCCCACTTGCAGCAGACAGAGACCCAGCAGGCAGCTAATTAGCATGTGTTAATGAGTTCCTGTGCCAGGGTGACCTACTCAGTAGTGTTGGAAAAGTGTGGAGGTATGGTGTGTCTGCTTCACGGTGCTTGTAAACACAATTACAAACAAGCGTGACATACTTTAGAACTGCAAATCTAGCACATTCATACAGTAGGCAAGGGTTTTCCTAAATGTATCACGCCATGCACTACATTTTGCTGCCTACACCGTTATGAAACAAAAATATATGGTAATAAACTGGAAAATTTAATTCTATATATGAATAATTCCATATCATGGGAACTAGTGCTTATATTTTCAATATACTGCAATATATGCATGGTCCATACATGGCTATATATTGATATATACAAACCCAATTCCAAAAAAGTTGGGACACTGTACAAATTGTGAGTAAAAAAGGAATGGAATAATTTACAAATCTCATAAACTTATATTTTATTCACAATAGAATATAGATAACATATCAAATGTTGAAAGTGAGACATTTTGAAATGTCATTCCAAATATTTGCTCATTTTGGATTTCACGAGAGCTACACATTCCAAAAAAGTTGAGACAGGTAGCAATAAGAAGCCGGAAAAGTTAAATGTACATATAAAGAACAGCTAGAGGACCAATTTGCAACTTATTAGGTCCATTGGCAACATGATTGGGTATAAAAAAAGCCTCTCAGATTGGCAGTGTCTCTCAAAAGTCAAGATGGGCAGAGGATCACCAATTCCCCCAATGCTGCGGCGAAAAATTGTGGAGCAATATCAGAAAGGAGTTTCTCAGATAAAAAATTGCAAAGAGTTTGAAGTTATAATCATCTACAGTGCATAATATCATCCAAAAATTCAGAGAGCTGGAACAATCTCTTGTGCGAAGGTCAAGTCCGGAAACCATATGGATGCGTTTTATCTTCGGGCCCTTAGACGGCAACTGCATCACATCCATCGGAAGCTACTGTAATGGCAATCACAACTGTCTCAGGAATCCTTCCAGAAAACATTGCGGTGAATGTCAATCACCGTGCCATTCCCGTGCCGGGCTAAAACTCTATGGTAACAAAAAATAAGCCATATCTACCATGATCCAGAAGCCAGGCGTTTGCTCTGGGCCATTTCGTCTTAAAATGGACATGTGGCGAAGTGGAAAACTGTTCTGTGGTCGGATGAATCAAAATTTGAAGTTCTTTTTGGTAAACTGGGACGCCATGTCATCCGGACAAAGAGGACAAGGACAACCCAAGTTGTTATCAGTGCTCAGTTCAGAAGCCTGCATCTCTGATGTTATGGGGTTGCATGAGTGCGTGTGGCTTGGGCAGCTTACACATCTGGAAAGGCGCCATCAGTGCTGAAAGGTATATCCAAGTTTTAGAACAACATTTGCTCCCATCCAGATGTCGTCTTTTTCAGGGAAGACCTTGCATTTTCCAATTTGACAATGCCAGACCACATACTGCATTAATTACAACATCATGGCTGCGTAGAAGAAGGATCAGGGTACTGAAATGGCCAGCCTGCAGTCCATATCTTTCACCCATAGAAAACATTTGGAACATCATAAAGAGGAAGATGTGACAAAAAAGACCTAAGACAGTTGAGCAACTAGAAACCTGTATTAGACAAGAATGGGACAACATTCCTATTCCTAACACTTAGGCGGGAGACGGTCCTCCTCATTCCCCTAACGTTGCAGACTGTTATCAAGAAGAGGTATGCATTTGGGAAAAAAACTTTTAATATCAACTTATTTTTCACTTAAAATGATACATTTTCTCAGTTTAAACATTTGATATGTAATTTATGTTGTATTCTGAATAAAATATTGAATTTTGAAACTTCCACATCATTGCATTCTGTTTTTTATTCACAATTTGTACAGTGTCCCAACTTTTTTGGAATCGGGTTTGTGTATAAAAAAAACGATTACAATAAAGAAAAAAGCACTATATTTTTATAGCTGAATTGAACTAGTTAATTTATTTCATTAATTAATGAAAGAGACACTAAAAACATAAACGTTAAACTTTTTTAACTTTAATGTGTTCATAGTTGACACATTTCATATTATAAAGTAGATATGTGAAATTATATATATATAAAAAAAGTGTTCACTGAAAAATGAATATTAAAATTTAAGGATCTTTGGACAAATTAAAGTCTTGCTAAATTCTTGTTAAATTCATTGCAACATGGTGGAAAATGAGATTTGACATTTATAACATAATGGATTGAGTGCTATATAGCATAAATATGCAAGTTGTCCCTTAGTGCCCTATATCTTGTGTGTTTTTGAGTCTAATATATGACAAAATGTGACCTCACTGCTTCATAAAAATGCATGCACTGTAAACATTTTTTAGCAGGTAATCTAAAATGTGCTTAATGTTGTAACATTAACTTTTATTAAAGTCAAAAATATAATTTAATGTCACTGAATCAAATTGACTAAATTATATTACACTAGAAAGTCTCATAAGTAACAATTACTTAATTTCACGTTTAATAAATATGAAAGCTGCATGTAGAAATAACAAAAAATATCATTTTCTAAAGTTTTAGAAAAGATCAGAAGCAGTTTGCCTAATTTAGCTTTTGCCTCTAGTGGAAATTTTGGAATTTATTTTTGTGATTCCTCTATAATTCTACATGTGGGTGATTAAAGTTGACATGTCATCATCACTATTTTGATTCTTTTATAATTATTGAGCATGCAGCTTTTATAATTTCACATAAACTTACAGACTATATTTGAAAATGTATTTGTTACACCTCAAGATCATTTAAAATGAATTTGTGATTGTAAAAAAAAAAAAAATTATTGTATAGGCCTAATATAAAAATTAACTCATAAAATTTTAGCGAAAAATCTATAAATTGATTTTAAAACATGTTATGCATCAGTGACACATGCAAAAGTGACAGAAACCATGCAGAGACCATTCTTTTTCTTTTTTTCTTTTCTTTTAAATTATTTTTCATTCCCCAGAGGACAAAATAGTTAAATTTTTTCTTTCTTTTTTCGAACTTAGTGCTGGGTCAGTGTTGTCACATTAGTACAATATGATAAGTTAACTACTGGAAGAGGGTTTACACACTTACATAGTGCATTTATTGCATTGTAAACCAAAAGAAAACCTCAAACACAAAACCAAAATAGTGCAATCATATTGATTTCCCTTTATTTAGTGATAGACCTTTATCAGTCCAAGCCATTGTCTTCCTCCTTCCTCCAGTGTTGCATATAGTACAGTATATTGTGATATAGAACAACAATATAAATATCTAATAAAATAAACAATTAGCCTTGAAAATATACTTTGGAGACCCAAAGACATAGTACTTGACTATGTACAAATCACCTGGAAAGATATCAAGCATATTTTCAATTGGGTAGAGCTCATTGTGCTTTAAAGCCCGTGTCCCTTGCTTGTGATTGTGAAATTTGCAGTGATTTAAAAAATGACAAAAGATTTAACATGGTCCCCAATAACATTTTTGCTCAATATATGCAAATAATATTATATATGTACACCTTAAACGAACATAAAGTCATTTGTTTGTGTATATATATGTAGATGATGGCAATGAATTTTAATGTGGAATCTGTAGATACTCAAGCAGATTTTTGTTATGGTTTATATGTTTCTAGTCCAATGCATCTCCCTATTCAGTTTACAGTGCTGTGTATTTCTACAAATGCCTGATTGTTTGTCATGCATAGTCATCATTAGCTTGAATGTACAATGGGACTGCATGCGCATGTATGCAAAGAGTAAAATTAGTGATCATTTAGTTAAGAGATTGTCTTGCAAATAAGACAGAAGCCATTCTGTGATAATATTTGTACATGATTTTGTTATTGCATGTAAGAAAAGCAGCAAGCAAAACTCAATAATCACAGCAGCAGATATGTCAGCAAGATCATCACTTATCATGCAAACAAGTTTTGATGGTAAAAATAAACTAAAATCAGGAATTTTTATTAGTGTTTTGAGATTCTCAAAATTCAGGAAAAAAGGATGTTATAAAACAGTGGTTCTGAAGCAATACATCCTCATACCGTTACACATCTTACTGTTGTTGTCGAATTAATGGTATGATTATGTACAGTTATACTGTGTGAAAAAAATGTTTGCAAGGGTCTCACTTTTGTACTTCCAAACAAATCCACTAGATGTCACTGTAATTCAAACCATTAGTATAGAGTAGAGGTTCTCAACATGTTTTACTTAACTGACCCAACACAGCAACAAAAGAATTTATTGCACGAAATAATTTAAAAATATTCTTTAATTCAAACATTAAAATAGAATTAAATAATAAACTAAAATAATTAAAATCGTCAAAAGTAATGGTTCACAAAAAAACATTGGGGCACAAACCATGTTTCACTTCAGTACAAATAATAATTACAAAATATATTTTGGGTAATATTTGTTCATGATTTTGAGGATGAGAGCATGTCATCCAATGTATCCATGTTAGTATTTACCTAATTTATCTAGTTATAGGTAAAATGCCATATAGTTTGATTAGACATTTAATTTTCCTTTTAAAACTGAACAAGTCTCGTCATCCTAACTATGCATGATTATAATATTAGTTGCATTTTATTCTGTGCATTTAGCATAGTTTTATCACCTGCTGTCTGTGTCCAATCAGAACAGACCTGCAAGGTCTCAGTTGAGAACCACTGTTGGACAAAATAAATAATATTTTAAGCTGTTTAGTGCAGTACTGACATCTAGGCAAAAGATGTACAAACATTCACGTGGTCTGCTTTTCACTGATCTGAAAGGGTGATGTTAACGTAATGTGGTTGGAAATACTGATAAGTTACTAGTCGATTTGCCCCTGGTTAACATAAACCTGATGTTTCCTGTGGATACAATGAAAAGACACAAGAAAATTGGAACAGAACATAATGGAAAATAAAAACGTTTGCAGTTACAAAATTTCCAAGTGTGATTTCAGTATATGAATTAGTCGTTTGCGGGTTGTGCTACATAAAGCTTTTTGGGTTATTAGTTATGAGTAAATTATATTTGACGATTAATTGAAATAAAGTGTATTGTTCAAAAGGTATGGTCATAATAAACCTTGTAAACAAACCAAAAGCGATGCAGGAGGTGGAGACTGAGTGAGCGGACTGGCAGTCATATGAGAGGATGTTAGTGGCATGTGGTGCTTTTCTTTGTGAGGATACGGTACGGATGCTCTGATGCCAGTGCCAGCCTTACCGCAGAGATAAGAGTCAGGCTGGCAGAACCTGGCGGACAGACGGCACCACCAAGGGGTGAGGGGGATACATACCCCTGTTGATCTCAGCATGGGTCTCAGCAGGGACGTTCAGACCAGTTGAATGTGTGTATACCAGTGTGTGTGTGTTGGCTGAAGCCCTGCAGCTGAGTGGTCCTGAGATGTAAAGGACACATGTGTTAGTGCAGGGGAGGGTGTGTGTTATCACTGTCAGTGAGGCTGGGATTGGTCCACTTCTCCGCTGACCCTCATCTCATTCTCCATCCCTCCGTTCCTCCTCTTTCTCATCAGTGGGCAGCTGCTCCGAGCCCCATCTCATTCTGGGGCAGTGAGCGGCTGGCCTTTGAGGAATATTCTGGGGGTCTTTCTGGAATGTTCTGTGTCACTCTATAACAACCAGAGAACAGTGGAGGAAGTGACCATTGTGGTTAAACACCCTGGGCACAAGCTTTTTGTCAGTCAATATTTAATAGTTAAAGGTGCACTCAATATTTTTTTTTTGTTGTTGTGCAATATGGCTGATGTTACATTGACATCTGGTGGACTGGATGTAGAGTCACGCAAAAGCAGCATTTTACATTTACAGCATTGTCATTAAATAAGACTAAAGCTATTAAAATGTGTTTTTTTTTGTTAATTAAAATAAAGCTGAAAAAATTAAAATAGAAAGATTAGATGAAAAACCTAAAAAATGAAAATTAGGCATGTTGTCTTGAAATGAGTGAGTAATAAAATGGGACTAAAAATAAATAAAAACACAAAGATTAAGTGTTATGAATACTAATGAAATAAAAATAAATTAACGCTAAATAGAAATGCAAAATAACCTGAAACTAATAAAACTGACAAAAGCATATAACAAAATGACTAAACAGAAGACTTAAACATAAAAAAGAAATACTAATTCAAAATATTGATACTATAATATTATGTAAATACTACTAAAATAACACTGGTTACAAATGCCATTGTAGAAATAAAATAAAATAAAAAAGGGAAAGCACGGTATTAAACAACATTTTTTTAATAAAAAGAAATTTACATGAAAATGATAATAAGTGTGATTGTAGACAGTTAAGTATTTGCTTTAAAATAAGCAAGTGCGCATTTGAAATTGTTGTTATTATTATTATTATTTATTATTAATATATGCAAAATAAGCCCTGACAGGGATATACACATTCACAATAATATTCTTAACTGACACAGATGAACATCAATCCAACACTCACCCTTATTTGTGGTAGTGCTCATTCAATTAGCTCCTGTGTCTCTGAGAACTGGAGGAAGAGGATGCCAGAGCGTTTAAGATAGCTTAAGTTTCATCACAACAAGGGAAGGCCATGCAGTTAACATTTAAACACTCACCTGTTGGCTAGAGTTGGCTGAGGGTGGTGTAACTACATTTTGCTCCACTAGAGGGTTCAGGGGGGCGGAGCCTGGCAGGTGAGTGGCACGCCAGTATATATCTAAATATTCAGCCAGGTGTTCGCAGGCATCCTCTAACTGATTCTCATCCAGTATAACATCAAACATTTCCTAATGCAAGACAAACGCAGTGAAAATAAAAAGTATTAGTGCAGGATATCGCATATGTTCACTTGTTGCTTTGGTTTAATGTATGTTAACAGGAGCTGAATGTGTGCAGTAATAGGACTCACTGGTGGGCACTGTACTAGTTTATCTCCTGCCATCATTTGCACGTTGAGATGTTTGCTTTGAGATTTTCCTCTGGACTTAATGAGTCTTTGAAGAACCTGGGGTAGAATGAGTGACACTGAGAAAATGAGGGACAAAAGTGGGAGCAATGCTTCAGGGAAATACAAACCTACCTATATTACTTAATCATTTCAATAAGTAAAACAACACTTTTAGCTCAGTGAACTTATGGAAACACACTTTTCAATTATCAATGTTCAACAGTAAATATGCATGCAACACAGAAAAACCAGCAAATGTAATTTCCACCACTCGAATTATGTATTTTGTTTGATAACTTTCTGTGATTTAAAACACTCATTGTTTATGCAAAAGCACTTTAATAATAGTTTTAGACTAATATTTAATATTTAAATAATATCTGGGGCAATATTTCTGGTTGTGGTGGAAATGATGGACAAAATAGGTCTAAAATGCAATGAATAATGTTCAAATAATAATGTTTATTTTACTATTTTTTGGCGATCATAGTTTTACAAAATTAATTGAATTATTAAACGTCATAATTTGTATTATTTTATTATTTTATATTAGATGATAAGTCTTAGTCTGAGACGGGGGTAAAAAAAAATAAAAAATAAATTAAAAAATGCATTTGAAAGGGGTTCCCAGGCCAAATAATTGAGTTAGTTTTAATATAAATCCGTAATTGGAGAAGCACCCATTTGTAGCTTTTTAAGAATAAGTGATTAATTGACTGGTTAAATATTGTTGTACCTTTGGAGAGGACACTTTGACATAGACAATGATGGGGGCGAGGGAGGTCTTGAGAAGCTGTGCGGGGTGGTTGATAGTATCTGCATCCAAGACCACCAACTGCAGGCTTTTAGCCAGTTCAAATATTCTCTCAATCTCACTCTGCACCTCCGCTGAGAGAGAGAGACAGGCATGATAACAGGAGCCACATTCATAACGGAACAACAAATGATCCCATATTAGGTCCTTCATACAAAAAAATACTTGACCACTCTTTATATTCTTTATATTAATGTACTATTTAGCTTTACCCCTATATGTTGTCACTCACCCAGACTGGAGCGTGTGTTCGACCTCTCCATGATAGCTTTCTTGTTCAGTACAGACCTCTTGGCCAGAGACAGATCTGCAGTCACCCGTGTGATAGAAATCCTGCCATGAAACCACATACTAAATACAAAAATACACCTTTAGAAGCCTTATTATATCCTAATATAGCACACAAGAAGTTTGGACCATTTTTATGATACTTTACAGAAGAAAGAGGGTAGGTAAATTATTTATTTCCATTTTTACAAATGTACATTTTTGGGTGAACTGTTCCTGTACGAGTAGCGCTTTCACTTTTAAGCTCTAAACCAGTGAAACAAATTGCACTCACCCAAACAGTTTCTGCACTCACCTCCCATCAAACCTGTGTTTCAGGAAGTCAAACAAGGCTTTCTGCATCATATCAGTCACCTGCATCAGAAGATTGTGAGAAAACATTTTATACTACGTTCAACCAGAAAAGTTCCATATGTAATTAACCTGTCAATCTGAGGTACTTTAGGTCTTGAGCTATTAATAGTGTTAACATCCACCCAGTGATTTTGTTGTCTAAGGATCGTAGGGGGAAAATAAGGAGCCCTAAGCTGGGGATTTGGAAGAAGAGTCGTGTATAAGGATAATATGGTTTGGATGAGGTGATGTGGTTTTATTTAGACAGGGGTGAAAAATGAATGACTCCAGAAATAGAGGGTAGAGAGAGAGTCAGCAGTGGAAGCGGGTCCCTAGCGTCTCTGTTAAGGAGCTAACTGACAAATGTGTCCAGCCATAGCTGGACTTAAATATTTCACATTCGTGAATCCTCTCACATATCAAAACTGAAAAAGAAGTATCTTACACTGCCTGAGCAGTCATATACAGGATCCAAAATGAGCTTTTTGCCATGCCTTCCATAGTATGTTTATGGAATTTACAAATCTATATTCCTTGAAACTGTATTGTGCATTATTTTATTAAATATAATTGTGATAAATATGATTATATAAATATTGTTTAGTAAATATAAATACAAATACTGACCACAAATATTTTTCATAGGCCATGAAACTGTATTTTGCATTTTTATTAAATTATAAAAAAAGTAAATGTATTTATAGAAATATTATTTATTACATCTAAATAAAACTGCATATCTTTTACAGGTCATGGTCGCTTGTGTAGCAACATCATATTTATATAAGCACTCTATATAAGCATAAATTGGTTGCAACATGTGATTTTGTTCCAGTGTTGTTATGTTAATAAAACTAAACCTAAACATTTTCGGTAATGGAAAGAAACTATAATAAAATAAAATAAAATACAATATTACCTGCATCCAGTTAACTTAAAAACTAATTGCAAATGTAAAATGTTGCCTTGGCACTACATATAAAAAAATACTAACATTAACTAAAAGATAAATAATATAAAGTTACTCGAAATTTAAAAAATATATACAAAAAGAATAAAAATGCAAAGCACATAAAAATTACTAAATTAAATGACCGCTGACAATGAGAAGGCTATAATTATTAAATAATTAATCACGTTTGTTCTTCATAGTTTCATTTTAGTAGCTTAATATACTGTATATGTCGTCACATTGAGTTCTGGAGAAAAAAGCCTTCAGGCATATTTCTGATGGTAAATCTTCCACAGGTGCGCAAGTTAAAAGACACAAAAGTCACATGAGTGAGTGATGTTTTCTTTAGTTAATGGTTTGCATGATTTGATTCAGTGAACAATTTCTAATAGAGTTTTATTTACTCTTCAAACTCAACTTTTACTTGCTTGGTGGTTAGTTTTGGACCCTGTACAAATAGAATAACTTGACCTGTCTCTTAACTGCCATGATGATCAAATTTAATATAATTTAAATTTACCTCATAGCCTTTCAGCGAGGGGCCAACCAGAACAACAGGCCTCATGGATGGAACTACATCATAGGGTGGAACGTGCTCTGTCTACAACACACACACACACACAGTGTTATGTCTCACAAGCTCTGAATCTTAACTAACATTTCTCAACATCTAATGAGTAGCCTCAAGGGATGCCGTTTCAATAAGACAGCATTAAAATCTCTCACAAAGAATAGTCTGAGAGACCAGATACAAAGTGTGAATATTTAATACCACTTTTTGAGGGACTGTGTTGCACTATGGAAGCAAGGAAGCAATTTTAACCACCTACCTGCTTCTGCTTCTGTTTGGCTTGTTTAAAACAAAATAAATGTGTTTTAGAAAATCTAAACAGGTTGTTTGTGTTCATTATGGTAAAACAGTTTTATACTGAAATATTATGTAAATCATGACGAGCATGACATATAAAAGCAGCATATACTGTACCCCGAAGGAAAATGCAGATGAATGGTAGTGGCTCAACAGTACTAGCATTACAGTAAGACAGTAATGTGTGAGAGTATTTAAATTCCTCTCACCTGCAGAAGGAGGAGTAGACCTCCAGCCACCAGATGAAGCATTTCCTCCCATTTTCCTGTTACCAACACAAACACTTTAGAAATTACAGGACGAGACACACCAATAGCTGAACTAAGATCCCATGCTGAACCTACATGCTGAGTTTTCTTATAAATAGCAAGTGCAATGATAAATCACAGCAGTTGAAGGCAAGAATGTTCAATTCTCACTTATGGCATAGTTCACCAAAAACGATAACTAATAATCTTCACTTATCTTTATTTGTATCAGTCTGCTTGTCTTTGTGCATTCCAAACCAACTGTATTGCTGTGTATTAGTGGAGGGGATTTTACATTGTTTCTTTCTGTAGGTTACATAGTTAAACCAGTCTTTAAAAGCCATTCAAGTGATTTGTTGAAACACAATAATTCAATTATTTTAATATGCATACTTCCCTATAAAGTAGGCAAAAAAACAGTATGTGAAAAGAGTTAAATACGAGTCCTTTATCCATAACGTTTCTTTCTCCAGTAAAAAAGTAATTTTTCTGAATCAGGAGAGAAATATGCACAGATCAAGCACCATTTACAAGCAAAAATAGTCCAGAATAGTTCTAAACAAATAAGCTGGTGGATTTGATGTGAGAGGACAACAGCTGATGGACTTTTTTTTACTGGAGGAAGCATTATTATGGATTATGGACTGGTATTATATATGAAGTTAAAAACGTCTTAATGATGGATTTGTTTCTTACAAACATGCAACTTTTCACTTCACACGATGTTGGACTGGAGTCATGTGGATTAATTGTGGATTTTTGTAATGTTTTTATCAGCTGTTTGTACTCATTCTGACGGCACCCATTCACCTCAGAGGATTCATTGGTGAGCCAGTAATGCTAAATTTCTCCAAATCTATAACGATGAATAACAAACTCATCTACATCTTAAATGGCCTGAGGATCAGTACATTTTCAGCAAATTTTCATTTTTGGGTGAACTATTCCTTTAAATGCTAATTTACAGTACTGAATGACAACTATAGATATGATGAGATGCAACTGCACTTCAGACCTCTGAGCTGCTTTCTGTTCCTGCTTGATCCGCATGGCCTCCAGTTTAACAGGGCTGGGGATGAAGGCAATATCTGCCCCCTCCTTCACCAGCCTCCCGATCCACCAGTCATTATTATACTTCTGTAGGATGGGAGACAATGTGCTCAAAAAAAAACAAAAAAACAGTGAAACATAAGCTAACTGTTAACTTCAATTCATCAATTACTTCCCACCTCTTTTATATGTAGAAAATCTTTGGTTTCAAAGTTGATGGCAGCACCCTGAACCGGACAGTCTTCATCGAGAGCTCCGCAGTAGCTGACATTGGTTCTCACTGCAAATGCCACAGGTTTGGTCTACAAGAAAACAAAGAAAAGAGTTAACATTATTTTAAGAGGAGAGGTAATTGACAATGCATCTGTTTGAGAAGATGAACCTTGGCTCTCTCGAGCTGGAGCAGGGCCTGGCGCTCGGCCTCACGCCGAGACGCCTCCTTGTCCTCCTCCAGGGACAGGTCGGAATCCGATGGTCTACTCGTGTAGGAATCAGCAGAACTCTGCAAAAAAGGACATGAGTCCAATGTGAGACTTGCTGTTTCATATTTTATTATTATAATTACTTTCATTCATTGTTATCTTTAATGCCCTTTCTACTTCTTTGTCAATTACAGTGGGTTTCATTCACTAAGCAACACATTTCTGCTTGAAATCTGCACACAATAATTTTCGTGAACAAATCATAATTCATCAAATCATACACAGATTTATTTATTGTGTTTAAACTGGTTTTGAGGATGGCAAACTTGGCATTGCTCGAGGTTGCTTAGCTGGGAGCCATGGTTTGAAGGAAAAAAACATCTTAATGATGAATTTGTTTATTAGAAACACACTTTTTCACTTCGCAGTACATTTATTGATGGACTGGAGCCATGTGGATTAGTTGTGGATATTGTGATGTTTTAATCAGCTGTTTGGACTTTCATTCTGATGGCACCCATTCACTGCAGAGCATCCATTGGGGAACAAGTGATGTGATGCTAAATAGCTCCAAATATGTTCTGGTGAAGAAACAAACTAATCTACATCTTGGATGGATTGAGGGTGAATACAATTTTCAGCAAATTTTTTATTTTTGGGTGAACTATTCGGGGTGAAAAACAAGTTCTGTGCATATAAATACGAATTCACACAATTATAATAGTGAATGAGACCTAATGTTTTTTCGTTTCTCCGTTGTTTTGCACTATTCTCATTTTGCAATGTTTTAACTGCACACAGCAATTGCTGCAAATGCTTTGGCAATATGAATATAAAAATATTTTTCATGCCAATAAAGCATTAAAACTGAAAACTAAATCAAAGGCAGAGAAATCACCAAATGCACTAATAACAAAAGCCCAAGTGACTGTAAACAAGCATTGCAAAAACCTTTCCTATACCATCTCCTGCATCCCTCTGATCTCCCCTCCAGACCAGACTTTCTTTCTGTCTTTTTTCCCTCCAAAATCCAGAACACAGTGAGGATATGATTTAAATATCAAAGGCAGCCGCAGGGCGCAGGTGTCTGTGACACCTACCTTCAAAAGAGATAAAGCATAATTAAGCAGACGCCGGCTAAGATAAGATTCTTATGTGCGATTAAAATATATCTCCCGTCTAAATGAACATGTTAATTAAAAGCCAGCCCTACTATGGGAGGCATCTCCATGACAGAGCTGTCCTGAACCAACTCTTGGATGATTTATGCCAGTTTCATCTCTTTCATGTGTTCAGCTTAGAAATAAATGAAAAGAAATATACAGTAGGGCTTTGAAGCACAACAACGCACTACATCAAAAAAAAGATTTGACCACTTTTATCAATAGGAGGTAATAGTGATGCAGGGGTCGCCCACATAAACATCACTGCCAGCAAGACTGTGACACACATTTTGTGTTCCATACACACACAGCGTACATTAACCCAGAGTCGTTTTCAGATGACCCGACAGACTAAGCAATTTTTTTGCTCAGTACCTGGATCGATAGAGTAATGTAATCCTTTAAAATACACAATGCATCGCAACCTCATCCACTAAGAGTGTTTCCACAACACCTCACCCGATATTCCACTTACAACACACCAGCAGACATTCCCAGAAAAGGCTGCATACAATGTTTACAATATGTAGCTTAATTAAAGCTTTAATAGCTTTATTTAATAGATTTTTAGATTGTCTTAGTATTCGGTTTATCTTCCTTTTGCTTTTCGACAGCAGCATTCGAGCTGCATGGACTTGATGTTTTCCAGAATTATTTAAGAATACATCTTGAGCTTCAAATGGAAGCAAGATTTTGACCATCTGAATTCAAATTTTTCTCACAATTCTGAGAAAAAAGTAATGTGAGATATAAACTCAATTGCCCAGATATAAGTTAAACGCAGAATTCTTGAGTCAGACTTACATTCTGGCCATATACAACTCACAATTTTGACGTTTTTCTCTGAATTCTGAGTTTATATATAAGTCTGTGTTTATATCTCACAATTCTGAGTTTATATATAAGTCTGAGTTCATAAAAAAGTATGAATTGTGAGAGAAAAATAATTTTTATTTTAATTTTTTTAACCTGTGGCAGAAACAAGCTTCCATAACTCGGAGTTCACATGATCAAAGTCACAAATTTTCTTATTTGATTAGTGACTTGCAAATATTGCAGAACATCATAACGTACACCAAAAATGGTCACCTAAAAATGGTAACATCTAATAAAACATCACTGAACCAAGCTATATACATTAATTTACGCCAACAAAACTAATTTTTAACAGTTAAATCATTAGCTTTTTAAGTTAACAATGGCAGATTACCACTTTTTACAGTGTAGCCTACACATTTTCAAAATCCTTCAACTGTGTTTATTTCTAAGTTCAATGTACATTTTGAATCTCATATTTGTAAAGGTAATGTATTTAGCATGTTCTTTCAACTGTTGTGTATCACTGGATTTGTGTAACCCACGGGTGCCCAAACTCGGTCCTGGAGGGCCGGTGTCCTGCAGAGTTTAGCTCCAACTTGCCTCACACCTGCCTGGAAGTTTCTAGTATACCTAGTAAGACCTTGATTAGGGCTGGTTCAGGTGTGTTTGATTGGGGTTGGAGCTAAACTTTTCAGGACACCGGCCCTCCAGGACCGCGTTTGGGCACCCCCGGTGTAACCTATGCTAAAGCAAGCCGTCCAATCACAACTTGCTCATAGCATCACTCTTCACAGGGGGCAATCAATGACCGCCCCTTGTACCAATGCTTATACATCCTTCCTCTCCAGACTTCAACAGTTTCCATGCCAATTTTCATGTATCTTGTCAGAATCTGTTCCCAATCCCTATATGTGCAGCATGGATATGATGCGTCGCCATATCGAACTTGCTTGTGATGATGACAGGGATCAAAGAAGTCCATAGCATCAAATCACTTCATACAGAGATAAATCTACAAATAACACGTCAACGTGCAATTTTTTTCAACCTATATTTCATAATCAGTCTCCAAAGATAGGTTGAACTCTTTTTTTTTTGCGCAATTCAAATAACTGTTGTTTGTTTGGTTTAAACACATCTATTTGCTTCTGGAATTGATTTTCAGAGTTTTTTACATTTATAAGGGTTTTTTAATCAAATTAATATATACACTAGATATCAAATAATTTTTTACTTTTATTTATAGTAGCATTTTAAATATAAATACACACAGCATGCCATCTATTTATGTCAGCAGAATAGTGCTCAAAACATTAAACCTATAAAGACCTAGAATATAATATTACTGAAACAAAATTATGAAATAATAACAGCAAAAACAGATGAATTTGAATTTACATAAATATATAGGCCTACATTTTCTTAGTTCATGCATTACACTCTTGAATATAACCCTACACATTTATATAAATATCTGTGGCATTTTTGCCTAAAACTGGTTAAATTCTGACCATGGTTTGCTGGTTATAAAAAAAATACAAACCACTGGAATTGACATTTCTGCCATGCCCATTGTAACACAAGAAAACTATGCTTTTCCCCCCTAACAAAAACGACATATCAACAACTTGCAATACTATTTGAAACCATACAGAAAGATACGAGAAAGTGAAATATTAACAATTTTAGGTAGCCCAATACACGTTCTCAATTAAACAATCAATGCAGCTGAATGCATTTGATGAGTCTGCTGGTCGAAAAGCTAAGACGTGCATACCGACTGAGAATAATTTATTCATAAAAAAGGCTTACATGGGGATATTAATAGACTATGATCCAGGCAGAATGCATGCAAAATTCATTCACTCCACCAAAGCAGCACTGATTGATTATAGAATCACATGGAGTGAAAATGTAGCCTAATTCAGAGGGAGCGCGCGGGAGAAAATCAGTGAGCAAGAGCGCAAGAAAGAGAGAGAGAAAGAGTGACAGAGATAAAGTGCATGTGAGGGAGAGAAGGCAAACTATCCCTACCTTGCAGCTGAGCAGCGCTGCGCTAGAATCGGACGCGGACATGTCTATAGAGACAGCTCGTATCGCCCCCCATCACTCTGTGGTCGAGCGAGACGCGAGCTGCTCTCCATGGGCAGCGGTAAAGAGGCAGGCAGAGAGAGGGAAGCCTCAGCTCCGAGCGCACTGGCACTGCGCTCAACGCCTATACAAAATTGATGCCCTGACTGCAGCAACTGAGTTGTGGTGTTCAGTGAGAGCAAACGCCCTCCCTCTGCCGCTGCTGCCTTTCTTCCGCCTGCTCTCACATTCAATCAGGCTCCATTTTCTCCCGCTCCACACACTGGAGATGCTGTTCTGCAGCAAGTGCAGCGGGGGAGGAGATGTTACCTCTCACACCAGACACTGACACACTCAGATCTCATTCTCGTGCAGCAGGAAAAACAGAGGTGCTTTGCAAGTGAAACTCGTTACATTATGACACCCAGATCCGTTACGTTATTATGGAAAGCAAGACTGGATATATGTCAAACTAAATGAAAAATATTCTATGTAAAATTAAATTGCATTTATTTTATATGCTCTGACATGGCCTATTTCTCTCTTATTTCTTGTACACCTCTGTATAAACTCCTAAATTATCTTCATGTTCATTATGCTCATGTTCACAACAAAGCATTGTAGCTTTCTGCCACATACTGTATTTGGTAAACTATTAAGTAACAGATAGTTTTTGTTAGTATTTTTGGCTCTTGCCTTGTATGATAAAATACTTGTGATGTTTGGATAAAAGCATCTGCTAAATGACTAAACGTGAATTGTTAACGGCAGTTCTGTTCATTTTTTAAATCTGCTCATATAGTTGGTGTTCATTTGGATAGAACAATTCATATAAAAAAGCTATATTTAAAAAATATAAAATAAAATATTTTACTAACTGTTCTATATGCCAAGGGTACTTAAATGATTTCATTATTTTTTATTATTAATAATTTGTTTTTAAAAATATGCAGCAACCAACAATTACAGCTTGAATTTATGTCTTAGAACATGCCTCACATTTATAGCTGTAAACTCATTCATCCTGGTCAATTTTTCCAGAACAAATGTAGTCAAAGTGAATGTAAATATGCATATCTTATTTACATACAAATGCATTCACGCATGCTTCCAGTATGTAACCTATTTTCACATGTAAGTATCATATATGAAGTACAATTTTTTCATTTGTCTGATTTGTTGTCAATATTTTGATGTCTGAGTGCTTTAAGCACAAATTATTGCTGCTAAATAAGCAGTTTGAATATCTGTCAAAAAAGTCCACTGACACTTCACCATTTTCACCATTGATAATTACTTAATAAATTGCAAAACCTTTTGTGAATTAATCTGATTACTGCACTAATGTATTGTATGCTAGTATTTCCCTGGATGCTCTAATCATTTCATTTCCTGCTTGTTTTAATGAACAGAAGACTCTGACACCAGCAGAAGACTCCAAAAGCTAATGCAAATGTTAAATAGGGACCAGACACTGAAAGCTCACTTGTGCATGAATTAACAATGCAAACAAACACATCTGCCTGATGAGAAACAGCTGGGAAACCAATTGCACTAATGCATGTGGTGCCCTATAATGGGGAAAAGTGAATTAAAATTGAATTAAGTGTTTTCTAAATCCTGTGTAAATGAATGATAATACACTAAAAAAGAACAATCAGTGTTTTGACCCCAGCATCATTAAATTATTGTAAAAACAGCATAGACCACTGAAATACGTTGTCCAAAATACTTTTTACAACAGCTCTGGTTTGATTTTTTTTTAATTTCCCTGAGAAAAACAAACAAACAAACATGATTATTGTACTTAAACCAGGGTAACCACAAATGACCCACGGTTTGGTCCTTATGAGTGAATCTTTGAATCATTCAGTCAACCGATTCGTTCAAACACGTTGATTAATTTAGCAACTAGTCTTTTTCTTTATGAATGAATCATTGAAACGATTCTTCACGGAACACCACTATTGTGTGTTGTTTGGATATTCGCAACATGCTATTCTGCTTTGACTTTGTTTGGAACTATTTTCTACGGTGGCAGATATTTTCTATCTGTTTAGCACTTCTCGGCCACCTTAGTTTTCGTTGGCAGAGCAAAAATACACAAAGTAACCATCAATATTTCTCAAAATGTAAGTTATTAAGTGTTTGCTTCTTGTTTATTGTACTATTAGTTTCTCATGGCATATTTCGGGTTGGTTGTATTGGTTACTAGTATTGCTTTTGTTATAGCACTAAAAGGATGTCAGGACACCTGCTCCGTTACGTTGACATTGTTTTGTATCTTTCACAGCACTGGAAGATTTTCACACAAACTCCCTGGGAGACTTGATCTCGAAAACCTCACCCCACTCTGCTAATCTCTGTAGGCCTGATCCCACTGAGAGTATCTGTTCCGCCCAATGAGGTCGGGGATGGATGCCTTCACAGCAGCATACTGTCCGGACAATAGCATGATGCACGAACACAAGGTGAGTCAGCTTGCACACAGTCATAATGGGGTAGTACCACTGAAAATGAATCGTGAATACGGACCCTTTTCCTCTTTAGGTTGTATTAAATAAGCATGCTAACATAGGCCCGAGGCTGCCCCAGGTTGTTTGGACCTCTTTCTGGACTCAATTATAGCTACTGGAAGCATGTGCTCTTTCTTAATTCAACTTTTTCCGCTGTGGCTTTTAGAGCTACGCATCTTGAGGCTATGTTACTGCTGTGCTTTCTTTTATTTCATACCCATGCTTGCAAGTGGGTGAGCTTGAAAACAAACACAAGGCCACTCATACTTCAGCGCTTATAATGGGAATGTGACATTGAAATCCTAAAGTTTGAGACCATATTGAAAATCTAGGATTTAAAAAATAATATAATCACTATATAGAGCAATAAATAATCAATATTTTGAATAATTAGAGTTAGGAATTTTTTTTATGAATTTGAAAAATGTAAAAAAAAGAAAAGTAAAAGCAGGAACATTATGATGTAACGACGAATGATAGTTGTTATTATTGTTATTATGAACAGTTATTATTGTTAATTCAAACTAAACTTAGAAACAACATTTTCATTACTTGAAATAAAATATTTAATATAAACATTTTATTTCAGCTGTTGCCAGGGAAACATTTCTAATTTGCATTTAGTTTATCCTGAACTACTAAAACAACTAAAACTAAACTAAAAATTATAACTTAACAAAAACTACATATAAAAAAAACAAATGCAAAAAAGTAAAAAAAAAATTGTAAAACTTTAATTAAATTAAAATGTAAAAATAAAAATCAAATGTAAAATATAAACAAAAACTATAATAGTATATCATTAGCAAGCCTAATGAAATAACACTGGTTCATTATTGTCATTTACTTAAGTTCCATCTAAGTAAAAACAGCTTATAGATATCAGAAGTAAATCAGGTATTGCCTGAACAAGAGAACAGCTTGGAGGGAGAAATAAGTGAGAGGAAAAAAGCGATAGAGCTTGAGGTGAAGAAAATCATGAGGGTGAGTGGAGGGACAGAAAGTGAGGATGTCACTCCATCTCTGCCTAAGCAATGAAGAAAGAAGGTACATGTTTTTTTTGTGTGTGCTGTTGATCTAAATATAGCTTTTCTTCCACTCTACTTGCTTTTCTTCTGCTGAGTGCATACAGAAAGCTGCTGGGATGTAGACTGTTGACCCATGAGGAACAGAATGGTGGGCTGGGTAAGGTAGAATCTGCCCTCACAGGGGCTCTGCTACTGTATGCATATGTCTTCACAAAATTCAAGTATTAAATATTATATATTTTAACTATACTTAGTTCATTTACTCATCTTCAGGTTGTTCCAAACCTGCATTAGTCTTTTTTTAATGTTGAGCACAAAGGAAGATATTTTGAAGAATGTGGATAACCAAAAAGCTCCATTGACTTCATAGAATGAAGAAGAAGAAGTTCTATGGAAGTCAATGGGTACCATCAGCTGTTTGGTTACCAGCATTCTTCAAAATATCTTCTTTACAGGTTTGGAACAACTTAGGTGAACTATCCCTTTAGGTTCACTACATGTTTAGTTCACTATATCAGCTGAAATGACTTCACGTGTGGCTGATCATCCTTTATGTTTTGTTGCAGTATGGAAAACCAGTTCCAGCGAGGACTTGAAGGGTGCAAGAACATTATGGAAAATGCTAACTTTAGCCTGATAGCATTGAAAGCGTATGTCCCACCCTCCCTGCAAATCACCATCCAAAGCCACGCCTCCTGAACGCATGAACGCTCGCAAATACATATACAACAAATACATATGTTGACAGGCAGGTAGGAAAGCTGAACATTCTGATTGGACAAACATTTTTTGGTCCTACGCCTTCCACAGAATATATAAATACATATAAATAAATTTAGACCACTTAACTTAATGTTTGCTATAGGGATGTGAAGAGACTTTCAACTAGCATAACAAAAAATGTCTCTGAAGACAATCACCTATTGCACCTTTAAACTCTCGTTTCTATTCCAGATTAGAATAGGACTGGCTAAATCAATACCAGCAGCAAATAGACTGATACCTCATCCTATGATCCTATCCTGTTGAGAACTTTCTGTCCTCCTGTTATCTTGCAAAGTTTCATCTTTCTTTCTTTTTTAAATAAGAGCTCACTGCTTATCAAACACCGTCTCTCTTAATTACACAGTATCCTGAATTCCCACACGTCTTGTTATTGTACCAAGGACACAATTCCTATCAAAGATGAGTTCCCGCGGATATATGCGCATGGTGATAAAAATAGAAACAGCATCTTGCATTTCAACCACAAGCATTATGGACACAATAATGACGCAAGTCACCCAAATAAGATGACAGCAACATATGAGTTATAGATGTACTTTGGCCACACAACACGATGTATAGCAGCACTATGGCATTGGCCCCTACTGATCAAATGGCATGACTGAGCAACTATATATCTGGATGGCAGGAAAGGTAATAAAAGGCAATTTGATCTACAATACCCATGTTTACATTTACATTTATTCATTTAGAAGATGCTATAGTTTATATAGTCCATCCTTACCAAATTTCAAGGGAGTGCCAGAAGAGTACAGTAAGTGCTGAAGAGTGGAGAAAGGTTTGTAATTAAATGAGGTTAAATGAGTTTATTTATAAGTGCAAAAACAGTAAATCATGGTGTACTTCATTCTGACTTTTATTCCTGCTTCCTGCTAAATAGAAAACAAGCATCAGTTTCTATAAAACTGAGGAAATGTCTTCACCTCTAAAAACTTTGCTGGTTTATCAAATTTAATCAAGGCTTTGCACATTGATGCTCCACTGAACACACAGACACACACACACACTAAGCACTCATCTCCACACGGGACAGGCTTTTAGTGCTCTAGTCTCATGCAGTATTTAATTGACCCCACACAGGAAGCCCAGTGGTTCCAAATGCACTCCTTCCCCCAACACAAAAGAAACACCATGAGTGCCTGCAAGTATGCCAACAGCTCCACAGACACTACAACAAAACAAAAATCTATGTGTATTCCACATAAATCTGCAGGATAAGAGCATAACGAACATATATATATATATTGGAGAAAGAGACAGAGTCAAAATAACATTCTGGCCTCAATAAGTGACTTAAAAATTCATTCACACTTTGAAGAACATGTCAAGCTGCTGCTTTTCTGCTAAAACAAGGTGTTATTTATCCACTTACGTTATACGTGAGATTCCGTTTTTCAGACCACACTGCTAAACTAAACTGAATATTCATACCAACGTCTGTGAAACATCCACTAAACACACACTTTAAGCATTTTTGGTTGTGCTAAAGGTTAGAGAAGTGCCTGTACTCACTCCGTTGGAGGTGTGGAGAGAGTGCACACTCACAGCTAGCTGGTCATGGTGCAGAAGTGAAGTGTACTGTAATGTCAAACTCCGGTTCCCTCTCTTATTCCCCCTCCCCCTGCACATTAGGCAGTATCTATCTCATATTCTCTCTGTCTTATTCCTTTCTCAGCTCCCTCCCCTTCTCTCTCTCTCTCTTAGTCCTTTATGCCTCTTTGTTCTCTCATTTTTCTTGCATCACACTGACTCAGAGTTTATTCATGTTATGAAGGTTATATATATGCCACTGTTTATTTTTGGATTCTCCAAGATATTGAAGTTTATAATTAAAAGTCAGATATAAACCAGTTAAATATGTCCAAGACCACATTAATTTTGTAGCTCTATAGCAAGTGTCTTCGACCTTTTTAAGGTCAAGGACCCCTTGGGGAATAGAGATAGACCATAAAAATACATTTACATTATAATGATTAAATTGCAAAGCCATTAAAATAATCATTTATCATTTTCATGTTTCACATTCATATTCATAATCATATTCATGTACATTACATTTACATATTAATACTAAATTCTTATTAAAGAAATCACAAAAATAAGTATAATTGACCAACCCCTCGTTAAAGACCCCTGCTCTGTACTATGTCAAAAACTGACATTTGTGTCTATTTCTCCTTCTACATAAGTTGTTGAAACATCTAGATAAACTTTATTTAAAACTCCATTGTCTCTTTAGCTTAATACTCTTAATACTTTTTATCTTTTTACTTTAGAAGTAATTTTTTTGCAATACACATCTTGAGTGAAGTTTATTTTTCTAACCCAGTTTTTTTCTTCTTTGAAACATCACTCTCACAATTTTGTTAGATTTATACATAAAACACAGTTGTTGTTTTTAAAGATGTACTGCTAATTTTGCATTAATTTTATGGACATTTCCATTAACCCTAAACCAACCCAACAAAATTCAAGATACATGTAAAACACATAACAAATCTATATGGAAATTTCCTTCATATTAATACAGTACATAGTGTGTTTTTTGTTTTTTAGAGTGCAGGAAAATCTGCTTTTCTAAAAGTATTATTATCATTAACAATTCTTCTTAAAGCAAAATTTTCTAGTTTTAAAATTGCTGATATATAATGTATATATTTTTAACTGAAAACAGGTATGATTCAGTGACAGTGCTGTGGTTTGGGAGAGAATGCTGGGCTGTCAGGTGTCTCTTTTTTCTGTGTTTATGTCAAATATGTGAACATGTCCCATGTGTGGTCTATTTCAGTGAGACAGGGCTGTCTTAAATGCTCTCTGTGCTGCTGAGCCTACAAATGCATGGCAGAACAATTCTGATCAGACAGTGGCTCCAAAGCAGTACTCAGAAAGCAGAGGAATCACAAATACACAGCTCAGGAATACACTGTAACAAACACACACAGAGACATTCCTAGCCAACACAGTTTTGGAAAATATTTAGATAAGCACTGCAGTTACGTTCTTTATGCAGTGGGTTGCAAAAAGTCACATTATTGTCCTGGACAATAAATACAAAAACGAATGAATGAATAAATTAAATATAAAAATGACATACAGTTAGTTAAGTCTAGTTAATAGGTCAAAATGGTTTACGTATGTATTAAAATATTACAAAAATATGACTTTGTATATCAGTAATGATTATTAAAAATACAAATATTTTAAACTAATTTTAAAGAAGGAGGAATAATGAAGCATATATCTATATAAAACGTATACCTATATAAAAAAATATATCAACTTAATCCAATGACAATAGTGACCTATAAGAAGCAGTGGATAGCAGATGGTGGTTCTCATATAACTTTTAATTTCCACTGTCCAGTAGATCTAAGATCCATAATAGATGAGGATGTTGCTCTGAACAGTCAGGCATGGAGAGCAAAGGAAGGGGCACATCAGTTTGAGTTCCATATGAGTGGTGCATGTGAATAAAACATGAATAGAGGCTTGAAATCCACAATGTTATCAGAGCAGAGACACGGGGAAGGCGATGAGAGGGAGAGAAACGAGAGAGGACGAGAGAGAGAGAGAGAGAGAGAGAGAGAGAGAGAGCTCAATTTCTGGCAGGATGTTGGCAGCCTATAAGCTCATTCAGTCCTTGTGTCTGTCAGTCTGTCCCATGGACTTGCTCACTGGGTTGAACCCTCTGGCATGCATTATGTATGAAACCTCTTAAGAGCTTATAGTTTGGAGTTTAAAACTTTTTTAAAATCGAGTGTTGTGGCAACTGTTTTCTTTAGTAATTGTAAAAGCAATAAGACCATTAAAGTTTCAGGTAGTAAAACCTTTATATCTGTAAATCCATTTAAAATGATGAGAATGAATGAATGAATGAATGAATGACAAAATGGGTTTGAGCAATAGAAAATGAACAATGTTATAAAATCAAGTGAAACATCTGTTCATGCTACTGTCTCAAATAAATACAGAATATGAACAAGAAAAAAATGTAATGACTTAATATGCAATAAATAGAAGGCCACATACATAAAGTACATAAAAATTATATACTATATATATATATATATTATATATATATATAATATTAAAATATACATAAAAATACATATAATATACATCATAGATAATAACATACATACGTACGTGGTGTTCGGTTGTTTGTTTGACATGAGGAGGCAAAGGTTTTTTTTTTTTTTTGTTTGTTGTTTTTTAACAAAAGTAAGTCCTGTCCCATTCCTTACACCTACCAGAGGGAAATATATATTATTTTTTACATTAACAATGTAATCAATATTCTGTTTGTTAAAGCCAAGTATGAATCTCATCGTTAGTGTTTTTAAGCATTTTACATTTATTAAAATAACTCACAGCAGTATAATTTAAACAATATATATTATTTGTGAACTTATGTTCAGCTATACTTTTTAAGTTAACGTTTAACTATTTTTTAATTATTCGGTTCATCAGTCATCAAAGCTCAGTAAATATTGGTCACAGACTTTAAATTTCACCAAGCTGATTAATCACTAAAAACTCCCACAGATCATGTTTTTCAGGCCATTTTAAGTGTTATTTTGATGTAACAAAGTGGTTATATCTACTTACCTTTTTTTAAATGAGTCTTCCCAAAACGGGGTGGGATCTCCAAAATAGGGCGTGGCTTCCTCCCATTGACAGACAGGCACATGACACGCATGCACAATTTTTTCCCCCAATCCACTTCAGTGCAAACTCCGCCCCACAGCTGATTCTAAAGATTTTATTGGTTGTGTCAATTACAGTGATGATTTCCTACACTATGCTACAAAAATGCTAACCCCAAAACCTACCACACACCTGACCATAACCTTAACCAGTGAAATTGACTGCACGGCGGGATTGGCTATGAATAGCGTGGTAAAGAAAGTTGCAGTTCAGGAGATAAACAGTTAATAAGATTATGCGATATGAGATCGTTCCGTAACTCCCCAACCGGACCTCACCGGACAATAGGTGCGTTTGACTTCATGCAGCACTGCGCAGATCGATCGCAATCTGACTTGAAGCAGTGCATGCCGGTTAGTAATTTTTTCCGACTTGAGGTGGCTTGAGACTTGACAGACAGGCACATGACACAAATGCGCAATTTTTCCGTCCAATTCAGTTCAGTGGAAACTCCGCCCCACAGCTGATTCTAAAGATTTTATTGGTTGTGTCAATCCCAGTGTTGGTTTCCTACACTATGCTACAACAAATGCTAATCCCTAAAACTACCCCACACCTGACCCTAACCTTAACCAGTGAAATTGACTGCACGGCGGGATTGGCGCTGAATAGCGTGGTAAAGAAAGTTGCAGTTCAGGAGATAAACAGTTAATAAGATTATGCGATATGAGATCGCCGAGCCGAGCCGAGCCGAGCCGTTCCGTAACTCCCCAACCGGACCCTCACCGAACAATGACACCTTTTTAGTTACACCCAGCATCACTACCCCCTCCTTCCCTGCCAATTTCGAGCCCCGGGACGCCCCCGTTGCCTAAAACAAAGCGATAGAGTAAAATCTTTCCCCTGCACTGCGCTGAGACGGCTCACGGGAGAGCTTGTGAGTGATTCCCGTTTATAACATTACGCAGAGGTTCAAACTCCAGTCCGAACAACACTGGCCACGAGCTTTGGGCTCTGCTCTCACGGAGAATATTTATTTATATAGCATATTTTATTTTAGATCAATTAGAAACAATGTTTAATTTATAAAGTTTTATTTTGAAATGTAAGTCAAAAACAATCGGCCGAAGCCAGAGCCAATGATGAAAGTCTTAGCGCGAAGAGACCCCGCCCCATTTTGGAGGTTCTGCCCACTTTTGGTGTTCACGCCCCATTTTGGAGGTTCTGCCCACTTTTGGTGTTCACGCCCCATTTTGGAGATCTCCGGTCTGCAGTTATACCTACTTGGCTTGACGGCTCCATTTTCAACTCCGCCCCGACTGCAAGCAGCTACTCTCGTTGACTCCCGTCTGTAGCCGTGCTTCAAGTCAAAAGCACCTTGTCTCCTCTCAACGTGATTTTACCCAATTCATTCTCACTTACCCCCACCAAACTCACGGCACGCTGTAGGGGGTGTCAATGGGCTCAGGGGAGTCAAGAGAGACGCGGACTCCTACTGTAACTTTACCTGCTGGTGTCGCTGTTGGACATTGTTTCTTTTGAAAAACGAGTGATTTATACTCTTTTTAATATTATATTTTGTAATGTTGGCATTGTTTTATTTTTGTACTACGAATTTTTGGGGAGACAATTTTGAGGAGACACTGCCTCCCTTGCCTACTCGGAGGAGGGAAGGAAAGGGGACAGTCATGTCCAAGTTTGCTGCTTAAGCTGTTGTGGTGTTCATTCACATTGTTTCTAGATTATTGTGTAGAGTGATCAGATGCATTTTAAATAATTGCTAAAAGCTTCATTGGCCAAAAAATGAACTTTTCACAAAAAAAACAAAAACAAATTTCACAGTTTTTTTTATCCTAACACAAAATGACCAGCTAACATTAATTGACTAATCATATCAGCAGCACGTGTGAAAGTGCTAGTACTAGTCAGGTAAAATCACTATCATACTAATTAGATTGTAAGAGCAGACTGATTGCTATAAAAGGAGGGAAGAAGTGCTTCCAATCATTGTGTTCTTGTTAGCAATGGTTACCTCCAAAGAAACACGTGCAGCCATCATCGTGGTGCATCAAGATGGCCTCACATGCAAGGAAATTGCTACAAAGAATATTGCACCTGAAAGAACCATTTACCGGATCATCAAGAACTTCAAGGAGAGAGGTTCGACTGCAGTGAAGAAGTCTTCAGGACGTCCCAGTGTCCAGCAAGCACCAGGACCGTCTCCTCCTGAGGAGTCAGCTATGAAATCGTGTCAGCACCAGTGCAGAGCTTGCTCAGGAATGGCAGCAGGTTGGTGTGAGAGCATCTGCACGCACAGTGAGGCCAAGACTTTTGGACAACGGCCTGGTGTCAAGAAGGGCAGCAAAGAAGCAACTTCTCTCCAAGAAAAAAGTCATGGACAAACTGAACTTCTGCAGGAAGTACAAGGATTGGACAGCAGAAGAAAGTTATTTTCTCTGATGAAGCTCCATTCCAACTGTTCGAAACATCGATAGTTCGGAGAAGAAAAGGTGAACGCTACCATTAGTCCTGTGTTGTGCCAACAGTGAAGCATCCTGAGAACATCCATGTGTGGGGTTGCTTTTCAGCCAAGGGAGTGTCCTCTCTCATAATTCTGCCCAAAAACACTGCCGTGAATAAAGAATGGTATCAAAACGTCCTGCAAGAGCGACTTCTTCCAACGATCCATGAGCAATTTGGTGATGATCCATGCATTTTCCAGCATGATGGAGCACCATGTCACAAAGCAAGAGTGATAAAAAGTGGCTCGAAGATCATTACATTGAAATGTTGGATCCATGGCCAGGCAGCTCCCCAGATCTCAATCCCACAGAGAACCTGTGGCCAGTCCTCAAAAGGCGAGTGGACAAGCAGAAGCCCTCAAATTGTGAACAACTCGGAGAACTATTAAGGCAAGAATGGATCACCATCAGTCAGGATTTGGCCCAGAAGCTAATATCCAGCATGCCAGAGCGAATTGCAGAGGTTATGAAGAACAAGGGTCAACACTGTAAATATTGACATATGCTTATCATTGTTTTTCAGTGTACCATAGAAACATTTGGAAAAATAATCTACAAATACTGAAGCAGCAAACTTTGCAAAACACAAAATTTATGTCACTGCCAAAACTGCAGACTGTAGTTGTTAACTATGCAATAAATATTGTCTCAAACTATAGGAAATGAACAAGGAAGATGGTTTTTGACTTTATACTCTTTAGAGCAGTGGTCGCCAACCCGTCCATCGCGATCGACTGGTAGATCTTTATCACTGTCCCAGTAGATCCCGAAAATAACAGTAAAATAAGTACAAAAATGCATTACATTTATGGGGTTATGCTCTGCTTTGTTTACAGCGGTATCCAAGGAAACGCTATAGTGCGGTTGGTTCATAAGCAGTGTTGCCAAGTCTGCAGTTTTCCTGCGGAATTGGGCTACTTTAACACTGTTGCCGCGGATTGTTGTTCATGTCTGCGGGTTGAAGCGACCCCAATAACGTGATATTTAGCTCCTGGAATGTGAATTTTACTGGAAGATCCCCGCCGAAAAACGTGTATTTTACCCCCCAATGCGATTTTTACAGGGGAACCCCCCCTCGAAACGCAATTGGACTAGTTTTATTGCGAAAACCTGGCAACCCTGTTCATAAGCGCCACCTGCTGTCAGAGAGTGCCTCTCATTCAGACCTGCTGTTTTTGTTTCATGCAGATGTTTTATGTAGCAAATAAATAAATCCTGAAATTAATCTAAATCAAATCAAAAACAACTGCCCGTGCAGATCAAGATTAAAATGCAGTGGTTGCCTCTAATTTCAAATGACTGAATATTTTTGTTTAAAGCCAGTTTGTTTGTTATAAAGCAAATAGCCAATAAATAAATTTGCTTAAAAATCAGTATCAGTATCAGAATACAATTTGCTAGTTAAAAAGAAAGAAAGAAAGAAAGAAAAGAAAATCTGAATTCTGGATCAGCTATGATCGGCGCATCACTAATTAAAATACTAAGTAAAAGGCCTCAAATTTGAAGTACAATCTGGGATGTTTTTTTCTATCAATTCTTCAATAGGTAGATCTTGTCTTTCATAAAGGCTGAGGTCAGGGATCTTGGGCCTAAAAAGGTTGGTGACCACTGGATTAGTCACTAACGGTGAATTTGTGTGAATTACATCTTTGTTGTACACATCAGTGTGTCAAGAATAATTCTTGACAAAACTATAAGTGTGATGATGGGGATGCATGATAAAAAGATCGATAAACAGACATGGACTTTTAATAAGATTTTTTAGCGATGAAAATCACCAAACTTAACTACTAAACAGCTGGGCTGTAACCTATCTCTACCCGCAGCCTAAATAGACACCATGTTTAAGCATCGCAGGCTCGTCTCTCACTTGGTTTACTGCATCGCGAGCATTCATTCTTTCCGAATAAACGCCCATAGGTAACCTCCATTTTTAATGTTACTGGTTTGAATCGGACTCATGTGAATTCATCATTGACAGCAAACACAATCCACCGGTGAAAGGAAGGATTAGATAAAACCTATTCCTCATAAATAATGGAACAGCACTTTCACGTTGTCTTTTAGGACTCAGACAGATAAAGATGGTTCGAACTAGTATGAGCTGATCCAGTTCAGCTTACATTGCAGCGTAAATAGGGACGCATTAGATCCACACCATCTATCTATCTCTATCTAGAACATACTTTCATCATGTGTGTATTTTATACGTTGAGAAGCAAAAGAATAGTTGACAAATAACATAGACATTCAAGGTAAAAGTGTATTAATGAAAATTTGCTGAAAATGTTCTCACCTTTAGGGCCATCCAACATGTATGAGTTTGTTTCTTCATTGGAACAGTACGGTGCCGAGAAGTGCAAAGCAAATCACAACTTTTTTCCCCTCCCTTTTCAAATCTCGTATCACATCGTAAAGGCATTTATTTTCTATAAAAATTAAGGAAATAATCAAAAAGTTGAAAATAAAGTATCGGGTAGGGTTAGTGTATGTGTAGGGGGGCTTTATTGTACCAAAAAAATTTCGGCAAAAGACTGGATCGAACCCGGGTCGATCGCGTCAAAAAGCCAACAACACTTGCTTATCCATCTGCACCACTGGAGCTGATGGTTTACAAGCCACTTTTAACTAAATTTAAATATACACTCCGTATTTTTTATTCCGTAGTAAGGGCAATTCATACAATACATTTTAACTGAGCTACTTTAATACCATCTCCGAAATCTACCACGACTCTGCTGTTCTTCGGATGGTTCTTCTCTGTATACGTTGATTGACAAATGTCTCGTCCAGTCAGCAGTGAGTAACTCCAACCAATGGCGCTGTCTCAAACTATACCTACCTCTTCTCTTTTTGTTTTCGGATTTGTCGTTGTGTTTTTTGACTTGTTATTTTGTTTTCGGATTTGTTGTTGTGTTTTTTGACTTGTTATTTTGTTTTCGAATGTGTCATTGTGTTTTCTGACTTGTTAATTTTTTTCTGAATTGTTGTTGTGTTTTCGGAATTGTTACATTGTTTTATAGATTTGCATTTGCTTTTGTAATTTGTTATTTTGTTTTCAGAAATGTGATCTGCTTTGCACTTCTCGGCCACCAGGGGGGTGAGAACAGGTCCATACTCATATAACGCTTCCTCCCACAGTTGAAAGGCTTCCTTTCCGTTCTCCCCTGTTGTCCTCTCACAGCAGAAATCCACTGACATTTGGGTAAGAACTTTTGGACTGTTTTGCTGTAAACAATGCTTGATCTGGGCATGAATTCTTTTAATGCAGATGAGACTTTTTTTTTCGAGGATTTGTTATCCAAACACAATTTGATGGTAAAAAATGTCTTAATGATTATTTGGGTTCTCCTCCAACCTTCGCTTTTGCTTCACAAGATGTTAATTGACGGACTGGATTCGTGTGGATTACAAGTGTCAGTGCTAATTATTGTGATGCTTTTATCAGCTGTTTGAACTCTCATTCTGACTGCATCCATTCACTGCAGAGAATCCACTGAGTAAGCGATATAATAGAAATTTTCTCCAAATATGTTCCGATGAAGACATCTACTCATCTACATTTTGTATGGCCTGAGGGTGAGTACATTTTTAGCAATTTTTCATTTTTGGGTGAAATATTCCTATAAATGTACAGTTAAGTGTATACTTTTAGTCACCATTTATTTTAACTTTTTCCTTCCTTTTTATAACCTTTTTTTTTGTCGGTGTCAAATCAGTAATTTTTAAAACACCAAATATTGTATGTAGTCTCTCAATTAATATGAGATCTTAAAAACTGCATGCAGAATAATCATACAAGAATTAGAAAAATGTTCAGTGGTGTAGCATGTCACTCTGCAGTTGTCTCTGCATGTTATCCTCCTGAGAACCAGAAAAAAAAGTTTAGGGAGTTTTTTTATGTCATTACCTTTTGTTTAGAGCCTAAAGAACCAATGGGAGAAATATTTTTTTTTGGAAAAAAAATATTTTATGCATATTTTATTCTATGTCCTTTGTAGAGGACGCCAGGACTAAGTTATGCAAAAAAATAAATAGACATTAAAAGGCATGTATAGGCAAAAACAATGTTTTATTTTTCATTCACCAATCAGTTTTAAGGTTTCAGGCTATTGTAGCTTTGTACGAAGATGATTCTCGACTATGTTATAACGATGTTGGGGAAAGTTGCTTTTAATAGTAATGCATTACAATATTGCGTTACCCCCTAAAAAAGTAACTAATTACATTACTTAGTTACTTTTAATGGAAAGTAATGCGTTACGTTACTTTTGCGTTACTTTTTTAAATCTGGCAGGGCTTGCTTGTTTGTTTTTAATATAAAAAAAGTTCTTCTTTTACAAACATAAAAGCCCTCTTATAAGAAAAGTGAAATGAATACGCCTCAATCTGAAGGAAATGTAAATTCCAACAGGTCTGTAGGAGTTAATGCGCAGCTAAACATAGCAATGAAGAAGAATGATCCGAGAGATAAGTTCAACACTGTTCGCATAACAAAAAGTTAACAAATTTCCTTTTTGGTTATGAGTATGGTGAATTCGTATCATCGAGGTGCAGTAGCACAAGACATAGTTTTAATAAATTGGGATTAAATACACAAATTATATTTGCTTTTTAACGATTGCAGTTTTATATAACAGCTGAGGTTTGCATTTGACTGGTTTTCATTCATTTTGATACTACTGGAATCTGTTTTTGGAAGTGCAAGATAATCCAATTTTCATATTTAGTCTAAACTACAATAACATAGCCAACGCCTCTGCCGCTGTACGTTTAAGTTTGGGTTTTTTCCCTGCTTAGACTCCAATTTTTTTCTCAACTGGCAACATCAGTCAAGACATGGAAACAAAGTAACTCGCATTACTTACTTGAAAAAGTAACTCAGATATTTCCTTCTAAATTAAAAATGAATCCGTTACTTTACTAGTTACTTTTTAAAAAAGTAATCTGATTACATAACTCTTGTACTTGTAATGCGTTACCCCCAACACGTGTTATGAAGATATAACATGATTTGATATTCCTACTGTACTTTGATATTCCTATCTGTGCTAGGAAATTCCAATCATTGCATAGTATTGTGTTCTTGGGGCAACCCCGAATCCAAAGAAGTGTAATAATAGGAGTAATAACTTGGCATTATTTTCATAAGAATATCTCATATTTCATGGGAATATTGATCTATAATTTCTTTCCCTTTTGACTTGTGTCTTCCCAAAATGCCTGATTAACATGATGTTTTTCTTCCTGGTGTCCTCTACAGAAGACATGCATGAAAATTACACCCACTTTCATAACAAAAAAATCATATTCTGATTTGACATGTTGCTGAATGAGCGTTTAATTTATGACAAACAATTGGAAGAAGGATCCGGATTTAAATGATAATTTCGCCTAAAGTGCTAACTTTTGAATCTTCTGGTATATCATTCTTTTTTTAGACCTAGGAGAGAGGTTTTATGATCAAACCTCCAAACTCTTTGATCGTCTTCTAAAAGCCCTAATTGCTCTGTCAAAACAGTAAACTGTGCCATGTAAAGTCGCGAGGAATTTACTAAAATATAACATCCTCTACAGGAGGACAAAGGTTATGCCTGGGTCCCAGGAGGATATGTTAGCTACAAAAGAACAAAGAGCAAAAATGTACAACATCTCCCAGTCTGTTTCCCATGATGCTTCAGTGACAGAGAGAGTCAGTATCTTTGGTTGTGCAGGCACAAGGATACTGTAGCTCCTCTCGTTTTTCACTGATCTGGCACTTTGGATAGGAACACGACTTGCAGTGCTGATTTTAGATTGAACTATTGACTTCTGAAGGCGGTTATATCAATGTCAAATAGACAAAGGAGTTTTGCAAGCTGTCTCTCTCACACACCATACACACTATTCCTCTTACACATTTTCAGATGGACTTGTAAGAACCTGACCTGCATTTTTACATATTTAACATATTTTTGGTATACGTAATATGCACATAATGTCATGTTCCTTAAACATCATAGATAAGAATTATGTGCCTTTGGAACATACTGTATTATGTAAGAAAAATACCCTCTTAACGAAATCAGTTAAGCTAGAATGATTTTTATCACACCAGGCAAATGGATTTAATAATGCTGCCACTCGTGTCGAAGCATTTTGAAACCCTGCAAATGTTCAAATAACATGACACATTTTTTTTGTACATATAATTATTAGATTAAATGAAAGCCCTGTATTTATTAGTTAGTTATTTGCATCAGTCATTCTGAACCTCAAACCCTGTACTCTTACACAATTTACTTTTTCGTTGTCGAAGAAAGCTCATGAAACTTTGGGCAACCTAAATAATTTGCACACTGAATCAAATCAGGAGCAGATAAAGTCAGTTAAAGGACTACAATCCTACCTATGTATAAAAACCACTACCGTTTAATTGAAAGGAGCAGAACTAGAAAGAATGATAGTTGAAGTGTCATTTTCGTAAATCTAATACTGAAGGCTATTGCGTTTTTATAACCCTAGATGCATTACACCTTAAACAAAAAAAATCTATGCATTCATTCAATGGTCTTCTAATTTAGATTGTTACATTAATTAGCAATTTGGTTTTCAATGGGGGTAAAAAAAAAAAAGTCAAACAAAATAGTTTTGTCTGTTACAATAAAAGAATAATGAATACAATATTACGTTCTAATCGGTAGGATACATTTTGGTCGCCTGTAAATATTGCTCTTGTACCGCTCTTTTTTGCAAAAGCTATTGGGAACATGTTCTCATCTGAATACCTTTAAATATTAAATATTGTAAACATGTAGTATGCCATCACAGTGTGGCATTAATTATTGGAAAAATTGAATCACCAGTTAAAGACAAGCATTGGCTATTTAATAGTGGCACAAATGGGTGAGAGGAGGCATTTGATAAGATGTGTGGTTATTGTAGGAATCCATTAAATGATCAGCTTGACTACTGATGAAACAGAGACAAAATACACGTAAAAACACTGGACTAGAGCCGTGTCTCAAGCGGATGAGACGATGTTTTGTCATCGATAGAACCTGTAGAAAGACAAGTGTAGTTATTCCTCTGACCTCCAATTTCATGCTTTGCTTGGGGCTGCTGAAGATTTAAGACAGGAAATGAAACTTCACAACGGAGTCAGAACAGAGGCTTGCAGACGGTAAATGTGCTGGAAGGAGAAGTCGGCGGTAGATAAAGCACAGGGAAACTACTGTGGGAGTTAGTGTGGAAGGCCAAAGCCCAGCTCCTAACTCAAAGTTCATTTCCTAAAATATTTTCATTCTTGCTGTAAAAGTGGGATATGGGTTTATTTGAAAGTTAAAGTGTGTGTTTGTGTGGGGAGTTATTGATCTGGGTGGTAGGCAGTGGCACTTTACTGCTATGGGAGGAAGTGTTTATTTAAAGTGACATTATGTTTGGAGTATTCGGGCACTCAAACATGCAGAGGGAGTAGTGGTTTTTATTGTGGAGTATTAGAATAATTGTTTAGTGGCACATTTGGTACAAACCCGATTCCAAAATAGGACATAAACACAAATGCAATGATGTGGAAGTTTCAATTTTCAATAGTTTATTCAGAATACAACATAGATTACATATCAAACGTTTAAACTGAGAAAATTTAACATTTTAAGGGAAAAATAAGTTGATTAAATTTCATGGCATCAACACCGCTCAAAAAAGTTGGGACAAGGCCATGTTTACCACTGTGTGGCCCTTCTTTTTATAACAGTCTGCAAACGTCTGGGGACTGAGGAGACAAGTTGCTCAAGTTTTGGAATAGGAATGTTGTCCCATTCTTGCCTAATACAGGCTTCTAGTTGCTCAACACTGTCTTAGGTCTTCTTTGTCGCATCTTCCTCTATATGATGCGCCAAATGTTTCTATGGGTGAAAGATCTGGACTGCATGCTGGCCATTTCAGTACCCGGATCCTTCTGCGCAGCCATGATGTTGTAATTGATGTGGTCTGGCATTGTCATGTTGGAAAATGTCTTCCCTGAAAGAGACGACATCTGGATGGGAGCATATGTTGTTCTAGAACTTGGATATACCTTTCAGCATTGATGGTGCCTTTCCAGATGTGTAAGCTGCCCAGGCCACACGCACTCATGCAACCCCATACAATCAGAGATGCAGGCTTCTGAACTGAGAGCTGATAACAAATTGGGTTGTCCTTGTTCTCTTTAGTCTGGATGACATGGCGTCCCCGTTTTCCAAAAAGAACTTCAAATTTTGATTCGTCTGACCACATAACAGTTTTCCACTTTGCCACAGTCCATTTTGAATGAGCCTTGGCCCAGAGAAAACGTCTGCGCTTCTGTATCATGTTTAGATATGGCTTATTTTTTGACCTATAGCGTTTTAGCCGGCAACGGCGAATGGCACGGTGGATTGTGTTCACCGACAATGTTTTCTGGAAGTATTCCTGAGCCCATGTTGTGATTTCCATTTTTTTTCCTGTATGTGATGCAGTGCCGTCTATGGGCCCGAAGATCACGGGCATCCAGTTTGGTTTTCCGGCCTTGACCCTTACGCAAAGAGATTGTTCCAGATTCTCTTAATCTTTGGATGATATTATGCACTGTTGATGATGATAACTTCAAACTCTTTTCAATTTTTCTCTGAGAAACTCCTTTCCACTATTTTTCGCCGCAGCATTGGGTGAATTGGTGATCCTCTGCCCATCTTGTCTTCTGAGAGACACTGCCACTCTGAGTGGCTCTTTTTATACCCAATCATGTTGTTAATTGACCTAATAAGTTGCAAATTGATCCTCCAGCTGTTCCTTATATGTACATTTTTTTTTCCGGCCTCTTATTGCTACCTGTCTCAACTTTTTTGGAATGTGTAGCTCTCGTGAAATCCAAAATGAGCAAATATTTGGAATGACATTTCAAAATGTCTCACTTTTTATTTGATATGTTTTCTATATTCTATTGTGAATAAAATATTAGTTTATGAGATTTGTAAATTTTTCCATTCCTTTTTTACTCACAATTTTTGTACAGTGTCCCAACTTTTTTGGACTTGGGTTTGTACACAATTTTAACGGTTGTCTCTAATTAAATATCATCTTATCAGCATTTTGTGCTTGTACTATCTATAGACATTGGAAAAAGGTATTCAAGGTTCCCTCACCTTTTATGACCAATGATTTCTATACTTTGTTCCTTTCCTTCGAGATTATTGAAATCCGAAGATTAATTAAAAACAATCAGTTTATAGATTGCACTCACAAGGATGACCCTGGATCACAAAAGCAGTCTTAAGTCGCTGGGTATATTTATATTTGTAGCAATAGCCAAAAATAATTTGTTATGGGTCAAAGTTATTGATTTTTCTTTTAATGCCAAAAATCATTAGGATATTAAGTATCATGTTCCATTAAGATATTATGTACATTTCCTTCTGTAAATATATAAAAAATTAATTTTTGATTAGTATTATGCATTAAGGACTTCATTTGGACAACTTTAAAAGATGATTTTCTCAGTATAAATTTTGTTTTGCACCCTCGAACTTCCAGCATTTCAAATAGCTTTGGTATGGTCGGCCAGATATGGTCCTATCCTAACAAACCATACATCAATGGAAAGCGAATTTATTCCTTTCGCTTTCCTTGATATAACTCTCTAAATTCCCCAAAATTGAGCCTTATGACTGGTTTTGTGGTCCAGGGTCACATATATATTTATATGTATATTATCCATTTTTTTTTCCATTTTCCCATGATTGTAGGAAGCCTGTTACATGTATATGTGATTGTGGGATGGTCAGACCCTCTCACAAAAGGTGGTAGTTTTCCTTTAAATCATGAAAACCAGAGTAGCAAAAAAAATATTTTTCCCCCCTATAATCTGTTTATGAGCCTGATTCAAATAAATAAGTTTATGACTGTAAATTAAACATGTTAACATGAAAGTGGGATTTGCCTCAGTTAAAATCTGCCTCAGTAAAAACAGATACAAACCCTAAAGCATGACCACAGAGGACACTAGTCACAGCTCTGACCAACCTGCACTCAAAGGTTGTGTGTTCTGTAAGCAGAACAAATAAAACTTTATTTGCATAGTGGGTCCACTACCAGGTCACACACACACACACACACACACACACACACACACACACACACACACACACGCACAAGCACATATTGTTTTTATCAGCGTAGAATCCTCATTCAAGCCTCACAATGGAGCTTCAAAAAGCAAAACAGAAAGAAAACACTATCCAGAACAACCACTTTAAAAGGTAGTGAAGCCACAAGTCTGTTTGTAATGTACTGTTATGTAATTATTCTGATGAAAAACATACACTGCCAGTCAACGGTTGGGACACACCTACTCATTCTTTATTTTTACTATTTTCCACCTTTTAGAATAATACCATAAAACAAATGGAAGTATGGGACTTATGTTGTGAGCTGAACAATGTTAAACAAATCCAAACTACTTAGACTTTAGCTTCATAAACAAAGCCACCCTTTACCTAGATTGTAGCTCTGCTCACACTATTTATGTTGAACACTTGTTGCCTGCTTTTCTTTCACAAGGAATAATATTTTTTTTTTCATATTTTATTTAAAATAATACATTTGTGAAATAATTCATATACAAACAAATGATATCCTACATTTATTTATTTATTTATGAGAACCATGAAGTCAGTCAAGTGTGTTCAAACCTGAGGCGATGGTAGTGTGTGTTTACACAACATAGAACAATTAAAGATCTTTAGTGTCAGCAGGGTAAGTGTGTGAAACATTTTCACGTTCCTGTATGTATGATATTCTTTGACCTGTTTTAGCACAAACACATACAGAAGAAAGCTATATTAGGGATGACCTCATATAGATGCAATGTTTATTTATTTATTTGACTGGCTTACTGTACCGAATACCTCTAACCTTAACCTAAACCAGAAACTTGTTGACATATTAGATTTGAAGCTAAACATATTTTGGCTGATTTATGAACTTTTCAACTAGTTATGAGCACTTCAGTTGGCCTCATAATTTTTTTTTTTCAATGTTTGACTATATGTCTATTTGACTGGACAACAATTATGAATTTAAGACATTTCCCTCATAAACAGTTCACATCTCACAAGACTTTAAAAATTAAACACAGTAATGGCATTCTGGGAAATTAAGCCTTTCCCTGCTGGTTCATAAAATTAAAAACTAATTTATTGAATGTAATGAGTGCATATATACTGTAATGAGTGCATATATACTGTATGTATGTGTATATATATATATTCACTTTCAGGACAATTAACATTTTTTCAAACAATATTTTTTTTTCATTTTTGTTGTTAAAAAGCACGCTTATTTCAGTAACATATTTTCTAATTCTACTTTTCTAAATCTAGATTTAAAATTCTCAATTTAATCTTGCAAGTGTACAACCCTGTGTTTCTCACAGTGGGGACTTTCCATGAAATTTTATCCTTTTTTTTATACTGAACTAATAACTTATGTCTAACAATATCCCTACCCCCACATCGAAACCTTTTTGAATTTCAAGGTTTTCATTTCTATTTAGCATGTTTATTAAGCCTGCCCTTGTGGTATTTGGGTTGGTCACCACAATGTCCGAAATGTAGCTGCTACTACTGTCTATGTGGAGACATTTGCTCCCCACAATACTTGCACAATGTAGGCAACATCAAAGCCACACACACACGCACAGAGACAGAGACAGAGAGAGAGGCTGCACCTCTAGGGGGACTCCAGACTTCAGTGGATAGTAGCAGCGCGTGAAGAAGCATGAAGACGAACGTGACCGTATCAGCAGCGTGCGCGAGAATGTAACCATCGCCCAGTCACTCGCCGTGCACACACACGCTTTCGGACAATCGACAGTTCTGCTCCGTGATTTCGCTATTGAAGCACGTTGTGCTGCTGATTCATGGGGGCTTTCGGTGAGTGCTGCTGCTTGCCCTACGGATGTGCTTTCGCTTACTCTTGAAATGTGTGCTTGTTTTACAGTGTGTTGTGGGGCTTGTTAGCAGCGGCAGCGGCGTAAGAACCGTGGACAACATGTTATAGTTGCAGCATTTGTTGATGAAAGCGAATGAACAGTAGAGAAAGGATATATTGCTGCGTTTGTCTTTTAAGATCAATCTCTTCACGATCGGGTATGTTGAGCTTGCATTCAGCAGCAGTAACCTTACTGCAAAGGAGCTCTATAATGCAATGCACTAGAAACCAGACACATTCTCCACATTTCAGAGTTTGTTTATGGTGATTACTTGTTTAGCAACTGTGACAGCATTTAAATGTAGTGTGTCTAAATCATACCATTGCACTAGATAGGTCACAAGGTTGTCTAGTCTTTGAGTGTTATGCCTGTAGACTCTCTCATGCTTTTAAGATATAGACACATTTGAAGTGGGATATGCACTGACTTATTTTATCATATCTGTTTTTCTTTGAATCTTTGTGTGTGTGAAGTGTTAAAGTAAAGGCTCTTTCTCCTGACATAGACATTACTGTTTGTAGTTATACTGCAGCAAGTTAAAGGTTTTTTTCTCATGTCAGTACTGAATGAATGGTGGAATCTTTCTGCCAAGTTAAATTAGTGCTTGCAATCGAATGTGAAGCCACAATGTCTCTAGAGTGGGATCCATGAAGGCAAAACCAGTCCAAGTTTCCCACAGACCACCATGACTTTAGTTCGATAGCTGTGTTTGATTTTGATCAATAATACACATTTTGCCTTTCAAGCTTATACATTAAAGGGGAGTCTAATTTGAACGTGTATTTTTGACATGTGGCTGTTTTTATTCAGCTTTTTTTCCCCCAGAAAAATTGTAGGTTAGAAATACACGTTTCAGTAGATGTGGTGTTATATGGAACTGGTTAAACCTCCTTTTGTTTTTCCTCACAAATTTAGCGACATTTTTTGACTATTTCATTTTAATGAATTAGACTATGTATAAATAGTGTGTGTGTGTGTGTGTATATATATGTATATGTGTATTTGGAAAATAATTGGGAAAAATGTTAAAATATATTTTTATATGCTGAAACTTCTTGATGGCATTGTGGTTAAAATCTGTATTTCAAAGTTGAATTGGAGTTGGTTACGTCTTATTTAATTTCCAGACAGTTGTTAAAAAAAATAGTTTGAAGTCACTAATGCCCCTGTCATGAGGTAAAGTGGTGACTCATCTGAGCAAATTTGGGGAAGCATGGACAATTTAATCTGAATTACAGAGCGTTGACTTATGATGACACACGGGCCGTAAGTTCTTTGTTGTCAGACAGCAAGCTAGAAACTGGCCTGTGTTTATATTTTGGGAAAATGTTCCTGTCTTAAACATTTTGTGGTTAGCTTTGAAAGTCAAATCCTAGGCAACTGGACAGTTGGATTAACCTAATCTTTTCATACATTTGGATTTGTGATGTTCTTTTTTTCCCTTATGCGTTCATAGGTTTACCGTGAGATTGATTGGACGCTTTTAGCAACTGTCAATTCTAAATATAGAGTATTTCCTCTTGTATTTTATTTTCAGCTTTTTAAATTTGCTTTCATGTGAATTAACATTTCTGAGAAAGCAGAAATGCTGGGTTAATTACAGCTTGAAATCAACTCTTTACTAACCTATTGAGGCATAATCATGATTAAATGAATATTAATGTCAACAGCGAATTCAGCAACAGCTATTAGCGAAAGGTATTAGCAGTAATTAGACACTGAGAGGTTTGTCTTGTGCCTTTTTCATTTTCACGCTTCACTCATGCTACATGTGCTCTATTTGTATTGTACCAGCAGACTCAGGTGGCTGAGAGATGCAGAGATCTTGGCGCTATACGAGGATTTTCTGTTGACCCTGTGCTTAAGTGGGTGTCGCGGAACTTGACAAGCCCTGTGCTGAGAAAAATGCTGGTAATATTATCTCTCTACACTAGAGTAAATGCAGTGCCTTGCTAAAGAGAGCAGTGCCACCACACAAAGGGGAAGCCACACAGGTAAGTCGACCTCGCTAAACAACTTGGCAGCTTTCACTGTGTAAATACGCTACCAGTTAAAAGTTTAAACACAATTGACTGACTTTGCTTCTCATGATTCTAAAAATCTTTTGATCTAAAACGTATGCTTAAATGCTTGAAATTTATTTTATAGACAAATATCAATTGTGTGGTTATGTAGGAAAAGCATGGGTATTCAGTATTGTTTAAAAAATTTAGATAAGAAGAGGGAAGGCCAACAATTATAGTGTCAGTTATAGTTTTAGAAACTCTTCTAAAGAGTTTCTAAGAAAATATTTTGTATAGTTGAGTTGTAGTAAGTAATTGTGTATATTATTTTTTATTATTTTTGACATTTATATATCCTTTGATGCTGATATGTCTAATTAAATAAAATATTTATTTACTTATATTTAAGCATGTATTCTGTTCTTATGGACATTCTTTTTGTTTTCAGAATGTCTTGGGTCAATGGCTTTAAAGCTGCAAGAGTGGACAACCATAAGACGGCATGGGGTGAGCGCAATGGCAGGAAATCAAGGTGTAAAAGGGGCTCGTCCCTGTGCAACCCACGCTACATGAGCTGTCTACGGGACCCCGAGTCTATGGAGCCCCCTTCGCAGCACTACTCCCGTGCAGCAGGGGGCGCCACCAGCAGCAACTTCAGCACACGCTGTGTTTGGCAAGAGGACCATTATGGCAGGAAGGGTGATGTGGGCCTGAGAGCCGTGGACCTGGCGTTTGAAGATTCTGAGACAAGGCAAACGAAAGATGCCGAGGACCCCAATGATGGCGGAGAGGAGAGGAAGGTTCCTGACAGGTGTTTTTTGACTTGCTTGTTGCGTCTGGCTCACGTTTTTCAGTCCAAGAAGTTCAAGTCGGCCAAGCTTGAACGACTGTATCAGCGGTACTTCTTCAGGCTCAACCAGAGCTCTCTTACGATGCTCATGGGGGTCCTGGTTGTGGTTTGCGGGGTTATGCTGGCGTTCCACTGCGTTCAAGGTCCACCAGACGTGGCGTTTGCTTCGGTGCTCTCCGTAGCCATGGGCCTGTTCTTAGCCTTGATGGTGGTGTGTAACAGAAACGGCTTCCACCAGGACTACATGTGGATTGTGAGCTATTTGCTCATGGCGGTGTTAGTCGTGGTGCAGGTGTTTGGCTTGTTGATGGTGGATCCACCCAGTGTGTCTGAAGGGATATGGTGGACGGTGTTCTTCATCTACATCATCTACACGCTGCTACCGGTGCGAATGAGAGCAGCTGTGATCACTGGAGCTGTGCTGTCCACCATACATATGATTATGGCATGGAGACTCACTATATGCTTCTTCTTCGCTTACGCCGAGAAAGGTATGTGTGCACTTTTTAAATTTTTAAAATTGAAAGGTAATATTTCACACAAATATGAATTTGTCATTATTTACTTAACCTCATGATGTTCAACCTGTTTTTTTTTTTTTTGTTCGGGTTAAATACAAAGTATGAATTTTGTTTAAGTGATCCTTACCCACCCTGGCAACAACAATAGTTCCCAGTGACCATGTATGTCAAGCTCCAAGAAACACAAAAAAGACCATAAATGCACCATAAAAGTGCTCCAGACATTATTCAGGCGCATATGAATGAAAAACAGGCCTAATTTTGTAGATTTAATTATTATTAATAATAAAAAATATATAAATAATCTTCCTCAAAGCTTACTTTTCCCCATTGGTTATTTATTATTATTATATTATTATATTTTATTGTTTTACAATTTGCACTTTTGTAAATCATGCTAAAATGACATGTTCATTTTGTCTTGTTTACAATCGCTTTTCACTAATGTACGCACGTACGGTTCACATGTTTAGGGGGGTTTTCCACGGGTACGTACCTGGTACCTGTGATTGTTTTTCAGTACCACTTGTTAATGGTCCATAAACAAACTGTACCGTTACTAAACGGATGTGTAAACGGGGTATGCTGATCACTGATTGGCCTTATCTGATCGTCACTGCACCGTGCTCACTGAAACTTGCGACATGTACACAACATACCCGTTATAAACTTAAAATCAGCACAGCCACGAAGGATCGACGGCAACTGTTTTGAAGAACGAGCCGCCAATCCTTTTTTTAACAAAACACAAAAAAATTCCTGTAGTTGTTGTCTTTTGAGGAAGTACAGACGTTCCTCTCGTTTATAGCCGAGGAGCGGATCCAGCGAGAGCTAGATGGGGCGACGTGGAGTCGCGGCAGTAGAGGCGACGCAACCATAAACGACATGTGAATATCCCCCCACTCTAAGTGGGCGGATACTAAACTGCAGTGGAAAACGCGTCTTGCGGAGACACGCATGATCGATTTGTTTACAAGCTCATCGTTCTAAAAAAAGGCGGTTGCCCCTGATTTGGGCCAGCACCATGTCTTTGTGATTTGGCCGAATCTTCAAGGGTGTGTGACGGCATGTTACGCCCCTTAGCATCTGGGATCCATCTCCCCATCAGTGACGATAACAAAACTATTGTCGACCGATAGAGTCCTCAAGGAGCGTGTGCGAATTGATGTGGACAGTAGGATAGTTCAGATCACTGGAGCTGCGCGATCGAACAAACTTTAACTACTGCGCTTTAATGCATTGTTCCCACTTTCTATTCTTTGATTTCACTGTGTGCTGTATGTAAATGAGTGTTTACCTTTTCGTTATTTTGAAAAAATATGATTAATGGGGCATGCAAACTTCCCAAATGTTACTCTGTTGGCTAGTGTTTACTTCCTTTTTATATTTTTATTAAATATTTATTTAATTGTGAAAATACTTTGTCATCCAAAGTATAATATGTTTATTTAACAAATTTATTTTTTAATCCATTTTCAAATGATTTTCAAATTTCTTAATATTAATTAAAAATTAAAATTAAATAAAATTATATCGGCCATCGGCCAACCTGCTTTCCAAGATATCGGCATCAGCTGTCAAAAAAAAACAATATCGGTCGACCACTGACAACACCAATAAAACCAATTATAAACGAGGCGTTTGTTGCATCCATTGGGGACATAATTACTGATTTTAATGACTTATACTGTCTTTTTTACGCGTTGCATCACGCCGTGTAAACATAAAACCATGTCTGCATTTTGATCGGAGAAATTATAAACAACAAGCCCTACTCTACACTGCTCAAAACTCGCCGTTTGAATCGTCAGTGGCAACTTATTTAAATATAAAAAACTTTTTTACTTACAGCGTGAGGTCATAGCGCCCGTCCTAGCCTTGCAAATTGTGGAACTGCCCAACGTTTTAGAAAACCTTTGTTCCACAGCCATTTGTCGGCTTACTTGTTCAGGGAAACAGTCCTCACCTACTCCATAAATGCCAGCACCTCTGATATTGGGTTGAAATGTTCTGGACAGTGCTGTCAATACAACTTAACCACTGCGTTCTAGTCGTGTTCTCTTTGCAGGCCACAAGTAGTTTCACTTTCACACGAAACACAGCGACTCCACACCATTTGTGTCAACTTTGCGTGAAACAGTTGGGCGGCGTTTGCAAAGCTTCCCACCTCGTGCCGTAGACAGGTGGGGGCGTGTTAAAACGAGTCCTTTTTAGGTAAAGGGGGGAGGGTGGGGGGGGTTGACTCTTAACTTCTATAAATAATATCTATTTGGAAATCGCATCATATGTAGTTGTCGACCGATATATATATATTTGGCATTTTTTCAAATATCGCATCGGCCGATAAGTTTTCCTGTTTAGCCGATGCGTTCGAGGCGGGACTTTTATTATGACGGCGCTGAGAACGGCAGCACCTGAGCACACAGTGCTCACATTCTCCCTGTTCCTGTCTTCATTCAGTTCTGTCTAATATGGATATAAGTCTATCTAATAATCAGATAGAACTTTTAAACAAAGGAATTAAAATGTATACAGAAAAGTATTATAACGATTGTTTTTATATTATTAGTAATGGAAAGGCAAACATTATAATATTTTCTTGTTTGCTGTCAGCATTCAGCAAATGTGCATTTATATAATTTAAAAAATCTTTGAATGACTAATGAGTATTTAATTTCACAAACCTTGCAAACTGCGAATCCAGCTGTGAGATCTAGTGAAGTGTGCATGTGACCTGCATGAAATATGCGTGTACTTTGCGTGACTTTCGGTCCGTGCAAATTGAACGCTTTAAACTAGGCTGTCACGAGTATGAAATTTGGCTGATGATTAATTGTCTAAAAATAGTCACGGTTATTGTGATTAATTGTCTGTTTTAGGGCTTTGGCGATTATGCCGATTATCACGATTAATTGTCTGTTTTTATGGCTTTCATTATATAATTGTGATTAATTTAAGGGATCAGTAAATAATTATGATGTTATCTTTTTGAGTTATTATTTTGTAGTGTTAGATTACATAAGATTATTCCAAATTCTAAGAATTGGCCAATACCGATCCAACACCAGCGCTATTTTTTTTTTTCTACACCACTACAGAATATCAATACTGCATTTGTGGAACAAATGGTCACTCTTTTAAACCCTTTGTTAAACACAATCTACTAAACACTCACTTTCTCATTACAGAGAAAAACTACATTTAAATAAAAATATATAAGCTATGAAATTAAATTAGCTGACTGTATAATTTAGCAGCAAAAACAATATCTTGAAAAAAAAAATCTTTGGTGCACATTATACAATTTAAACATGTTTATTCTGTTAACTATTTGTATTTTTACAAAATACATTCATGAATATAAGATCTAAATCATGAGAAAAAGAAAGGTTTCTAATAATCTTTCTGTTTGTGATAATATCTTCCTTAAATTTAAAGTATTATAATGGGAATATATCTTGGAGAGAGTTTTATGCTGACTGTCATATCTGAACGTGACGTGCTGTTTGAATGCTGAGCGGAGAATGACTGACAGCTGCAGCAGAAGGAAGATGAGTTTCTGTAAACCTAAATTCTGTCCCTCACATTAAGATATGGAATGGCTTCAGATGAAATAGCAGGGCTCCAGACTGCGACCATTTTCGCAAGCAAAAATGACACTCAATTGAGGAGAAGATGTGTGTTAATAAACGTTTTGTAAGCTTGTTTGTCATTGTATCTTACCGTTTTATGTTGTTGTGCTTTTTAATTAAGAATAACAATGAGGCCATCTTTTGTTTTAGTCTTTAAAAATTAAAGGTGTGTAGATGTATGTAAGCAAAACGGGGACAACAAGATCGCGAATTCGAAAGTGAAAGCATCCGAAGCCCGCGGCTTAATACAGCAAAAGAGAAACTCATATTCACAAAATTCAAATCACAAAAAATACTACTGATGATAAAGAACGGGTTGAATGTTAACCACTTTCGTTTCCATATAACTATAAACTATGATAAAAGTTCATCAGCATGCATTGAATGTTGTAGTGCAAAAAAAATAAAAATATTGCGACCAAATCATGTGCTCATGCAACCACTGATAAGTTAGTTAAAGAGCGACCAGTGGGAAGAATGAGTCTGGAGCCCTGTATAGGCTATACATTGCATGAAAAGCAAACTGGTGCTCTTCTGTTTCTTTTGGTGTATGACTCCCCCTTGTCTCGTATAAAAAGCACAATAATCGCTTGTGTCTGAAACAACTGCGGTTAGATCAAATTATCGCGATTAGACGGTTATTTAATTATCGCGACAGGCCTACTTTAAACATTCAAATTAAATTATGCTGCGCTTTATGCATTTGCCTAATGTCATATTCATGTCATTTTCACTATGTGTTGTATGTATGATGTGTGTTATGAGTGTTACCTTGGCTTTATTTGATTTCCAATGCACACAAACTTCCCAGAATACTGAGTGCTCTGTTGGTTACAGTTTACTTTCTTTTCAATTAGATTTTTATTAAATATTTGTTTATTTATGGTAAATACTTTGTCATCTAAAGTGTAAGTATGTTTATTTTACAAATGTATTTTTAATCTATTTTCAAATGATTTCAAATTTCTTAAATATTAATTAAAATAAATACAATTATTTCGGCTTTATATCGGCCATCGGCCACCCTGCTTTCCAAGATATCGGCATCGGCTGTCAAAAAACCAATATCGGTCGACCACTAATCATATGACCCCTTTAATAAAGACAGAATATTCATTTTGGGTGAATTATTATACAGGAAAATTTCCAGCATGAGAGATTTAAAAAAAATAATTGTTACATCTATATTAGCACTAGAACTCTTTGAAGAATAGAATTGCACATTATTTACACCACATGTTGCAACTCCACAGTGATGGAGAATAAGCACCAAGTAACTGATCATATGAAGGCACAATCTTTCACATCTCCAAATTCTTTGGAGTCACAGAGTTCAGTGGATAATTGGTTATTGTTTGAAAGCTTTGATTGTCTCAGTACTTTTAAAGGAATGCCTGGCATGACAGTTTCAGACTGCAGTGTAGATGGATCCTAGTTACCAAAATTATCTTCCCTTTTCAAAGTTTGCTTTGTCCTTCACTGCTCTTAATATAATGCATTTAATATGCAGTGTTTTCATGCAGGGGCTAAAATGCATCCATTGTGTCAGCTCCACATTCGATGTGATCTAGTGCTGACATTGTTAATGCTAGTTCAGTGAGCTTGGTTTTGTGTGTTTGCTCCTTAGACAGCTGGGCTGTGGGCTCTCTACTTGGCACTCAGTATGATAGAAATGGATTGGGATAATGGCTGCTGATTGACTCAGGACATGGCCCAGAGCATGTACTTGTAGATTCTCGTCATAGACATTTGGGAAAAGTTCCAGCCCTGTGGGCAATCAATGCGGGACAAAAGTCCATTGGTTTTGTGGCTGCTTAGTGCCTTATTTAAATGCTCTCTCACAAAGAGCGAGCAAGGTATGCCTCCATGTTTGCTCTGTGATCTTTTGTTCTTAAAGTACAACTGATGAGAAAAGTCTTGGGTTGACTATGGAAGGAGTTGTTCAATATTCTTGTAGTTTGCAAATGTAGAGTGACCAGTCAGTTTGATTACAAAAACTGTATAATATCCCATATAATGCACACTACCATTCAAAAGATTGGGAGTAGGGATGTAACGGTATGAAAATTTCATATCACGATTATAGTGACCAAAGTTATCACAATTATCAATGTTATCACGGTTTTGTTCAAATTAGATGAAAACGTTCAAAAAGAGCTAAGCGTGAACAGAGCTGTGGTGTGGGGTATATATCTTTATATATATAATATATATATATATAGATCTATATATATACACACCCCCCACACAATGTTATTTCTGTTTGTGATCATGTGATCTTCGGTTAGGAGATCTTGTGATGGGAAGCAAAGTTGGGGTTGATTTCGAGTTCATATACAAACATAAATAGAATAGGCTAATTAAATTTGTCTATTTTAATGTAAGACAACATATTTTTCGTAAGTGATAGAAATATGATTTAAGACGGTGGTGTAAGCAAGTTTAGTTTGAAAAAGCTTAATAGTAAATAAGATACAATTAGACAATATTTGAATAAAATATTAATAATAATAATAAATATTTATTTGAAAACTGATGGAGTGCTGAATGCTGCATGCATGCGCAGCGTTGTCAAGCTAACATTTGGTCATTCATTCCCTTCGCCAAGGGAGTTTCAATCGCTTATACGAGACAGTAATGCCCTGTACCCTTCAAAGAACACACTTCAAGGGTTCTGCCCTTCGTAGGGCATAGGGATGCTCACTTCTGTTTGGAATTCGCCGCATGTCTCTTGTATCACCACAGAGGCTCGGACACTCTTTCTTGTTTCATTCAAATGCAGCTTGCGTCTAATTTTTTGATTGTATTGAAAATGAAATCATAGGAATTTAGTATTAATACTACTATAGTTTTGCTGTAGTGATCATATTGTCCTTACGATTGTTTTGTACACTGTTCATAACGGTTTTATAAACAGGTAAGATTTCAAAACGTGATCTCAATTCAATATTTCATATCCCCATATAATAAGTGTAATAAGTTAGCTATGAATATACAATAAATTATCCCTTAAATGTCAACCTTAATAGTTTGAACGTTCGTTCGTCTTGGCTCAAAGCCACTTGCTGAGAACTTTTCTTCGCGGAAGCTTTGCATTAAACAAGCCAGAACGAAATATTTCATCTCTAATCAATATTTTTTGTCCAATTATTTGCCCAGTTTAGTTTTTGGTGATTGAGGTTAAAAGTTACCTTCATTCGCTATATAACAGTGGGTGTGGTCCACGAAAATGACTATTGGGGGGGGGGGGGGGGCAGGGGCTTTCTCTTGGGCAAGATCTCAGACAGGGTTACCGTCCTCGATTAAATTGCCTTCAGGACTCTTGTTAAAGCCAAAATACGACTAGACCACCGATTTGGTCCTCTTAGATGGCTGAAAATCTCCCGAGCGCTGTCACTGCCTTCCGCCATTTCTTCTCGTGCAAAAAAACAACACACCACTGCATGCTGCTTCTGCGTCAGACTGATGCTGGCTGAACAGGATTTACAGTGAGTTTTCAAAATCGCGATAATCAAACACGGCAGCTACGGGTTTTGATTAAAACCGGTAATCGTTACATCCCTAATTGGGAGTCAGTAAGATTTTCTTTTTTAATGAATACCTTTATTAATCAACTGCATTAAAATAATCAAGAGATTTAATAATATAAAAGATTTCTGTTTCAAATAAATGCTGTTTTCTTAAACTTTCTATTCTTCAATGAATCTTAAAAAAAGTATTGATTTCCACAAAAATATTAAGCAACTGATTTCACCATTGATAATAATAAGAAATGTTACTTGAGCACCAAATCAGCATATCTGAATGATTTCTAAAGAAACAAAGTGCAAATAATTTGCAATTAAAATTTTAAAATTTAAATTCTGGCTAACACAATAAGACTGTATTTTCACTCTTTTAATGTTATGCACGATATTGTATAAAATTATACTATTTTGTCTAAACAAATACACACACACAGACTAGAAACTAAATTAATTGTACTAAATACTGTTTAGAATGAATTAAATTATGAATGCATATGGAATAGAATGAATATTGCTAAAGATTACATTTATTACAATTATGTCAGATTAACTTTACAGATCTAAATTTGCAATGTAAACACCCACAAAGATTATTGGAGTTCCTTTTACTAAAAATACTATTTTAGTTTTTCTACTTCAAAAAAATGTCATATTAAATTAAATGTGTTACTTGCCATTTCTTTGTAGTTGTTTGTGAAATTTTCTAGCAATTTCTGAGTGAAAATTGCTTCTACACCATTTTTCTCAGTGTATAATAGTCATCACAAAAAAATTAAGACCTTCGGATTATGTATAATAATGGGAATTTAATTTACAGCAGGTGATTTAAAGTTCACCAAATGTCTTGAAATGTATTATTATTTAATACGCTGAATTTGTAACATAAGTGGAGCATTGAAGGGTTTTGGTCTTTTGAAAGTAATGCATGCTATAACCCTCTCTGAGAAGTTGTGTGTCTAAATTCTAGATAAATTATCCACTAGTTAGTTGCTGGATGACTAGTATGGATAGGGACAAGCTTTTCTTCTTCATCCTTTGGCCAAACGGGCTAATCTGACAAATGCAGCTATACCTCAGAAAGCTCATTTGCTGTTCATTCCCTTTATCTCTCTCCCTTCTCCATTCTGTCTGTCCCCCACCATCCCTCTCACACCCCTACACTCCTTCTCGCTGTGCTGTTTGCGTGTCCCTCCGAGATGACCAGCAGTGCAGTGCAGATAGAGCAGGTCAGTGGGCGATCACCAGTGGGACAATAGCTGTCTTTGTGAAGATACACACTGATGGGGTGGTGTGGGGCAAAATGTGGTGACAGGAATGGCTGGGGTTCGACAGTATGAAATAGTGCCGGACTGACGTGCTGGGCTGAAAAAAGACAGCCAGCCCAGGCCTTTCTTTCGCTTGTTCTCTCTCTCTTTCTCTCTCATGCACTTGTAGTGACGAATCCTTTTCACAACAGGGCTCATGAGATGGCCCTCAGTCGTGAAAGCCGCAGAGGCTTTATGTGGATGGTATGCCGCTGTGTGGGTGAAAAGCTCCATACTGGTGCTCTCTTAAAGTTCTGGGCTGATGGCAGGGAGGGAAGGTATTTAATTGATTTTGCTGTGTAGATCTGGGTAATTGACATGGAATACTTTTGGAAAGTTGCTGTGTCCTGTGGTGTGCCATATTGTAGCTCATTCAAAACTATTTTAAAAAGTATTTTGAAATCCTAGTCTTGTGAATTGTGAATGATTCAACATTGTTCCAAATGTAAAAAAATATATTTGTGAATTTTTTTTTTTTTTTTTTTTTTTTTTTTAATTCAAATTTTATAAACTAAATTTATGAACTTGTATACTCTGAAACAACCCTTTCGTAGGCGATGACATCACTTAGGCATGCAGCTATTGGATAATTTTATTCTTAGCTAACTCATGTTAATGGCGTTATGTTTTGGCTTTGGTATGTAATGCTCAATTTTCACAATTCATTAAATTCCCAATAGATATAAAATAAAAATGCTAAAAAGGAAAATAAAATAAAAATAATGTTAATTTAAAAAAAAAGTCATGTTATGAACAATTGCACACTTGCAGCTGTGTATGGATACAAATGTAAGGCAAAGCCTGTCAATTAAATGGAAAATATGTTTGGCCGCTTGGTCTGACTGCTTACTTGGAGATTTTGGCTCTGGTATGTATAGCACAGTTTTCACAATTCAATCAATTTCCCTTATGGTAAATATAAAAATCGATTAAAAAAAAAAAGTTAATTAAAAAAAATCACATTATGGAGAACTACCCACTTGCAGCTTTATATGGATAAAAATGTAAAGCAAAGCCCACCATTCAAATGGAAAACATGTTTGGTCACCTGGTTTGATGGCTTATTGGCAGGCGTGGGACAGTTTACATTCCGAGATGCAAGTTTTTTTGGTTGTCATATGGAGAGGCGGCAGACACTGATTTCAATGGCACTCTATTACTCCAGTCAATGAGAGCACCTGTTCTGTGGCTTTTGTTCCAACATTGTCCCATGGGGTTAAACTAAGCTCATGAAGAGACCAGGGAATTAGAGACATAAATGTAACACCTTTTTTAGAGACACCAAGCTGAATGTGTTATTTTTAGCCCAAGACCTGGTTACACGCTTGTGTATAGTAGCTAAATTAACTGAGGCATAGCCGATTACACTAAATATATAGACTTCATTGATTACTGAAAATGCATTTAAGAGAAATTTCAGGCAAATTCATGGGGATGAAAATAAACACCAACTGTGAAATTGTTCTAAAATAAATTTTTGTTTGCATACGTCAACTTAATACCTGTAATAGTGTGAACAGAAAAGAGCAATTTTAGCCAGATGCCTGTAGCATGTATGGTAGCTAGCTTAGGGGAAAACTGTTTTGTTGCAATGCATGCTTATTTGGCCAATGCGTCGATGTGCGCTGACGGTCATTTCACTGCAGCAGAGAAACGGATAACTGCACTTGACTGTGAGTTAAGGCTGCACAGTTAATCACATTTCTAATTCTGATTACAATTATGGATGCAACAATTGCGTAATCGTTTCAAAGCTGCAATTAATCGTTCAAATTCCACTTATGTTATTCTGCATGCTTAAGATGTGTTTTTTCTTTCTACATGTTATCTTAAGGGTTTTTCCATTGTTTTAATTTTAGTTTTAGTGTAACATTATAATACCATGCATATTTTTACATTTTTATTTAAAGAAGTAACATTTGAGGCTTAATACTATAGAAAAGCAATAAAAGTTTTTCAGTTAGAGTGTTTTCAGCTTGTTTATTTTCATTTAAAAATATGGCATGCAGTTGCTTCGAACAATGGTAGGCCACATTCACACAGCAGCAGAATACGGTTGTCAGTCCTGTGTTTGAGTCCTTAATACAGTTATGTTCACACACAGTACGGTTATTTATGGGCGTGACAACCTCATTCTGTAACCAAACTCGCACCCGTACATTTTCAGGACTCACAACCGCAAACCCGCGCTGTGTGAACGGAACAGGACTGGACAACTAGTTGTCTGTCACGTCATACAGTGCGAGAGAGAGCCGCTCTGCTTCAAAAACGTGTGCCTACCATGTGTTGCGTGTTTTCATGTGTGGTTTCAGTAACTTACAGTGACTGAGAAATGAGCTGTGTGTCATCTGAAAGTTTTACTATGGAGTCAATATAATGCCACATATAAATGCAAAAGAAAATAAAGTTTTTGCAAAAGAAAATAAAGTTTTGCAAACGAAAATGAAGTATTGCATGAAAAAAAAAAGTTTTGCTAACAAAAATTAAGAATTGCAAAATGTAAATGAAACTGCACAAAAGCAATGATTTTGCAATACATTTTTCCATGGCCATATCTACTCATTTATTTGCAACGCTGCTTTTATTTTGCGTTTCAGTCAAGTTTGAGCTTGCGATACCGTTTTTCCCTTTGCGCTTCATGTTTCTGCGTGTCTTGCTTTCTGGCACTGTTTAAAAATGAAGTCGAGATCGATATGAAGCTTGAGTCGTAGACCTTTTTAATGATGTAAGTTAGTTTATGAAGTTAATTGCATTCTTTAACATTAAAACTAGCAGTAACTCTGAACTCATGTAAACAGAACGCTTCTGTGCGCTGGCGTCCTCCCACAGGTTAAGAGATTTTAAACAAACACATTTAGTTAACCAAATGAAACAATACACATTTTAATGCTGTAAAAGTGTGCACATTGAGAGAAGTAAACAGCAGATGGTCATGTTAACAACTTCCTTAACCTGAGCAAGCACTGCTAATAGACATATGCATTTGTTAATAAAACGAAAGCATGCATGTTTTAATGCTAGAGAATAAAAGGAAACTATCCACCCGCATGGCTCGGCTCACGATGGTGCCTGGATCAGTGAGCTGCATCTCGGGCCGATGACGTCACTTCCAGGGAGGCATGCCCAGGCCTGTTGTACACGCCCCCGTCCCTTGATTCCACCCCCATGTCAAAACAGTGCCAGAAAGCGAGACGCGCAGGAACGTGAAGCGCAAAGGGAAAAACGGTATCGCAAGCTCAAACTTGATTGAAACGCAAAATAAAAGCAGCGTTGGAAATAAATTAGTAGATATGGCCATGGACAATATGTATTGCAAAATCATTGCTTTTGTGCCGTTTCATTTATATTTTGCAATTCTTTCTTTTTGTTTGCAAAAAACATTTATTTTTTCTCAATACTTTAATTTTTGTTTGCAAAACTTTATTTTCTTTTGCAAAACTTTGTTATTTTGCATATATATGTGGCATTATATTGACTCCATATTTTAGAACCAGTCTCCACCGGAGCCGCTCCCATCAGTTTTGTGTTCTGAGTTTGACTCAAATGCACCACTCTCCACACCAGTGGCGGCTGGCCAATAGAGGGCGCTAGGGCGCCGCCCTCCCTGAACCACACACACAAAACAATAATTATATAAATTTAAATGTATATTTGTATGATGTGATATATTAGAAAAACATCTGTAAAAAATATATATATGTTTTTACCATCATAATATGACTTCTCTGCCTGTCGGCACGTCTCAATTTCAGCTGAGGGGCAATCGAGAAATCGCCCACAGGATGCGGGTCTTTGTAGAATTTAGTCAAATACTGATTCAAGATATAAATATATTCAAGATGTGACATAAAATTTAGCCAATCAGCGTCCTCAAATCTTATCTGAAATGGACGATTTTTCTGTCGCCCCAAACTGCTAAAATCAGCGCTGGTCTGTAGTGACGCAATTTCCAATTATGTGTTAATGGCGTGCTCAGGTGTCATTAATTCCGAACACGAACCTAACTCTGTAAAGTCTCTACTCCAAAGTCCGTTTGAGAAGAGAACTTTGGCAGAAAAACTGAAGATAAAAGAGCTGGGTCCAGATCAGCCTGACCTCTTAATCAGACAAGCGAGAAATGGAAGAAGTACACGCGAAGCTACTCTTCCAGTTCCAGTACACCAAAAAGGCCTGGCTATGTGTGTGCGTTTCTGCTAATGCCATATTTAGCTTTCCGTGCTTGCTGTTTAAAGCAACTGGGGCAGATCCAGCATGGACAGTTACGAGAGTAAGAGATATGAAGCATCTGTCCGAGAAAGTCAGAAAACATGAGACCACTAGGACCGATATAAAGTTGGTTCGACGTTTGAGGTTTGACATTTGTCAGAGATTCAGCCTCGGAAATCTTCAATAGTTCTTTAACGATTTAGCACAATGACAAGAAACATAATGTGTTATAATTTTTTTCAAATGTAGAAGAGAACACACAATGTGTTTTGTTTTAATCTGCCTTAAGGTATTGTAATTGATAGACCTTATAATGTAAAAGTGCATGATAGGGATAGTCTACAAAGTGCAAATCGAAGAGCAAAGAGCACAATTATTCCATCTAAATGGTTCATTTGTGAAATGTATAAAAAATACATCTCAAATCTATGGGCTGTGTTTTATTACTGGTTCATAAAAGAACATTTAGGTGTTGGTTTTATTCACAGAACTATAGCACAACAAAGGTTATTGAAATGGAACGATTGAGAAAAAGCTTGCAAACAATTACAAAGATTGTGCAGTTTACCGCCCCCTGGAGGAAGATATTGCACTTGTCTTGACCAAGTTTTAATAAATTAATTTAGAATGCACACAGTTCGGTATCTAAACGTCAAGGGGTGTGTCTTGTTACTTTTTTTAAATAACAATATTTACAGCCATCTTTTACCATCATATGTAAATTAGGATGCACGCAGGATGCACGTTAAATTTGAATATGTTAACACATTAATTTTTAAAACATACAGTATTCCATCTCAACTTCAAAGGGTGTGTCTTGTTACTGGTTCATAGACGAACATTTAAATGTTGGTTTTATTCACAAAACTATAACACAGCACGTGATATTGAAATGTCAACGAATACATCAGTCAATGTAAAGTAAATACGCTCTTCTATCTTAACTTCAAACATGTGGATGTTGGTTTTATTCACAGAACTATAAGACAACACATGATATTAAAATGTGAACAAATTCATCAATTAATTTCCTATAAATGTACTCTATCTCATTTTCTAAGAGTGTGTCTTGATACTTGTTCCTAAAATAATATTTCAATGTTGATATTATTCACATAACTATAAGACGAAAAAACTTATGTCTGCATTGCAATAATTCATATTGCAACGCTTGCTGTAATTGTTTGTTGTGCCAATGTGCCACAGCCCCACCTCAAATTTTTTTCACCAGCCGCCACTGCTCCACACAAATATAAAAGCTGCTGTCAGTTAATGGAGGTTTGACAGATTAATTTGCAGCTTGATTGTATTCTTGTCGTGTCAGAAAGTTATAAGACTTTAAGTTCTGTGGACGTCACCATCTTTGATATTACTTTGATGTTATTGGTAAGGAATATGGACTTGACTCCCGTTGCTTGTTCATACAGACAGTTTTCGAGACTCTATTGTAAGTTGCTGTGTGAACGGGACATTTTGAGACTCACATCTGTTAGTAAATGCGGTTGTCCATCCCAAAAACTGACAGTGTGAACTTAGCCGTATTAATATCATTCAGTGTAGGGCTGTCACTAACTATTATTTTGGTAATCGTTTTCTGTATGTCTCTCGTTTAATGTAATTACATGTATTATATTGGCCTCATATCGGCCAATTGGCCAGATTGATTTCTCAATATCGTCATCGGCCATTAAAAATCCCATATCGGTCGACCACTAGTTTGGACATAAATGTGTGTTGGCAGTGTGTGAACACAACCACCCTACAATGATAAAAATCCACCCACTCCTTATTTTTAATTCCCATTAAACTAATTAGTCTCATTAGACATGCTGTTTTGATTCTCTGAGCAGTGTGACATCACAATGTTTAGACCCTGCCCACGGCCGCTGACTGACAGTCAAGCAGCTGTAACGTCAACAATGTCTCGTAAGCAATCCCGGTGTTCTGTGTTTGGATGTAAGACTGAACATAAGCGTCTTAATTTTCTCCCAACATCTGAGCCACTGAGGACGCAGAATCATGTCATTATATTGCTTAGCTAACGTTTTAACTGTATTTGTGTGTGTGTGTTGTTTTGTTAAAGCACATAGTGAACGTTATCGAAGTATTTGTGTGTGGTTGCTCTTCCGTCCTTGCAAATGGGCTGTGAAAAGATCTCATAGTACATAAATGTATCAAATAACCATTCCGAGACGTCCTGGTTCATTCTCATAGGTGTTTCTTCTGCCGGAGTATCTGTGTTTGACTCCAGTTCATGCATGCGCCCGTCCTTACGCTGCTTGGGAGAGTTTCAAGACACTAAAAATAATAATACTTAAAAGTATGTGTTGTATGTGGTAAAGTTTATTTTGTTTCCTATTATTTTAATAGTATTGAATTATTATGAACATATTAAGCATTACAAAACAAGCTAGGCCTAATAATACCATCGATGAAACCACAAAGCTGGCACACAGGTATGTACTGTATAATTACTAAAGTATTGTTAGTGGTATTGTTTATTAGTATTAACATGTAATATAAAGATTATATTTGACGAAGATGTTTCTGCGACAGCTCCTGCTCTCTGAGGCGCAGTGTATACGTCAGTGTCTGAATTCGCTCACTTCATTTTGTTCACTCCTTTCTGATATAGTGCACACAACTGCCATACACTATATAGGGAATAGTGAACGAGTGATCGATTTCAGACACAGCTTTGGTCTTGGATGAGCTGCCCGGAGGCGTTGCAAATATAGCCGCCGAGTGAACAGAATTTCCTTGAAAGGGACTTTGGTGTGGTTTCTGAATGATTAAAAAAAATCAGTCCAGTTAAATGGCAGTATTTGAAGAGTATTGGAATGATTTTGGCTCACTAGTTGTTGGTGCTCCAATTAAGAAAAAAATGCTGGCCATAAATATTTTATATGGGCCATTAAATTATATTTTGCATAATTTTTGGTTGGCCCTGCAATAGAAATATTTAATATAAGCTGTTTTCTTTTATTTTATAGTAGCAAATAATGAAGGTCACGTGCAGCACTTGTTTTGAAATGAAAAAAGAAAATTCTGTCATTTACTCATCCTCATGTCATTACAAACTCGTATAACTTTCTTTCTGGAACCCAAAAAATTTATGTAATTTTTTTTTGTCCATATAATGAAAGTCTGTGAGGTCCAGTGTTATTTTGAACCCCTCTGACTTTCATTGTATGAATAAAAGCAGTTGCAACATTCTACAGAATATCTTCTTTTGCGTTCCCCAGAAGAAGGAATGGTTTATGACAAGGTTATGTAAATAATAACAGAAATTAAAATTTAAGGAATAGGACTAGTTAAGTGGAATCTGATTACTAATCATTCAATTTATTATGATTCAGATCTCCAATCTTTTAAAATCAAATTAGATTTGAGAGAAGCCTAACAATATTGTCATAAAGTGCAAAGCTAACAGACGCAAAGTCTCAATTTTCGCGCCAACAGCTGTTTTGCATGCTGAGCGATCAATCAAAACTCCTGGCTGACCTCAGGTCAACCTCAAGATTAGCGCTTGCTTTGCCCTCAGCAGTGTGACTACCGTGCATGACTAATCAGTGCAGGAGGTGTCGTAAATTAGGATTTAAGGATAAGTGCGATGTTGTACTCGATATGCATGTAGTGATAAAGGTAATAATAATAGCATGGCTACTAATAATATTTCAATGTCGGATCACATCAAGGCCTGTAATAGCAGATGCTCTATGGTTTCCTAATGACCGGGGCTTTCTCACTCAAAGCAAATACTGGGTTTTAGCACTGTGACTGCCAAATGTCATGTATTAGGATTCCAATAATGTTGGTAAACGTTAATTAACGTGGCACACAGACTGTGGTTCTTTTCCCCCTTGCTTATTTCTCCAGTGTTTCACTGTTTCCCCCCCCCCTGATTTTTAAGAAACAAAAACTGGAAACGACAAACTGGGGAGACAATAATATGATGAGTCATAACATTTCACCAAAGTATACCCAAAAAAACATTTCATTGAAACTATGCTCTACAGCAAAGGCCATTAAGTTCTCTGTCTGCTCACTTTAGAAATTAAAAATGCATACAAAAAAAGCACAAAAGTGATCCATAACGGCATAAATTTCAGTCTTTTCTTATTCAAAGCTATCACATGGATTCAAATATAGAGCGCAGGTTGTATAGTTTTATGATACTTTTATGTTGCTTTTCTGTCATTCTTTTTTTGTTAGTTCATGGAAAAGAGCAGCCTGCACAGTTGTCAAAATCTCTTCTTTAGTGTTTCACAGAAGAACGTTGAGCCATACAGGTTTGGAACAACATCAGAGTGAGTAAATCCTTTTATATTTAGAGGATAGGGATTGTTACGATATTTTATCAGGTTTATTTTCAGTCCTTTGACATCTAAATCTAATCATCTCAAATTATTCAAGTATTGATGTGCTTTTAAAGTTTTGTCTCATTCTTGTCTTTTCATCTGAGGAAACTATTGATTTCCATTCTTCTTCATCTCCTCTGTTTTCCACCTTTGTACGTTTAGGTCTGTCTTTTTTATTGTATGTTTCATTGCACAGGGACCAATTGATGTTTTGTGGGATTTCAGGCCATCTTTTTTTGGATTCAGGCCGTTGTGGCGACCTGTGTGCTTTTGCTGTGCATTGGAGAATTGAGGACTCTTAAAAGGTTTAGGTAGATTTCAGAGCAGTGTGGCATTGCGTTTGGCTCATTTGCTTGTAGAAAGTTGTCATCACAGCCACCAAGCTCAAATTCTGTGACTGCAGAGAGCTCAATGTCTATAATCCTTAGATTAGGATGGCTTCACTGTTTTGCCATTTTTATTTTGGATTACTTGTGAATTTGTGTGAAGGAATGCTGTGTTTGCTGTTTGTCTTTGAATTTATCAAGCTCTACCCAGTGTCATTTTGCCCTTTCCAAGTTCATCATAATGATAAAAAATTCCTGACAAGGTGCTTTGAACATGGTGGTTCCCTGTGAGAACTTTCTCTGAAACCAGTTTCTTGGTGTATTTATGTAAACAATACATAATGTCCATGCCGGGAAGGAGGAGGAGGCGGCTGTCACGTGCCTGTCACATGCATCACTGTGCCTGTCTGACCTTGTGTGCTTGTGACAGACAGGCTCAGTGTAGTCCTGGAGCACATTAGTACAGTGCTTAGAATAGAAATGAAGAACACATGTATTTTTTGGACTTCAGTAACAGCGATGTAACATCAACGAACCACTTGTCTCTTTTTCATTTGTATTTTTGTCACGAACTCTGTTAACCCAAAATTAAATTAATTTAAATGGTTTACTCATCCTTATGTTGTTCCATACTCCTTCTGTTTTTTTTTCTTTTTCTGTCAGAGCAAAGGTGATTTAAAAAAAATATGAAGTTCTTGCTATACAGTGTCAGTTTATAATAACTACAGGATTCTAACACCATATAATACGTTGAATTGTATAATGATATAATTGATTCATGTACTTGTAAAATTTAATTTGTTATGATCTGGTATTAAAACTCTGGCTGATATACGCTACTGTTCAAAAGTTTGGGGTTGGTAAGATTTTTTTTTTTAAAGTGCCCCATTATGCATTTTTGAATGTTACCTTTGATGCAGTGTGTAATGTAGCTGTTCATGAATGTAAACAATCTGCAAAGTTGTAAAGCCGAAAGTGCATGATAAATAAAGTTGTTGTCTCTCAAAAATAAAAAAAGAATGGACTCTGAACAGCTGAAACGAGTCGTCAGGAATTCCAGTCTCACTTCCGTGACGGCTACATGTCACGGGGTAACACATTAGCATAATGTCCATCTGTGTTCTACATGACCTGCTCTCAAACACTATAGCATGCACTGAGGTGAAATTAAATGGATATTATGAGAAAACTAATGTTTTTTGACCTTCCATGCATGTAAACCTGTTGCAGGAGACTCCCAAAACAATATTAGGAACCTTAAAAATGGCATAATAGGTGCCCTTTAATGTTTTGAATGAAGTCTCTTATGTTCACCAAGTCTGCATTTATGGCATCAAAAATACAGTAAAAACCGTAGCAATTGTGAAATATTATTTTCATTCATAACTGTTTCTGATATATATATATATTATATATATAGCTATATTTAAATATATATTATATAATATACAGTGGGGAAAAAAAGTATTTAGTCAGCCACCAATTGTGCAAGTTCTCCCACTTAAAAAGATGAGAGAGGCCTGTAATTTTCATCATAGGTATACCTCAACTATGAGAGACAAAATGAGAAAAAAAATCCAGATAATCACATTGTAGGATTTTTAAAGAAAATAAGTCTTTAAGGTGGAAAATAAGTATTTGGTCAATAACAAAATTTCATCTCAATACTTTGTTATATACCCTTTGTTGGCAATGACAGAGGTCAAAAGTTTTCTGTAAGTCTTCACAAGGTTTTTCACACACTGTTGCTGGTATTTTGGCCCATTCCTCCATGCAGATCTCCTCTAGAGCAGTAATGTTTTGGGGCTGTCGCTGGGCAACTCGGATTTTCAACTCCCTCCAAAGATTTTCTATGGGGTTGAGGTCTGGAGACTGGCTAGGCCACTCCTGGACCTTGAAATGCTTCTTACGAAGCGTCTCCTTCGTTGCCCGGGCGGTGTGTTGGGATCATTGTCATGCTGAAAGACCCAGCCACGTTTCATCTTTCAATGCCCTTGCTGATGGAAGGAGGTTTTCACGCAAAATCTCACGATACATGGCCCCATTCATTCTTTCGTTGACACGGATCAGTCGTCCTGGTCCCTTTGCAGAAATACAGCCCCAAAGCATGATGTTTCCACCCCCATGCTTCACAGTAGGTATGGTGTTCTTTGGATGCAACTCAGCATTCTTTCTCCTCCAAACACGACAAGTGAGTTTTTACCAAAAAGTTCTATTTCGGTTTCATCTGACCATATGACATTCTCCAATCCTCTTCTGGATCATCCAAATGCTCTCTAGCAAACTTCAGACGTGCCTGGACATGTACTGGCTTAAGCAGGGGGGCATGTCTGGCACTGCAGGATTTGAGTCCTTGGTGGCGCAGTGTGTTACTGATGGTAGTCTTTGTTAATTTGGTCCCAGCTCTCTGCAAGTCATTCACTAGGTCCCCCCGTGTGGTTCTGGGATTTTTGCTCACAGTTCTTGTGATCATTTTGACCCCACGGGGTGAGATCTTGCGTGGAGCCCCAGATCGAGGGAGATTATCAGTGGTTTTGTATGTCTTCCATTTTTTAATAATTGTTGATTTCTTCACACCAAGCTGCTTCCCTATTGCAGATTCAGTCTTCCCAGCCTGGGTCAGGTCTACAATTTTGTTTCTGGTGTTTTTTGACAGCTCTTTGGTCTTGGCCATTGTGGAGTTTGGAGTGTGACTGTTTGAGGTGGACAGGTGCCTTTTATACTGATAACAAGTTCAAACAGATGCCATTAATACAGGTAACATGTGGAGGACAGAGGAGCCTCTTAAAGAAGTTGTTACATGTCTGTGAGAGCCAGAAATCTTGCTTTTTTTTGTAGGTGACCAAATACTTATTTTAACCGAGGAATTTACCAATTAATTCTTAAAAATCCTACAATGTGATTTTTTCTGGATTTTTTTTTTCTCATTTTTTCTCTCATAGTTGAAGTATACCTATGATGAAAATTACAGGCCTCTCTCATCGTTTTAAGTGGGAGAACTTGCACAATTGGTGCTGACGAAATACTTTTTTTGCCACTTGTATATACAGTGGGTACGGAAAGTATTCAGACCCCCTTACATTTTTCACTCTTTGTTATATTGCAGCCATTTGCTAAAATCATTTAAGTTAATTTTTTTTTCCTCATTAATGTACACACAGCACCCCATATTGACAGAAAAACACAGAATTGTTGACCTTTTTGCAGATTTATTAAAAAAAAAACTGAAATATCACATGGTCCTAAGTATTCAGACCCTTTGCTGTGACACTCATATATTTAACTCAGGTGCTGTCCATTTCTTCTGATCATCCTTGAGATGGTTCTACACCTTCATTTGAGTCCAGCTGTTTGATTATACTGATTGGACTTGATTAGGAAAGCCACACACCTGTCTATATAAGACCTTACAGCTCACAGTGCATGTCAGAGCAAATGAGAATCATGAGGTCAAAGGAACTGCCTGAAGAGCTCAGAGACAGAATTGTGGCAAGGCACAGATCTGGCCAAGGTTACAAAAAATTTTCTGCTGCACTTAAGGTTCATAAGAGCACAGTGGCCTCCATACTCCTTAAATGGAAGACGTTTGGGACGACCAGAACCCTTCCTAGAGCTGGCCGTCCGGCCAAACTGAGCTATCGGGGGAGAAGAGCCTTGATGAGAGAGGTAAAGAAGAACCCAAAGATCACTGTGGCTGAGCTCCAGAGATGCAGTCGGGAGATGGGAGAAAGTTGTAGAAAGTCAACCATCACTGCAGCCCTCCACCAGTCGGGGCTTTATGGCAGAGTGGCCCGACGGAGCCTCTCCTCAGTGCAAGACACATGAGAGCCCGCATGGAGTTGTGAGATGGTGTGAAATAAGATTCTCTGGTCTGATGAGACCAGATAGAACTTTTTTGGCCTTAATTCTAAGCTGTATGTGTGGAGAAAACCAGGCACCTGCTCATCACCTGTCCAATACAGTACCAACAGCGAAGCATGGTGGTAGCAGCATCATGCTGTGGGGGTGTTTATAAGCTGCAGGGACAGGACGACTGGTTGAAATCGAGGGAAAGATGAATGCGGCAAGTACAGGGATATCCTGGACGAAAAAACCTTCTCCAGAGTGCTCAGGAACTCAGACTGGGCCGAAGGTTTACCTTCCACAAGACAATACCCTAATCCACAGCTTCAAAGAACGAAGGAGTGCTTCACAACAACGCTTTGGGGGGGGGGGGGGACTGTATCTCTTGCATGGCCCAGCCAGAGCCCTGACTTAAAACCCAGTTGAGCATCTCTGGAGAGACCTAAAAATGTCTGTCCACCAACGTTTACCATCCAACCTGACAGAACTGAGAGGATCTGCAAGGAGGAATGGCAGAGGATCCCCAATCCAGGTGTGAAAAACTTGTTGCAAAAGACTCATGGCTGTATTAGATCAAAAAGGGTGCTTCTAATACTGAGCAAAGGGTCTGAATACTAATGATACCATGTGATATTTCAGTTTTTCTTTATTAATAAATCTGCAAAAATGTCAACAATTCTGTGTTTCTGTCAATATGGGGTGCTGTGTGTACATTAATGAGAAAAAAATTAACTTAAATGATTTTAGCGAATGGCTGCAATATTGTTAAGAGTGAAATTTTTAAGGGGGTCTGAATACTTTCCGTACCCACTGTATATATTTTCCCAGAATTCACTTTTGATCAATTTAGCAATTATTCAAAAACTTCTTTTTTTTTGTGTTCCACTGAATAAAAATTACAGCTAAAGGTGAGTAAATAATGACAGAATTCTCATTTTCGGGTGAACAATCCCTTTAACCATGAAAACAAATGGGTGAAATAAACCCATCTTCAGTTTTTAGTCTCATGCACTGAAGCTTTTTGGGTCAATGCTAATTTGTGGGTTTGTTTGGATCCTAGTTTGTTTCCCTTGCCTTTCTGTTTGTGATCATTTGTATACAGCGGTAATATGTCCTGAGCCCAAAGGCATCAAGCCTGTTGTACTATTGCTGAATATGTCTAAATCGCAGCTGTTTGTTTTGATGAGATAATTATGGTGCTATAATAGGTGAATGCATCTTTTGCTGTACTGAGGGCACTTTTCATAGTCTAGAATCAGATGACTGACTCTGTGGCCTATTTGTAAATTTGCTCTTTCTTCAGGCTGACATGGTAATATATCAGAGGACTGGGCCCTCAAACTGTTATGAATGATAAAGAAATAAACCATCCCATAGTGGAGCATGAAGGAAGTGACTTTGATTCTCCATGGCCCGCATAGTGGGCTTCATCTTCCTGCCTGCATTTTGTCTTAAGAGGGAGCAAACTTTGGCCTTAACCTCATTTCGCTTGCACAACAAATGCTTTTTGAAATGTTTATGAGTGGACTTTAAATCCTCATAAACTACAATTTATTTGCCATAAATCATAGCTTAAAATGCTCGGTAGTAAAGTCACATTTCATATGCCTGCATTTGACTGCTGTCATTTATGTAGGGATGAGACCTCAGTAGATATGACAAGTTCATTTGAGGTCAAAGATGTTTTTATAAGTTTGTCTTTCTAGGAATTTTCTTGGTAAGGCAGTTCACAGACCACCCTTAAACCTTAAAAGCTTTTTCATTCATGCTGCAAAACACTCCAGCAGCATCTAACAATCCCTTCAAATAAACATAATGATTAAATTCTGGATATAGGCCTCAATGGACATTTAACTAAATCCTAGGGTAAGGTCCTGTACGTATGTGTGTATATAAAGTTTAGTTTCTGGGCCGAGTTCCAGTGCGAGTAGGGCTTTGGCTTTCTTATGAAACAGCCCTTTGAAACCAGAGCTTTCGCTCAACGGTGACTTCTCAGAAACTGATTGTTTTGCCTACTTATCTATTCATTTAGATGTTGTGCCTCTCTTTTTTTCATTCTCACTCGTTCTCCACCACTCCTCCTGCTCTAAGTTTCTCTGTTCTTGTTTGTTTGCTCTATGCAATGGCTCCTGAGATCAGGACTGGAAGATAGAGAGTTGATCCTTATGGTATAGCAGCTGTATGTGCAGGGCTTTTGTGGATTTTGACTAATGGAATGGTTTTTAAAGGGATAGTCACCTTCAGTTTCTGGTCCCCATTGACATGCATAGTGTTTTTTTCCATACTATGGAAGTCAATGGGGACCAGCAACGGAAGGTGAACTATCCCTTTAAGCCCTTTATAAAAAATAAAGAGTCTGTCATAATTTTCTCACCCTCATGTCATTTAGAACTAAAATAGTCATTTCTAAAAAAGATGTTTAGCACAGTGTTTAAGCAGCTCTTTTCCATACAATGAAAATGGTGACCAAAGCAGTCAGGAAATTGTATCAGTAAATATCTACTTAAATTTCAGTCCGGTTTTCATACAAAGCATCAGAAGGCTTCAGGTGTGGAATGACAGGAGAGTTTTTACTGTATGTTAGCACCCCTGTCATTTAATTCTCTGCACTTCCGAGGTGTATTCACACTGAATTGGTTTGCAGAATTAGTCACACAGAATTAGTCGCAGTGTGAGTCAGGGCTTTGCTGAAATCTGCTCTGTTACTGCACCACTGTAGTGTAGGCAATGAGTTTTCAAATTGGGGTCCTGGGAACCCCAGCGGACTGCAAATATTAAAATTAAAAAATAATTAAAATAAATCTTTACATTGTTTAATTACTAAATACTTTAAAATAAAAATGGTAAAATCAAAAAATAATATAAAAGTGACATTTATATAAATAAAAACAATACATCTATTGACAATAAAAACAATGCATGAGATATTTTTCAAATAATATTTTAATACATTTAAAATAAGTAATAAATAAGCAAACAAACAATATATGTAACAAACAGTGCAGTACTATGGTGAACATAACAGGAAAAAAATTTTTCCCAATTATATTTTACACATTTATAGTATTAATATTTCAACATTTTTACATGAAAATATATAGCTGCTTTTTAATTTTTTTGATGGTGGTCCCTAGCACAAGAATGATTATATTTGAATCCATGGCATCTAAAATAATGTAAACTCCTGATTTCGACAACACTGAGGTCTACATCAATAATTTAATATCACTGGTAAATGTAAATCTTTAGCAATTCTCAAAATGAATATGCATTTTTCATGCTGTTTTAGTAATAATGTCGGTCTGCCTAAATTCACTTGTAGCATTTATAATGATTGATTTTAGTTTTTAGTGTTTTCACTAAAAGAACCAGCCTATTCTTTTGGGAATCAGAGTAGCTGTGTCACACTGTATGTTTTGTGCAGTAGTATCAGTATCAGACCCAGCTTTGAATGAGGCAAGTTGCAAGGAAGATGACAACAAAAGCACACAACTAAAAAAAAACTTCCATGCAACATTTAAGTGTTATGCCCATTTTAAACACTGCATGCGTAAGCAAAGAGGAAGCAGTTCACATGTGTCTAGTGTGAAACAGGCAGAGGTATTTCAATTTCTGACATGGCATGAAAGCAGCTCAAGTGCTGGTTATCAGTGTTTCTGTCTCTGAGAGAGTGTGTTGAGGGGCCCTAGTAGCTCAAGGGCTTTCAGGACACTGTAGCTCACAGCAATGAACGTCAAGACATCACGTTCTTCCCTGAGGAAGCTCTGTGGTGTTGTGCCAGTACTGAGATGCTAAATGGGTGGGGTTCCTGGGGAAAAAAAACATTGAAATCTCCCGATGATTGTTTTTCAAATTATCCTAATAAGGAATGTGGTTGATGAAGAGGGCCATTAGCAACAAGCTTTGTTTTGAAAATCTCCCTTTGTCTCTGGGAGATATGCATTTATGTTTTAAAATCATGTTTCAGAAGTATTTCTTTCTTTATCTGTTGCATGGCCTTGGTCCAGATATGCTGAGCCCATTGTGTTTGGTGCCATTTTTCTCAAAGATCATTCTATGGCTTCACTGCTCAGCTGAGACCAATTTAGTTTGGCCCAAACTATGACTTAGCTCAGTGCCAAAAAGGCCAAACTCCAAGTCCTAGTCTTTCTCCTTTTCTTTTGCTTTAGTTTCTTTCTTTCTTTTGCTTTAGTTTTTTTCTCTTTCTTTCTTTCTTTCTTCTGTTCCTTTTTCCATTCCGTTTTCTTTCCTTCCCTTTAGTTTCCATTCTTTTTCCATTTGTCTTTCCATCTTCCCCTTTCCTTTCCTTTCCTTTTCTTTCTTACTTTCTTCCTTCCATCCCATTACTATTCATTTTTCTTTGTGTCTTCCTTCATTCCTTCCTTAATGGAAATTTATTGGAAACCAAAGTTATCATTTTAAACTAAAATAATTTAATAAAGCAAAAAAACATTTTCCCTTCCTTTTTCTCTATCTTTCTTCCATTTTCTTTTAATTAAATTTTTTTTCTTTCTTCCCTTCTTCATTACTTCCTTTGTTCCAACAAAGTGAACTGAGAGTAAATCCACCCTAGCACAAGTCATGTTTGACAAAGTTAATCATCTGGAAGTGACACCACTCCTCATATAACTTGTTGTTTTTGTGCAACTTGTGGTTGCCAAGACAGCAACAACATCTGGATGAATTTCTGCTCTAGCCTTGAATCATGTGACACTACAGCACATTAAAATCTTAAACGCCATCATTATTTCATAGTAATAAAACATGTAATGACATGTAATTCATAGTCAGTGATATATATCCACATCGTTCAGAGGAGATGGCAAGAGCTTCTCTTGATCACACACAGAGTGTAAATATTTCTTTTGTTAGTCTGGATTTCTTTCTGTTTCTTAGCCTTTCCTGTATCTCATTCATTTTAGCTACCCTTGTGGCACAGCTAAATTGTGCTACAAGCAGAAGAAGGTTCACTTTACCACCTTATAAGACAATGTTTCAACTTTTTGAAAGGAAGAATCCCTGTCAACGAGGAAGGCACTAAGTGTTTCTGTGAATAAAATCCCATCAACCCTCACTCTTCCTACACCAGCCCTACTCCATACAACACTATGTAGCAAAAAGCTCAAAGGGGAAATATTTCTAATGAATTATAACTGGTTATAATCAATTATAAGTATTTAGATTAGAGTATTAACTGTAGCAGAATCAATATTACAATTATTTAATCTGTTCGTCCACAGAGCAGACAATATAATAATTTATCAATTCTAGGAAAGATTATCTTCCTGGCCAAGAAAGAATATCTTTCCTACTTTACACAGTACTAGCAGTTACTTGACTCTGAATTGTGAGCAGAAAACACAGAGACAATCAATCGTGACGATAAGGGATTCAATAAATGAAAACTACTGGTAACATACAACTAAACTAAGCAACACACACACACACACACATATATACAAAAAGAAGGAAAGAGAGAGAGAAAAAAAACAAAAGAATGGCAGTATTTAACATCTATTAAGCCAAATATAAACACAAAATTAAGCCAACGTGTGATAAAAGAGTATGGTGCAAGTTATGGTGCCAACTATGAGTGGTATGTTTTGGGGAAAATGTAGAAATTGTGTGTACTGTGTACAAATTCTTACTCTCAAGCAGAAAAGTGCTTGCATGGGTGTAATAAAAGGTTTCACATGCTCATGTAATAAATACAAATTTTTATTCTCTGACATTTCTACACACACAGACTGACTGCTCCATGTGTGGCTCATTGTCACGCACACACACACACACATGCTCGGTGAGTGATCTGACAGTTTCATTTAATCAGTTTTGCTGTGAGTTAAAAGCATGTGACATTCCTTCTGTCAGATCTGTCAGCTTAAATGTCAACCGCTTTTTAAAATTTCACTGGTATTATCTAGTGTGATATAGATGAACTGAGGGGGGCTGCAATCAGATGCTACATGAATAAAACGGGGAAGCTTGTTGTGTATCAGTACAATGACATTAGCACACTAATGCTAACTGCTGATGGTGATTCTGGTCAAATGCCACCATTACATTTATGGAAAACTGGTGCATTTTAGGGATTGGCATTTTAACATTTTCATAACAATAAAAACAAGTTATTAATTACTTAAAATTAGTAAGTTACTATAAATAACGAGTATGATGTGTGCATTACTGTTCAAAAGTTTGGGGGTCAGTACCTTTATTAAAAATTAAATTTTTTTTTTTTTATTCAACATGGAAGCATTAAATTGATCAAGTGACCGTGAAGACTTTTATAATGTCATAAAATATTTCTATAAAAAAATGTTGTCAAATCAAATAATCCTGAAAACACACATCAGTTTCCACAAAAATATAAAAATAAAGGAGCACAACTGTTTTCAACATTAATAATAATAAGAAATGTTTCTTGAGCAGCTAATCAGCATATTAGAATGATTTCTGAAGCATCATGTGACACTGAAAGCCCAAGTAATGGCTGCTGAAAATTCACATTATTAGTACAATTCAGTATAGTTTAACTCAACTATTATATATTACAGGAGAATAGAATATATTAAAACAGCTGGTTTTAAATTGTAATTCTATTTCACAATATTAATGTGCTTTTCTCTTTTTTTCCTTTTCTTTTAAATGAATGAACAATATGCATTTGAATAATAGAATAGAATCCCATTAGAAAATTAAACTGCCACCATTAGGATAATCTGCACATACAATCTCTGTGTCAATATAAAGACCATCTCATTTGTATAATTTCACATGTTAACAACAGGCCCTGCTGTGGAGAAAATGCAATCTGCCAACACAATAATATCAGTCTGATATGAAATATCCACAGCATAACCCAATGTATTTTGTTGTAACAGCAATTTAGGTGAGGAATTCAAGGGCAGATTAATCAAAGAGGAATCAGTTTTTGATATTCAAGTAGTATTTTGCTAGTCAACTATTTAGTTGGGAACAATTACTCGCCTAGTTGATTACGTTCTGCACATCCCATTGCAGTCTTTTTCTGTCCACACATGGAGAAATGGCAATCTGTCACGTCTGCGGCCACATCCACACATTTTCCATGTCTAATCAGCTTGGTGGATTGGACTGTTGGTGTTAGTGAGTCCTTTGAATAGAACTGCCTTTTTTAGTTTTGGAAAACTTGTGCAAATGGACCAAACTAAAAATTACACAACCCGATAACGTCATCTGAGCAAATGGATGCCTGATGGGCCTGGCTTTTCTTCCTGAACTCTAAAATCTGAAGATGTTTGTACATTCACTCTAGGGGCACTTGAAAGAGGGAGTGAAGCTATTTTTCTGAAGCTCTGCTGGGCCATTTCTTGTCAAGTGGATAAATAAAGATTGTTCATCTTCGGCAAAGTAGAAAATGCTTGTTGCAGAGAAATGGGCCTCAACAAATTCTCTCAGGCAAACTGTTTCGGACTGATGGAAAATTATGACTAGATGTGTTTGCTTGGGGTGCTAATAGTAGAACCATACTCTTAACACGTTATAATCAAGTATCGACCTTGTGTGTTCACAGTCATATTCAATATTTCAACTCATGTTATGACCATGTAAACCGGATAACATATCTGTACCAGGATACCAGGAAGAGACAGGACATAACTATCTGTGGAGCATTGTCTACAAAAGGCAAAACTCATACAACAGGAATTACACACCCCAGTAACAACAGTTTAATTTTAATAAATGTAAACCTAAATGGGGGGAGAAATGTGCCTAATGGTCTTAAAACAGGCTTGACTTTCTTTTTGCACAATAGAATTTCTTTTGATTTGTTGTGGCATGTGACCTGGATATGTTTTTGTGAGATTAACATGTAAATGCTGTCCATATAACTGTTACAGAACTCTCAGAAACCATTTGCAGTAAAACCGCAAACCATCTTAAGTTCTCTTAAACACAGAGGTTTTACCGCATACCATCTAATGCCCAGATGTTTGTGCTGATGTAGAGATAAAAGACCTGAAACATAAAGCCGGTTGCTGGATGCTTTGCATATTACTGCAGAAAGTAGGCCTAACCCCTTAAACTATTACATGAATTGGTCTTCAGCTGTTTGGGCCATTTCTGTGTGCTCTGTGTTATGTGGTGTGTGTTGTGAAGGTACAGCTTTAATTTAACCAAGCTGTTTAAGTGGGCTAAAAAAATCATGTCTGTGCCTTGAATTTTTTTTTTAAACCTTTAAAACAAATTGAAACCTGTGGTGATCTTTATCATAGATTGCAAACAAAAATAGTCTAACCTTTTCCACATCCGAAATTCCTCATTTCATTCCTCTTCTCTCTTTCTCTGTGCAGTTATGTGCCAATGCGATGATTTTCCTGTGCACCAACATCATTGGCATCTGCACACACTACCCAGCAGAGGTGTCTCAGAGACAGGCCTTCAAGGAGACCAGAGGATACATCCAAGCCAGAATACACCTTCAGAGAGAGAACCAGCAGCAGGTTGGCAAGCTCTCGAGTACACAAACACACCTACCCACCCGACACTTGTTTACCTCATGAATGTGCATGAAGCATGTTGATAACATGCTGTGCTTTAGCTCTTAGTAAAACCTTGTGAGACTGTAAAACCCTGTGAGAAAAGTTACAACTTTAAATTTATCCTTCAGCCATATACATACAGGCAGACATATTTTGGCCATTGTGTCATGTCATTGTGTCTTTTTTTTTTTTTTGTGAGCATGCTGCTATGTGTTGCTTCAAGACATTGTGCCGAGTTAATAATTGTCCAACTATAAAAAACAAAAAAGTCCTGGAGAATTCTCCCCCCCCCCTCTAAAATAGTCTAAATTATGGACAAGTATAATGTATATGTATAGATTTTTTTATATATTTGAATACATCGCTATTTTTGAAAGAAATACACCGTGCGTCCTGTAACAAGTTTGCCACATCATCACAGAAGTTATCAGTATAAAAGGTCTGCAGTCAACTGTGAAAATCAAAAGTAGATTTATTTTAAAGACCAACAGTTTAAAACTAAATATTGGACATAAACGAACACGTTAAATATAAAAGTATTTAAAACAGGTATGTTCATATATTTGGAGTTAAATTAAACGGATACATCAGTCATAGAGCGCTCCGGACCACGCACCCCATGACGAGCCCTGTTAGACTGATAACTTATCTGCATATTTTTATAATAATGATGATGAAGAATAAGCATCAATATTTTTTGTTAGTGTGCTGTAAAGAAAACCAAATGTTGATGACGATGCAGTTTTCGTCATGTTCATTCTAAAGCTGTTCAAGAAAAGATGTCTCTTTGCCTCTTGATATAATTTGTAAATATAGGTTATCACCTTGCAGTTCAATTTGGATGTGGGCTTAGTATTATAGTCTGTTTTTAAAACATTTCCGATGAGAAGCCTAATCCTCATTTGCGTCTGAAGTGTGGTGCTGAGGTGAAATAGCAGGGCAATTTGATAATAATAGCCGAATAATAATAGGCCGCATCATAATAATAATAATAATAACTGTGTAAATGTATATTGTGTATATAACATACTGTGTAAATGTATATTGTATATATTTATAAACACACACATATACATATGTGTTTGAGTATTTTATCCACAAAAATCTTGATGTTCAGAAAAAGTTCAGTTATGTCACATGTATATACCCACATATAAGTAGACTGTATGTGTACATATATACACATGCTCACTGGTGTCATCTCAAACCTGATCCAGGAGCGCCTGCTGCTCTCTGTGTTGCCAAGGCACGTTGCCATGGAGATGAAGGCAGACATCAACGCCAAGAAAGAGGATATGATGTTCCACAAGATCTACATCCAGAAGCACGACAATGTCAGGTACACAGATGCCAAGACCAGCACATGGTGTCGTACCGTTACGGTTGCCAATGTTGTCCTCACACCTCCAGTATGAGAACCGGCAGTGTTATAACACTCAGTCCGCACGTGATTGAAGCAGGCGACAAGTCTGGATAAAACACAGACACATTAGACACTGATACCGCTTAAGGTTATCTTTCCCAAGGCTGAAGCTATGTTGACTGCTTAAATGCAGATTAGCGTACTCGCTAGTCCTTGAAACGTGACTTTTTTTATCTTTTTTTCCCTTCTTTTTCTGAGGGTCAATTTGGGTTATAGCCGCTTGTTATGATGTACCAGAAGTTACACAATCAATTAACAGAAAGCTGTGTGAAATGACAGCATGCCACTTTAGTAATGCAGTTACGTGTTTGGAGCGCGTGGAATTTAGCGCTTATGAACACATTGTCCTGCATAATCCCAGCCAGCTCGAAGCATCTGTGCTAGGAAAACTTTGGATGTGTGAAAATGTTAAATGTCACAGACTGTGTAGGGATCCTGCTTTCCAAATGTTGTGAATTTGATCAGCCATTTATGAAGGAAACAGCGCCATCTGTTGTCGCATGATAATGCGTCCATGCCGTGTGTCCATTCTGTCATGTCTTAAATTGTAGTTGATGACCATCTATCCTCCTCATGGCTAGGAGGCCTTTAAGGACACCAGCCGAGTCCTGCTTTTTCTAATTGAAGGATGGACTGGAGTATTGAGAGTGGCCACCCTCTATTCAGAAAGTGAACTGAATCAATGTTTTTTGTCGGGTTAGCCCATCAAACCAACTTCAGTGACCCAGACAAGGTGCTCTGTGATTATTGATCTCATTTTCTCTGTTTGTCTGTCTTTGTCTTCTGTCTGTTCTCGCGCCAGTATCCTGTTTGCAGACATCGAGGGCTTCACCAGTTTGGCGTCTCAGTGCACGGCTCAGGAGCTTGTGATGACCCTTAATGAGCTTTTTGCTCGCTTTGATAAATTGGCTTGGGTAAGTGGACAACATGAATACATTTTTAGTGTTACTATTTTTAAGAACTATTTTTATGTTCACAGTGAGGTTATTAACAGATAGTGACAATAGGTAAGTAGCTATATGCTACGTTTTTGTATTTTATATATATATATATATATATGCATTACTCGCTCTCAAATATATATATATATATAAATATATATATTATATATTGTAAACTATTGAGAGTATTCTAACTTATGTTTTGCAACCCCCACCCCCCCCCCCCCACGCCATAAAAAGTGATTTTTTTTAAGCGACTTAAATTTGTCACTTTTTCACTTTATAAATATAAAGAAGTTTAAAAAAGGGTTAAATAATTTTGCATATTTTTATTGAAGATACATTATCTTCAAAAAAGTCATTAAAACAAGTATCTTATGCAGTGTTGCTTCTCATGTTAATTTATATTGTTTTAAAAATGGTGATATTATTGCTGGGAAAAAAAGTCAAGACTAAATCAAATTTATTGCAAAGTAATTTTATTTTTTTACAGTGTGTACTAAGAATGTGCCAGTTTTGCTTTTTTATTCTGGCCAATATTGATGAGCTAATAATTTTTTTTTGATGACAGATAACTGTTAAAGTGGCCAATAAAATGTATACTATTTGTGCCATTTTGCCAAAATAGAATGTTTAAAATGTATATAATTTTGTTTCAGAAAATTTCTAATAATAAATTAAGTGAATTTAGGCATCACAACATGTGAAGTATGGATATTTATTTTGACATTTGCTAAAGATTACATTTTAACGCGGTTATTAGTGTCATTAAATTATTAGTGTTTTAAATGATCAACTTTATATGTGAGCGCTAGATGACAGCAAATGTAATCTTGTAAAAAAAGAGGCATGCACAATTAAATATATGTAATGTCTACTGATAAATTAAAAAACAATTCTCAAGAAACAGCCGATATGCTAATAAAAAACAAATAACAAGCATATAGCTAACCATGGCAGCCACCCACAAGTATGCTAACATCATAACATCCTATTAGTGAGGATTTCCGCAATAATAGTTGCATAAATGTGCTGTGTTTTGTCTGAATTCTTAGGAAAACCACTGTCTGCGGATCAAGATCCTGGGGGACTGTTATTACTGTGTGTCTGGACTTCCGGAGCCAAGGGCAGATCACGCGCACTGCTGTGTGGAGATGGGAGTGGACATGATTGAGGCCATCTCGTATGTTTTTCTTCACATCATTTTCTATATCGAGCTCTCTTCCTCATCAACACATTTTTCCATTAAAACACACGCGTGTTGCTACATGTGCAGATTGGTGCGAGAGGTCACAGGAGTGAACGTGAACATGCGCGTGGGAATACATAGTGGCCGTGTGCACTGCGGGGTGCTCGGCCTACGCAAATGGCAGTTTGATGTCTGGTCCAACGATGTCACACTGGCCAACCAGATGGAGGCGGGAGGTCAAGCAGGGTAAAAGTGAACACCACCCATCAAAAATGTGATCAGTATTAATAAGTTTGATATTTAAACTTGGCTGTAAAGGATGTAGAGATTTGTATTAATGGAATAGTGCACCCAAAAATGAAAATTTACAATAGGATGTTGTGATGTTAGCATACTTGGATTCACCCTCAGGCCATCCAAAATGTACATGGGTTTATTTCTTCATCTGAACAGATTTGGAGAAATTTAGCATTACATCGCTTGCTCACCAATGGGTCCTCTGCAGTGAATGGGTGCCATCAGAATAAGTGTCCAACAGCTGATAAAAACATCACAAAAATCCCCAAGTAATCCACGACTCTTGTGAAGCCAATAGCTGTGTGTTTGTAATAAACAAATCCATCATTAAAATAACCTCAACTTCAAACAGGGGTAAAATAAGGCTAAAATAAGGTTTTAGCATCCTGTTAAAATAAGAGTCATCTGTCTATAATATTACTTTCTGCAGGGAAAACGTCATCTCACCTGAGCACAGGAGAGAAATATGCACAGATTAAGCAACATTTACATGCGAAAATAGTTCTACAAATCTTTTTGGATTTGATGGAGAGACACGGATGGACTTTTTAACTGGAGGAAGCATTATTATGGATTATGGACTCAAATTTTGGCCAGAAGAGATGTTAAAATGCCTTGATGGATATGTTTCTTACAAACATGCAGCCGTTTCAAACTTCACAAGCATTATAATGACTGGAGCCCCCCTTCGTGTGGTTACTTGTGGATTGTTGTGAAGCTTTTATCAGCTGATTGAACTCTCATTCTGACGGCACCCATTCACTGCAGATGATCCGTTGGTGAGCAAGTGATGTAATGCTAAATTTCAACAAATCTGTTGTAATGAAGAAACAGTCTCATCTACATCTTGGATGGCTTGAGGGCGAGTAAATTTGCAGCAAGTTTTCTTTATTTAAAATTTTTTTGTGAAATATTCCTTTAAATAGTAAAAGTCGAATGTTGTGAATGTTTACAGGCGGATCCACATCACCAAAGCCACACTGCAGTATTTAAATGGTGACTATGAAGTGGAACCAGGTTTTGGAGGGGAGAGAAATGCTTACTTGAAAGACAACAACATCGAGACGTTTTTTGTGCTGGGCTGCAGTCAGAAACGGGTTAGTCAAATGCAGGCGTATGGCCATTGTTTATATACAAACTCACTGCAAAGATCTTTGCAGCCTGTTCTGATTCCTGCAAATTCACAACCAGGGGATCTCAATTGCATAATATTTGGTGGTGGGGGCTGTGTTTTGTTGTGCCCTGATACAAATGACTGAATATCCCTTTGGGGATCAATAAAGAGTCTATTTGTTTGAGTTTGCTGGAGTACGGTTTAATTTCCTGTGTGTGTGTCCTTGTGCCAAATTTGTCTTGCAGAAAGAGGAAAAAGCAATGATGGCTAAGATGCAGCGTGCTAGAGCCAGTTCTTCAGAGGGTCTGATGCCGCGGTGGGTTCCTGACCGATCTTTCTCCAGGACTAAAGATTCCAAAGTTTTCAGACAGATGGTGAGCTCTGCTCCATCCGCTCTCACTCTGCCTCTAACAGCTCAAGCCGTCTGATCTCCCCTGCACTTCTTTATGAGTGTAGCAACAAGTCATAATTGAAGCAATTTTCTCCGGAGCTTGGCAGTGCCTATGTGTGAATTGCTTTTTCCCCTTTCCAGGTGATGACTTTTCTGATTTCCATCAGTGTCACACAAAAAAAGCAGGGACGGAAATAGTGTGACAAAGAAATATTGCTTCAGACAGTATTAATACTGAGGGCAAAGAACAAGTGCACAATATGGACAAAACATATTTTTTCATATAAATGTTTAAATTATTTATTGAGAAGTTACTTGGTTTTTCCAGTAGTTTTATACTGTATGTTAGAAATGCTGTGCTTGTTCGTACGATTTTTTTAAATGAGTGTTTCATGTAAAATCATCTTTAAAATAAAATGAAACAAAATTTAATTTATGAAATTTGTTTAAAAAACCTTTTGCCTTAAATTGAAATCCTCTTTCTTTGAAATATGCATACAAAATATATTGTACATTTAAAAAACAAAAAAAAATTCTTAGGTTTATGTTAAAAACAGTTTTAGTGTTAGAAAACTTAATTTCCATTAAAACACCTTTCAATGTAATCCTTTCAATATATTCAAATAAAGTGACACGTTACTTAAAACATTATGTCTGTGTGTTTATATCTACTATATCAAATATACTATAATTTAAAATACAATATATGATCTAGTTCGGCAATTAAAGGTATATAGTTTTTTAATCACTATTTTTGTGTAAAAAAATACATAAACATCCTTAAAATGATTAAGGCAAAATTATATTTTGAATTAATGAGGTTCATAAATAAAATAGCCACTGGGGTAAGAAAACAAAATTAAAACTTTTCAATATATTCTTTAAAATTATATGTATACAAAATATTCTGTTAATTAAACATTATGTATTTCTTTATACAGACTGTATCAATATTACTGATCTATCTATGTATATACAGGTGCATCTCAATACATTAGAATGTCTCGGAAAAGTTCATTTATTTCAGTAACTCAACTCAAATTGTTTCTCTATGGGGTTCAGGTCTGGTGAGTTTGCAGGCCAATCTAGCACAGTAACACCATGGTCATTTAACCAACTTTTGGTGCTTTTGGCAGTGTGGGGAGGTGCCAAGTCCTGCTGGAAAATGAAATCAGCATCTGCATAAAGCTTTTCAGCAGAAGGAAGCATGAAGTGCTCCGAAATTTATTTGTAAACGGGTGCAGTGATGTTGGTTTCCAAAAAACACAATGGACCAACACCAGCAGATGACAACGCACCCCAAAATCATCACAGGCTGTGGAAACTTAACACTGGACTTCAGGCAACTTGGGCTATGAACTTCTCCACCCTCCCTCCAGACTCTAGGACCTTGGTTTTACAAATGAAATACAAAACTTGCTCTAATCTGAAAAGAGGATTTTGGACCACTGGGCAACAGTCCCGTTCTTCTTCTCCTTAGCCCAGGTAAGACGCCTCTGACGTTGTCTATGGTTCAGGGGAGGGGAGAAAGGAGTGGCTTAACAAGAGGAATACGACACTGTAGCCAAATTCCTTGACACGTCTTTGTGTGGTGGCTCTTGATGTCTTGACCTCAGCCTCAGTCCATTCCTTGCGAAGTTCACTCAATTCTTGAATCGATTTTGCTTGACAATCCTCATAAGTCTGCGGTCCTCTCGGTTGGTTTTGCATCTTTTTCTTCCACACTTTTTTTCTTCCACTCAACTTTCTGTTAACATGTTTGGATACAGCACTCGGTGAACAGCCAGCTTCTTTGGCAATGAATGTTTGTGGCTACCCTCCTTGTGAAGGGTGTCAATGATTGTCTTTTGGACAACTGTCAGATCAGCAGTCTTCTTCATGATTGTGTAGCCTAGTGAACCAACTGAGAGACCATTTTGAAGGCTCAGGAAACCTTTGCAGGTGTTTTGAGTTGATTAGCTGATTGGCATGTCACCATATTCTAATTTGTTGAGATAGTGAATTGGTGGGTTTTTTGTTAAATGTGAGCCAAAATCATCACAATTAAAAGACCAAAGACCAAAGACGTAAACCTCCTCAGTTCCTTTGTGCAATGAATTTTATTTGTTAAAACACGAGTTTCAACGAATTTGATTTATGAATTACTGAATAAATGAACATTTTCCACTACATTCTAATTATTGAGATGCACCTGATATATATAAACCTAACAGTATGTTAGTATATGATTAGAGAGTTTTGCTTTTCAAGTAAATTTATCTTGTTTTAAGAATTTTTTGATATTTTTCTGGAAAACGAGAACATGAGTTCTCACTCTCTCGCTCTGAATGTAATTTGGAGTCGCTGAGTGTTAATTAAAGCGGCAGTGGCTCTGTGGGGTTGACTTTGGAGCTTGTCCTGAGATTAAAGCCAGGGGAATGGTGGTTTTTCTACTTCACACTGTGGTTTTTTACTGCCCAGGCTGTACTAGATCTACCTGTCTGGTTTCAGGGCATAGATGAAGCCTCCAGCAAAGATAAGTGAGTTCTGCTTTTATTTGGACACAAATCCATTCTCTCTGGCTTTGCAGGGGCTTATGGGTTAGATTTCACAGGCTGTTTTCACAATCTGTGAGTCTCTTTAGAATAGAGCCAACATAAAATGAATATTCTAGGTTAGTTTTCAATTCAAGAAAGCAATTTGGGCACCACTAACGCTTATTTTTTTGTAATGGTTCAAAATAGTAGCAAAATAGGGACTGAGATATTGTTTATATATTTTTAATATCAAAAGCTACATTTTATGACATCACCTTTTTTATCCTGAATACTTTTTGTTACTCTCTCCAGCCGCTGTGCCCAAGAGGCTCTGAACCCAGAGGACGAGGTCGATGAGTTTTTAGGTCGTGCCATTGATGCTCGTAGCATTGACCAGCTGAGGAAAGACCACGTCAAGAAGTTCCTGCTCACATTCCAAACACCTTTTCTGGAGAAAAAGGTCCGTAGACGGCTTTGTAAAACTGTACAGCACTCAGAGTACTGAAAAAAAAAAGTCTGAACTGGTAACAGTAACACCATTTTTTGTGCTTTTAGTATTCAAAAAAGGTGGATGATCGTTTTGGTGGTTACGTGGCCTGTACACTCGTCGTCTTCTGCTTTATTGTTTTTATACAAATAATCATATTTCCACAGTGAGTGATGAAGTATTCTTTATAATGAATTTGATTTAATGTTAAGATATATATTTGTTATGTTATATATTGAATGGTGTTGTGTATTTTGTCTTGCAGTACACCGTTAATGCTGGGCATGTTTATCAGCATCTTTATTATTCTCGCCCATGTCCTCTTTATATGTGCCATTTACTCCTGTGTTAAGGTCAGTCACTATCTTCCTTGATCCTTCACATTTGTGCATGTAAAATCTAGACTACATTTTCAAAAAAATTAATGTGCAACTTTTCTAAATGATGCTTTATAGGCGTTTTCCGATTTATTCACAATTTTTCCTCTTGTCTCTCTTTCAGCTTTTCCCAGTTACCTTGCAGACAGTGTCAAAAAGGATTGTTCAGTCCCGTGTCAACAGCACACTCGTTGGAGTCTTTACAATTCTGCTTCTTTTCATCTCTGCCTTCGTTAATATGGTAGGAATTCGATCTGAGACTGTTGCTGGCTGAAAAAAATCTTTGTAGGTTTTTTTTTTCTTTTTCTATATGTCAGTGTAGTTCTACACTAGTATGAGCACTAATTTCCCCAGTTAAGTGGGGCTTTCAAACTCAATTCACTTTCACTTTGATTAATTTTGGATGGATTTTTTATTTATTTATTTCAATAGGTGGAGATGACATCATTCTTCCAGATTTAAAATGAGGAGTGAATTAAAATATAGTTAATATACTCTTCATTTTAAATCTGGAAATGCTGTTGTTGCCATCACCTCCTATTGAAATAATAATAATAATATATAGCTCTGTAAACATTTAATATTTGATCAATATTTGATATTTGTAGGATTATTAAAAGTTTTAAAATTATTAAATGCTCAGTTGAATTAAAATATGAATTAAATTTTAAAGATGTCTTTCCCCCTGATTCCTTACTGGAAACTATATACATATATATCATTTTTTTTAATTTTCATTTCTCTATAAGTTTACCTGTGACCGGGAGGATCTGCTAAAATGTGTGGCGGGACAGTTGAATATTTCTGATTCAGTCACGCTGTGTCTGCTGTATAATCTGACTGGACAAGCAGAGGAACCCCTCTTCTTCTGTCCCGGGCAGCCTTCAACATGTCTTTTACCCGAGGTCAGTGTGTGTGTGTGACCATCTGTGCATGTATGATGTGTGCACATCAACAGTTTCTTGCTTACTGAGACCCACTGAAAAAAAATGTTTGTAGAATTTATGCAAACTTATGTAAAAAATTATGAGTGTTCCCTTGTTGTCATGGTAACAGTATGACGGCATGTTGAATGATGGTGTTGTTCCTATGCTTCTAGTATTTCACATACAGTGTGCTGCTGACTCTGCTATGCTGCTCAGTGTTCCTGCACATCAGCAGTATAGGCAAGCTGGTCCTCATGCTCTTCATCCAGGTCTGCTTCCTGCTGCTAGTGGAGTGGCCTCTAGTCACGCTGCTAGACAACGCCGACCTGCTGGTTACCGCCAATGCAATGTGAGTGTTATTTTCAGCAAGCATATAGAGTGGATATGTAAAAAGTCGTCTTGTAAGTCAGTGGCATTAGGTCAGTACTAAAATGACAAAAAAAAACTACAGCATCATCAGTAGTAGAGTGCTGACTCTACATATACATCTACATATTAATAAAATTTGTCTGTTAAAATGAAACCGTATTGACAAGACAAAGAGAACTACTTTATTAACTAATTTCTTTTTTATATTTACTTGTAAAAATTACTTACTTGGACTAAAACAAGCTATGATCCCTTATCATATGAAATAAATATGAGACAAAAACTCATACAGGGGCTTTTTTTGCCCCAATATCTGCATTATAGGCTACATCACACAGTGAGTTGTTGCCCTGCATCATGTTTGTCAACAGTCAACTGTATGAAATGTAAGATGAGGTACAGGTCTGGGGGCGGGGCCAGTGCTTTAAAATATTTTAATTGCGTTATTTTTCCATAACTAATTAAATAACACGCTAAAGCAACAGCCCTAATTATAATTCAAGACATTTCTGTGTCAAAACATATTTTGTGCCTTTTTGGGGGGTTTAAGAACTGCTAAAATGGCCAGTGACTAATATATTATTCACAATCAATATTTGTTCTTTCCCACCAAGAGTTGATCATGACAAAGCCACTATAAGTATAATCATATTGAAAAAGATAAAGACTGCATTTTATCAGTTACCTCTGTTTAAATCTCATGGTAATTTTTTTTTTTTTTACATTTGAGGACCAAAAAATGATGGAAGTCCTAAGAGGCCATGGATTATAACGAAAGTTGTTTTCTCGTGATCTCAACATAAGGAAAGTTGTTTTCTGAAAATTTATTATTCTCGTTATCACAACTTAATATTTTCTTGTGATCTCGACATGACATAAACGTTTTTTTTACAATGATTGTTTGATCTACTGTAAGTAACCAATGCAACTTTGACGCTCATCTGATCAACAGATAAACCCTGTGCCACTTATACTAAATCTTGTGGATATATTTCGCAAATTATGCTTTGTTTAGTAATAACGTCTACAATACATACATAAAAAGCCTAATCATCATGTTGAATTTGTTTTTTTCCAGAGACCGTACGCTAAACATTTTGTTTGTGTAATTAGCATGTTTAAATGGTCAAAGCAACACCGCAAATGATGCAGAGAACTATTCTAAAATCTTTTAGTGCTGCTTGGATTCAAGTCACTTTATTTTCCTTTTATTTGAAATAAAATTATATATAATTTGTGTTTTTTATCAGTCATGTAGGATATGCTGTGCGTGACTACTACAGGTGCGTTACAAGCTGGGATGTGTGTGTGTGTGTGTGTTGGGGTTTTCCACCACGAATGTACAACTCCCGAAGATCAAACACTGTAGAACAGCCTGATTAAAATAGCATATACACTTTACATATAAATCACATTTCTTATCAATATACATTTAAGGATTAACAATAAAGATTTAAAATAAGGACAAAGATGCACATTGCAAATATGTTGTTGAAACGCGTCCTAAACACAACATCCCCGCTTATTAACTAACAATTATGTACTTAAAAAATGCACGAATAAAGATATAGGTGCAAACAGAATACTATACAGTGACGTCAGCCTTGGTTTTAATAAGCAGTTAGTTTATGACACGGAATGCTATTGCAGTGGTGAAACTGTGATGAGTCACGCATGTAGAAAGAACTTAACTATACACAAAATAATCATAATTAATTAAATGTCAGCAATAAACAATACTGCACAAATTATAGCGACTACGAAAAAGGTCCTTATTCTGTCCCAAACACGTACAGTACAGTGAAGTGGATATACAGTAGTATGCAACACCCCATCAGTTATATTCAGTTCTGTACTGCCACCTGTTGGCACAGTTTTGTAGCTTAGAGAACAACTATTGTCGAGATCAGGAGAAAATTAAGTGGTGATAACGAGAAAACAACTTTTATATCGAGATCACGAGAAAATATGAAGTTGTGATAACGAGAACACAACTTTTGTTGTCAAGATCACAAGAAAATCGTGATCATGAGAAAACAAGAAAAAAATATATAAGTAATCCATGGCCTCTTAGGACTTCCGTAAAAAATAGATATAATAGCATTTATTATTAGATTTCCTTTAAAATTATTCTGTAAACAGATTTTTAATCTATTAAATGTATCCTTTTATATGTGGGGACACAAGTGTGGTACACATTATAACCATTTAATGCAAATGACCCATATTTTACTGGGTGTCGTTTATTTTTAGTGGGTCATGTTGGTCACTAATGGAAATATATCTGTTTTTACACAGGTATTCTTTCAATGAAACAAATTATTGGTGAGTTCATGTCATGCTTTATTGTTTTATGATTGTAAAAGAGATTGTTCAAAGGCAGAAGGAGCTTTAGAATATGATTCCGGTGTGTCTCTTCTTTTCAGTTCTTTCAGTTTGTTTTAAAAACTACTAACTGTATATGCAAATATATGAGGTTTACGGTATAGACTACTAAAGTATGATCTACAACGCAGAAATGTATAATTAGATCTAACTAATACACTTGCGATGGTATTCGCGCAATCTCTGACAAACTCTAATTATGTGTTGTACGTGTTGTTGTTTTCCCACATAGTCAGGAAACGGTGACTAAAGTGTCTCTGAGGGTGTCGATTCCCGTCATCCTCACTGTATTTGTACTGGCTCTCTATCTGCACGCACAGCAGGTCGAGTCCACCGCACGCCTTGACTTCCTGTGGAAGCTACAGGTGTGTAGTCTGTCTCTGAATCGATCACTTAGCGAAAATACATTTCCAGTAGGATCCCAGCATAGTCGATGACTTATTCGCTGTCATTCTTCACCAGGCCACTGAAGAGAAAGAGGAGATGGAGGAGCTGCAGGCCTATAACCGTCGTCTCCTTCACAACATCCTGCCCAAAGATGTGGCTGCCCACTTCCTCGCGCGAGAACGTCGGAATGATGAGCTCTACTATCAGTCATGTGAATGTGTGGCTGTTATGTTTGCCTCCATCAGCAACTTCTCAGAGTTTTACACTGAACTGGAGGCCAACAATGAGGGTGTGGAATGCCTGAGACTGCTCAACGAGATCATCGCCGACTTTGATGAGGTAAGAATTTTTTCATTTTTTTATTTTTAGTGCTGTCACTAAACATCGTGATTAATCGCATCCAAAATAAAAGTTTTTGTTGTCAAGTGGAGAAAACGAGGGACATTACACATATATGTTTACTGTGTCCTATTCATTATGTATATGATCAATACAACATCATGTATTATTTTACAAATATTTACATGTTTATATATATATATATATAATTTATACCTATCAACATTAATATATTATATATAAACAAATAATTTTTCTAATATTACATGCATGTGTGTGTATTTTTACGACCTTTATGTAGAAAATGTATTTTTTATAAATCTTATTCTTTGTTTTTTACTGTTAATAGATCATTTCTGAAGAGAAATATCAGCAGTTGGAGAAGATCAAAACTATTGGTAGTACTTACATGGCAGCATCTGGATTGAACGACTCGACGTATGACAAAGAGGGCCGCACACACATTCTAGCTCTTGCTGACTATGCCATGAGGCTACGAGAACAGATGAAGTACATCAACGAACACTCATTCAACAACTTTCAGATGAAGATAGGTAAGTAGGTCTTTACCGTGAACTTTGCCTGATATATATTTAACTTTGAAAGTGCAAAGACAATTTATGAATTGGCCTGAAGACTCAGAGGCTTAGGAGTTTGTTAGAGCAGACAATGACAAATGTATTTTTACCACAGGTTTGAACATTGGGCCAGTGGTTACTGGTGTGATTGGAGCCAGAAAGCCTCAGTATGACATATGGGGCAACACAGTGAATGTGGCCAGTCGCATGGACAGCACAGGTGTTCCTGATCATATCCAGGTAACCACAACATAATAAACTCTTTGCTTATACAAGACTATTTTTGGCAAAACACAGCTTAGAGTCCCCCATTAATTTCCATCTACAAAAGTGTAACACTATACATCAGTTACTATGTTCAACATTGTATTTATAAAGATGGTGCTGCCCTCTCTCTATGAAAGCATATGGGTAGCAAAATTCATTTTGAAATGTAATTTGCAAAATGACAATGCAATATGTAAAATGGCAATGTATTTCTGTATTTAAATGTACATTTTCCCATACATATGTGCAACATTTAGTGCAAAATGAAAATTAAATTATATAATTTACATTTGTAATTTCCTACACTAGTTTTAATATGTAAATTAAAAACATATTTTAACGCTTTATAAGTTGCAAAATTAAAATGAAATTGTATTATTACCCAAATTGATTAGATATGTTTAACATGTGCAAGTAAAAACTGTAGCAAAATTATCATTTAAATGCCATTTTTCCTAAATTCAATTGAGACTTACGGGTATACCTTTGACTTCGCATTTCATTGTGTGGGTCGTGCTCTTGCCCTTGATAATTGTAGCAAAATGCAGCGTGAATTTCAAAATGCATTCTGGAGCCAAATGTGCAGCAAAATGGTAGCAAAATTGGTGATTTAAATGTCTTTTATTTTTTTTAAATGCATTGACACTTAACTTAATCGACTTTTTATTGCATTTTCATTAATACCCTGCGATAATGTAGTTTAAAGGGGTCATATGACGTTGCTAAAAAGAACATTATTTGGTGTAATGCAATGTGTTTATGCGTTTTAAGGTTCAAAAAACACATTATTTTTCCACATACTGTACATTATTGTTGCTCCTCTATGCCCCGCCTTTCTGAAACACGTCGATTTTTACAAAGCTCATCGTTCTGAAAAGCGAGGTGTGCTCAAGCGTGTGACGGAATTGACCTATCAGTAAGCCCCGCCCCCCTTAGTTACTGTTGATCACTCTGACAAACAAATGGAGTTGCTCACTGTCTTACAATGACAGTTGTCAGTGAAAACCTTGTCCGAAGATGTTTTTGATCAATTTTGGACACAGAAGGATCATCATTTAAGTGGGACTTAAATATGCCATGGAGAGATATATAAAAGATAATAAAATAATATGTAAAACTCAAAATTAATTGCATTGCCTGTCCTCTCAGAATAACTGGAATTAGTGTTACAAGTACCCTAGGCACATCGTTTTTCCAGTTTTGTAGCATAAATACCATTAAACCGATGCGAGATTCGGATCTTCCAATGTTTCTCTATGGCGCTGAAACCGAAAGATGTCTGAGTTCCACTCCCCGTGCAACTGATACTCGACTGCCATTGGCTCATCTGTATTCGAGGGGAGGGGCTTACCGGCACGACGAAACAAAAACAATAAAACCATTACAAACGAGGCATTTGTTGCATCCAGTGGGGACATAATTACTGATTATAATGACTTATAACTCTTTTTACACGTTGCGTTGCATGTCGCGCCACTTAAACATAACACCATGTCTGCATTTGTGATCGAAGAAACGACAAACAACAAGTGTTACTCTACACTGCTCAAAACTCGCGTTTGAATCATCAGTGGCAAATCCTTTAAATATGAAAACGTACTTACAGGCTGTGTGTCAGAAGTGCCAGACTGTCCTTGCAAAGTTGGAATTGCCCCACTTTATAGAAACAGCCTTTGTGTGTAGACGGCATTGCAGGCTACTTTCCCAGGTTCAGGAAACAGTCCTCCATTAAATGCGCTGCACACACTTGAATATTTGGTTCGAACTGTTCTGGAACAGTGTTGTAATACAACTTAACCACTGATTTCTAAATGTGTCCTCTTTTGGATGACCAAACAAAGTATTTCGCTTTCACAACGAAACACAGCGCCTTCACTACATGGCGCAGCGGCTGCAACAATACGACAGCTAGAATCAAGTTACGCCCTTCTTTTCTTACGTGAAATTTGGGCGTGTTATGCAAATCTGTCCCACACAGTGATTAGACATGGGGGTGCGTGTTTAAACTAGCATTTTAGAGGGTGGTGGACTAGCTAACTTTTATTCAGATATCTCTTTGTTTTTGGGACTTTATTCTTTGCAAACTTTAGGATCCTATCTATGCACTACGGCAGCTTGTGACTCTCCAAAGAGAAAGGAAAATTTTTTTAATTGCATCATATGACCCCTTTAAGTCAATGTGGATTTGAAAATGCATTCCGAGCCAATCACGCCCCTAACCTGTCAATCATTACATCAAGGCAGGGCTCGGCAACAAGACGCACAATAGGTCAATATTCCCCAATAACCAAGCGCTTTTCACCTGCCTCAACATCTCTTACTGTTTTACACTCCGATTGATGCACATAAGCAGACAGTGCAATTCTACACTTTTACCTGTTTGCCACCATACTTTATTCTTCTCTTATAATGGATTAAGTGTCCCCGAGCACCTAAGCGTTGCATGTGCGTCGCACATCTCACTGTCTGCACGCTGAGCGATGCATGTAAGTAAATAGTACAATTCTAACGTTAACACAGTACACGTAGCAAGTTTTTTTTTTTTTTTAAATCCTTACTAAATAAAGCAGAAACGGATAGAATAGAAAAAGAATAGAACAAGCTAGAGTTAGAGGCCTTTTTTTGTCTTTGTTAATTGTATAATAAATAAAAAAAAAACAAATAGATAGAATACAAAAATAATAGAGAAGCAAGTGTTTTGAAAAACAAGCAGTTGTAATCATAGATCGTTGCACTTTCTAAAAGGGGCAAGTTTTTGTTAAGAAAGAGAATTAGAATGAGAGTGCTATGATTAGAGAGTCAACTAAAGATGGAAGAGATTGGGTTTTTTAGCCGATTCTTAAATGGCAAGACTTTACTGGTATTTTATGCGAGCAGCTACTGGTAGCCAGTGCAAACTGATAAACAGAGGTGTGACGTGCATTCTTTTCGGCTCTTTAAAAATTAATCTTGCTGCCGTGTTGTGGATTACTTGTAAAGGTTTGATAGAACTGGTTGGAAGACCTGCCAAGAGAGCATTGCAATTGTCCAGCCTGGACAGAACAAGAGCTTGAACAGGGAGTTGTGTTGCATGTTCTGAAAGAAAGGGCCTGATCTTCTTGATGTTGAAAAAAGCAAATCTGCAGGACCGGACAGTTTTAGCAATGTTAAACTTAGTGTAAATAGCCCCTAATTCCCGCGGCCCCCACACCCACAAACGCCACGTACAAAGCCCCCCCCAACCTAAAACATCTTCCCGCGCCCCTGACCGTGTCTACTCGACAACTGTCATGTCCGGTGTAGCCACGGTGTAAGGTGGCAAGTAAATAAGTGTAGAATTGCACTGTCTGTTTGCTTATGTGCATCAGTCGGAGTGTAAACAGTGAGAGATCTTGAGTGAAACCTTTGTTTAATATCTCAAAAAGGAATATTGACCTACTAATTAAATGTTACATCTTGGGGTGGCCGAGCAGGTCCGCCTGATTTGAGTGAGCACAGGTTGGGTGCGTGATCGCTAAACCCAGAATGCATATAATTCAAAAATCCACATTGACACTTAAAACTACATACATAAAAAAATCGCTGTAAAAAAAAAATCAACAAAATTAAAATGAAATGCAATACAATTGAAACATCTTAAGTGTAAGTGTCAATGGATTTAAGAAAAATAAAAGACATTTAAATCACCATTTTTTGATACCCATTTGCTGCACATTTGTCTCAGAATGCATTTTGAAATTCACACAGCATTTTGCTACAATTATCACGCGATATCACGATGAAAATGCAGTCCCAAGTGTCCTACCCATAAGTCTAAATGCATTTAGGAAAATGGCATTTAAATGATAATTTTGCTATAGTTTTTGCTTGGACAATTTTTAAACATATAATCAATTTGGGTAATACATTTTCATTTTAGTTTTGCAACTTATAAAGCATTAAAATAAGTTTTTAATTTACATATTAAAACTAGTGTAGGAAATGGCAAATGTAAATTATATAAATTAATTTTCATTTTGCACTAAACGTTGCACATATGTATGGGAAAATGTAAATTTAAATAAAGAAATGCATTGCCATTTTACATATTGCATTGTCATTTTGCATATTACATTTCAAAATGAGTTTTGCTGCCCATATGCTTCCATATCTCTCTTCATGTTACTGCAATTGCAGTTCAGAATTGCAAGTTTTTTGTGACTTTTTAGGTTTTAGCTACTTTCTATTCCAGTTAAATGTGTAGAATTAACGATAAGTAAGCAAGGCTTAAGTTGATTTCCCTGAAAAGTGTAAACACTGACTCTGTGGTTGTTAAAAAACATTGCTTTGTTTGTTTGAGCATCCCGACCAGCCTGGCATAGCAACATTGGTTTAACCAATGGCCTGAGTTTGGGGCATGTATGGCTTGCATCTGTTTATCCAACCAATGGCAGACAGTTGAATTGGCCATTTGAAAACTAACTTTATTTTTGCAATTCCCTTTGGTGCTGCAGAAAAACCTTTAAGTTTTTGGCTAATTAGAATTCAGTGTGTAATGAAAAGCTTATGATATTGTTCTTTATTCCTACAGGTGACCACTGACTTATACCATGTACTAGAAAGGAAGGGCTACCAGCTGGAGTGCCGTGGACTGGTGAAAGTGAAGGGGAAAGGAGATATGACCACTTATTTCCTCAACAGTGGTCCTGTCTGCAGTTAACACTAACAACATTTGACGTTGCACAAAAATGCCCCAATGGTGACTCTCAATGCACTGAAATGAAGGAAGGACAAAGGGAGCTGAAGGTGTGGGGTGGTGCTGGTCTGAAACACGAGGATTTTGAGCAATCCAAAATAACCACAAAAAAGAGGATACAACACCAACACATAACCAATTTCTGCTCACAAGCATTAGTTGGGCATGTGTGGTATGTATATATGCACCTATTGGGAATAATGAGGTACGCTCTACCTGAAAGATTTAATGAAGAACTGTTGCCTTAGAGAAGACATTGAAGAAAGTTTGGTAATTTGAATTCTTTATTTATTTTGACAGGTTTTAAACCATGTAAATAAAAAAATTATTATATATGCAAGCATCAAGAAGCAAGAAGAAACTGACCAAAGAACAAATGATTTGATATAGGAACACTACACACGCCATGTAAACTGTTTGCAATGTCCGAACAAGTGTTATTCATTTGTCTGGCTTTCCTTTTTTGGCCTCATGCCACTCTCTACCACATCGTATTTTATTATAAACACTAAAGCAAAAAACATCTGTCTTCATTGAAGGCCTTAGAAACAGGAATCCTAATACAAGTGACTTGTATTTACAGTTCGTATGATTTATGAGTGATCAACATGTTTTTCCCTTTTAGTATTTGTGTACAAAAGAGGTAAATGAAGGATGAGAATGGCATTGGACAAATTTTCCTTGGTCATTTGTACATTTATGTGTGTGGACGGTGTGTAAATGTGTGTCTGTTATCTTTAAAAGGACATAATAGCTCACTGTGAGGTTTATAAAATGAATTTAAAATAGCTTTTTTGCCAGATTAAGTGCTAATTAGATTAAATTCTTTGCATTTATGTGTTCAATTGATAACTGATGTAATTTCCCTCTCATTTGAGTGTTACACAAATTTCAAGTCTTAATTCATTCCTGTATAAATCAATGAAAAAAATGAACCTAAATATGACCAAGACCTCATATAATTCCAGCACAGTATGGTCAGCAACGGTATAGTCTTCTTAAGACCCTTGTAAATATGTGTAAATGTGCTGACAGAGGCCTGTTGGGCTTAGTGGTTGCTGACAAATGTGGCTGGACTGCAAAGTTGTTTGTCTGACAGTGTTCAGCATTAGTCAATTTCAGCATTTCCTCATGAACGCTCTTAGTCATTCTTGCACATTTGTCAACATTATTTAAAAATTATGCAATTACCAGTCAAACGCATAGGTTAGCACTGCTGCAGAGTATTTTTGCCATATTTCTGAATTTACCATTCCTACTGTATAGATGCATCTTGATGATTGTGTTGCAAGAAACATCCTTCTCCGTCCTTAACATGAATTTCCCAATATGAATGTACATGTATGTTTAACATTCTCACTTTGTCATAGACATCAAAGCACATACGGTTTTTAGTTTAAATATGTTTGTGGTACATGGACCTTTCAGGACCCTTTTCATTAAAAGGTGGCAAATCAATAAATTGGGTGTTTTTTGTAAGAATGATGTCTCAATACCATATCCACCCAACACTAGTTTGTGCAATTTGTCATTTATTTCTTCTCATTTGAATTACATGTGGACATACAGGCCACAGTCAGAATAAGCTGGACAAAAAGGTTAAATATCAGGCACTTTCCACAAATATGGTATAAAAAAATGAACCTAACATACTTTTTTTTAAACATGTGGTCAGTGAAAGCATAACATTCAGAAGTAAAGTTGACTGTCAACCGCAGGAGGCCAAGCTAAATTTGATTGTTAATTTTCACCATAAATTCATAGCAAAATATGTCACTCAGCTACATATAACTTACATATGACGTTTTTAGTCATTCAAATTATTTAACAATTAAAATGATGGTACAACAGATTGTCAAAATAAGTTTTAATTCGTTTTTGTGCTAGGGTTTATTTTATGTTTAGCTCTTATTTTATTTGAACCATAAATAGTTAACGGATAGTTGTACACTATTTGGAGTGTGCCATTGGTTTTTTTAAAAGGTAAGGTTTCCTTTTAGTCTTACTGAATCAAAAGAGGTAATATCAAAACTAAGCATCAGGTAAGGGGGGGGGGGGCAGACAGGCCATTGTTGGGTGTGAGGGCGTAGGATGTTGTGTTAATGGCCTCTTCTCTTTGTTCATGCTCAGCTTGGTGTCTTTTCTTCAAGTAGCAGCAGCCTCATGTCAGACGATAGTTTGTAATCACGATTCTCTCCTACAGAAGTACCGAGCCCATTTCCTCTTGGCCTGCCTTTCTCAAATGTCTGAATAAATCTGTATTCGGTTACACGTACGCGACACAAGAGGCATTGGATTTAAATGCATCCCAGTTAATAATTTATATCTGTTGAGGTATAGTTTGTTACCACATCCTTTCCTGAGCCTTAATTAAGTAATCAACGTCATCCAATTTTAGACAAGTGCAAAGCAACAACCGGAACTGCGAAACAATCCCCTACACGTTAACAGCACTTTTCAACAGTTTTTTTTTTATTAAAAATTTTTGTTTTTATTTTTTTTTTTTTTTTTTAAAAAGTTTTTAATTTGATTTTGTTTTATTTTTTTTTTTTTTTTTTTTTGTTTTTTTTATAGGTAAAAACAACTACGTGATTTGTGTGAAAAATCTATGATCCCACAATTGAAATGATGTGGTGACCGAATCGCTGTTTTTGAATGAATCTTTAAAGTGAATCATTCCCGTTCACTTCCATGTACTGAATCGTTTTGGTTCACTGAATCTCCCCTTCGAAGCGTGTCCGGTTAGTCACTCGTGGGGGGGATGCTTGTGATGCTTAGGCTAAACTATTTTAGCCGGTTTTGACACGCAAAACGATTCTTTGTTTTGAACGAATCGGGTGATGAATCCTTCGGTGACAAATAAAGACATGTAGCCTACAGCAAACCGCAGAAAGTATCCGTGAAGGAATCTTTTTGGTGAACACGAACACATTCAATAGAGTCGAATCACTGAGATGAATCAAAATCCCCATCATCACTAGAAGGAAGACCCGGCTTTAGGACCCAGATGACTCGCAATCATTTGAACGCATGGCACCTGTTGCGTTCAAAGGGAAGCCGGGAGGCCAGTGCTGCTGGTCGCGTGAAACCGTCGCGCGCTTAGTCAACCCAATATCTCTAAAACGCGAAGGTACAGAGTAACAACATCCGTCTACCGACTCTCGCAGCTGAAACAAACAGTGCCGCGGTAGATGAGGAAACACGTATTTATCTATATTATCTGCTTCTGGGAGAAACACACGACTGACTGAAAGTATTACAGGTAAGCTTTGAAAATGTAATTAAATGAGTGCTTTATTTGTTTCGCGTCATGTCTGTTGTCAACGAAATCTAACCTCGGCGTATCTTCCTCTCCTCCTTGTCATGAGCGGGTTTCATCTTTATTGTTAATGGCACACAAAAGCTCGTTCGTCGTACATTATCCTCATTTATTCGAAAATAAGGCTTCTAGAAGACCGTGAAAGATTGAAATCGGTGTCATGCTGTAATTATTTTAACCATTATATATTCTTGGCTCACTTCCTTCTCTATTCCGTTAAGTTTCGCTTAGTTGTCATGTTGCTTGGCATGGTTTTTTTTTGTTTAAACTTTAAGGAAGTGCTTGGGGTTTGCGAAATTTGCGAAACACACAGACCATTCAGCAGCGAAGGAAAAATGCGGTTTAACCAGTATATGTTAGCTACTTCATAATTTTAGGTTGATGAAAATATCCATATAAGCTCTGACTCAGTTTTAATGCAGGAGAACCAGTTTTAGTTTGAAAGATTGAGACAGTCTGAACACCTACGCAGAAGTTGGCCTGACTGTCTCTGGTGGCCATTAACCCGCCTTGGGATTTGTGATGTAGATGTTTTTAAATAGACTGGTTCCATGGGCACTGAGGTTACTGATTCATTTAACACCATATGTTCCATTGTCCTCACATTCCCTATTTTAAAGTAATTACTTGACGTTAAAATGCAAGAATAATAGTGCTTTAAATTGGCCAGTCCTCAAGATGACCATTAAACTCCTTCCGAGCAGTTGGTGAGATCCAGATCCTGTTCAGTTAGTCAGATCACAGGCAACGTGTCACAGTTGTGAAGTGTATTTATGCAAAGCTTCCAAAACCACCCATTAAGTGTAGTGGGAGTGTGCGTGAGCCACCTGCTGCCACGTGGATCCAGCAGGGTGAAGGAAGGATCAGGTGCAGAAGGGTGTTTGTTGTCAGGTGAGGTTTGTTTGCTCTGTTGCTGTGCTCCATGTGAGAGTCGACAGTGCAGGCTTTCACTGCTAATTAAGCGTGGGACATGGCTTGCTTTGTTGTGGAGTTTGTGTAAATAAACAATTTTATTATGGATCTTTTTTTTCATTTTGGTGGTGATTTTTGTTTTTCCTTCATAAGTGATTTTTGGTCTGTTTTCACAGTTTGGTGACTGAGATTGGCCAACAGAATGCGTCTGAGGCGTCGTCTCTCCCCCCTGAAGCTTACTGTTCTGGGCGGCACTGTTTTCATGGTGATTCTGGTGGTGCTCCAGAGGGACGTTGGCAGCGGTTCACTTCAGGACCCCTGGCTGCAAGATCTCTCCAACAAAAAGGAAAGGGTATTTGAGATGGTCCGTGGGGCGGTTAACAACTTCGCCTTCCAGATCGGTGCCCCGCAGCCCCCATCGGTGGGAGTGCTGCCCACCCCGAACCGAAACTGCCCCTCGGGTTTCTACACTCAGGTGGATCTCAAACCGTGGATCGAGAGACCTCCTGAGGACACTCAAGCACCGGGAGCCAATGGCGCAGCCTTCCAGAAAGCCAGCATGACTGCAGAGGAGGAGAAGGAAAAGCAGGAGGGCATGACCAGGCACTGCTTTAACCAGTTTGCCAGTGACCGAATCTCCTTGCACCGAAGTCTTGGAGATGACACCCGTCCCCCCGAGTAAGAATGGGCACATTGTTTGGCACCATGAGAAAATGTGGAATACAAACAATTCATTCAATTCAGCAACCAGTCTGCCATTATAATGATTCCCTTCATAGGTTAAAGTTAGGCAGCACTCATGACGTGTGTTATGTTTGCTGGCATTTTAGATGCCTTTTAATTTACGTTGACTCATTTGATCTGTTTACACAGAAACATGAAGGTGCAGATTTATCTGTTGATTTAAGGGCTGGGGCTAAGGCCCTATGAATGCTGCCCAAACACTAATTGTAGATTAGAGTCTTTACTGTTTTGCTGCTTTTGCAGTTTCTAATCACACCTTCACCTGTTGCATCACTGAGCAATAGGTTGACGTGTTATGTTTCCTTTTGAATCTTATTATATTTAAACGCTGTGTTGAGTAAAGTGCCTTGAGCAATTTGCATACGTCCTCAAATTTATAATACTGATAATTACAATGTTTAAATGTGTATTTTGGGAATTGTGCCTTAGAATATTACCTTCAACTTAAGGCATGTATGTTTGTCAGGGTTATTATAGTTAACTAAAAATAAACCAAAAAAAGGCTTTCATTACTTTCATTATAAACACAATGAAGGTGAAAAGTATAAAAGGAGAAATCCTGTTATAGGCTTATTTACACTAGAAAGCAAGATGACTTTTCTCATGTACATTTAGTTTAACATGATATACTAAAATAATTATACATAATGTAGTTTGTTTAATTATATCTATATTATGTAGAATCTTGTAGTAGTTATCATGGTAAATAAAGGTAAATGGAGGGGAAAAAAAAAAAGAAAAAGTCATCTCCTTCTCTCTCCTCTCTCTCTCTCTTTATATATTATACATATACAATATACCATACATACACACACACCACACCACAAGTCAAACTTGCAGTGGATCAAATACTTTCATCAAAGAGAGCCCTAAACCAAAACAAACCGTTCTGGTCTCATACTTTGAATTAGTAATTAGTGCTCTGCATTGACCCATCCAAAGTGCACACACACACAACAGTGAACACACACAGCAGTGAACACACACCCGTAGCAGTGGGCAGCCATTTTTTTGCTGCAGCGCCTGGGGATCTTTTTGATCCACTTCAAATGTTTTACTATTATATATATATATATATATATATATATAAGTATATAATGTATATATTATATATTTTTATATTAAGCTAGATTAGTAGCAAGATATCTATCAGTTTTTCATGGTCCTTTTATAGGTTTTGTGTGACCAATTTTGCGAGTTTTTTGCAGTTCCCTTCGCTCCCTAACCCTAAGAGTGTGATCATTGTGTTTCACAACGAGGCATGGTCAACACTTCTGCGCACCGTGTACAGCGTGCTGCACACCTCCCCGGTGGCTTTCCTCAAAGAAATCATACTAGTGGATGATGCCAGCACAGCAGGTGGGCCCGACTTTATCAGTTCTTGCTGTAAAAATTAACTACCCGTAGACGGTGTTATTATATGTTCTTGGCTCAATGGCGAACAGTTTTATTTAGTGGAATGTCACTTGTACGAGTGCTTCTTTGGGTGGGTGAAAAATGCCACGAACGTACATTAACAAAAGAACCAGTTAAGACTGCAAAAAAAATATTAATACTTTGCGTAAACAAAGGAAGTAATATTGCATAGTTGAAACTGAAAACATGTATTAGCTAACTAGTCCATAGCAAAAGTTACTGGCGATGAAATATTAATTTGTATTAACTTATTTTTTCCTCTTCATTAGTTTAATTGTTCCCCTCAATAATATCCTTGTTAGTTTTATGTACTTTGTTTGTGCTGTAAGCGATAAGATTAAAGGCAAGTGTGGCAGTTCATTTGAAGTCTCACCACAGGAAATATCAGCGTGCTCTGAATATATTATTCATTGAAAATATATCCGGACAAAGGTACAAGCGCTTGTAAAGTTTTGAAAACCGTATTAAACTCATGCACTGCAATTGAAAAATTTGGGGTTGTAAAGTTAAAAAAAATATATTTTTTTTTTTAAAGAAATCACTTATCCTCACTAAGGCTGCATTTGTTAAAAAAAAACAGTAAAACAATAATATTGTAAAATTAAAATTTTACATTTATTTTTATATTAAAATCTAATTAATTTCTGTGGTGGCAAAAGCTGAGGTGTAAGGACGCCCATTACTAATATGCTGAGTTTGGTGATTAAGAAAAAACTGGCGGGCGTATTTGAAAAAGAAGAAAAACCAAAAAAAAATGGGTTCGGTTGCGTAAGGGTAAAAGAAAAGAACAGCATTTATTTGAAATATGAATCTTTTGTAACATTATAAATCTATTTGCTGTCAATTCTGATCAATTTATAAGAAGTATTGAATAAGTATTAATTCCTTCAAAAAAAAAAAAAAACTTTAATTATCCCAAACAATTGAAAGGTATTATTGTTGTAGTGTAGTTTTTGTTCATACAGTGCCTTTCAAAGGTACTTTACAATACAGAAGAAACGGAAAACAAGATTACACTAATGTCATCCTTCTACATTTGATCTTGTGTGTTGTTGCAGAACACCTCCATGAGAAGCTGGAGGAGTATGTGAAGTCACTGAAGATCGTGAAGGTAGTGCGTCAGCCGGAGAGGAAGGGCCTCATCACCGCGAGGCTTCTTGGAGCCAGCAAAGCCCAGGGAGAAATCCTAACCTTCCTAGATGCTCACTGTACGTGTGTCCTCACTTGTCATGAATTGCCCTGCCCAATTCTATTGACTCCCACAGCATACCAGTTTCTGTTAGCATGTCATTAACATCCATCAGTCTCAATATTTGTGACTGGATGGAAAGTAGTTTTTCAGGAACCTGCTCTTCAGGTCCATTGGCATGAGCTTAAAGTGGTTACTCCCATAATTGCATTTAACTTTTTTCTGGCACTCATGTCATTTGCAAAGTTATGTGCCATGAAAAAGGTCTAGTATGTGATGCTTATCTTGTTCGCTTTGAGCCATTGTAGGCGGGATTGAAGACTAGCAACATACACCTGTGTAATATTATCCTATATTTTACCTTGTATACGATGAAAGTTTTGAAAAGTGTGACATGCCATCTTAGCATATATGCTTGAGTAGCATATTTACAAACCCTATTTTCTCTTTTGTCATGTTTTTGTTGTTACAGGTGAGTGTTTCCATGGCTGGCTCGAGCCTCTCCTTGCTCGCATTGTTGAGGAGCCCACTGCTGTGGTGAGCCCTGAAATCGCAACCATTGATTTAAACTCTTTCCAGTTCCACAAGCCCGTGGCGTCGGCCCGTGCCCATAACAGAGGCAACTTTGACTGGAGTCTCACATTTGGGGACGCGTTGGCGGTATTTCTCCGGGGCGGATGGGCCATTCCAGATTACGAGAACGCTAAACGCAAAGATGAGACGTACCCAGTAAAGTAAGTCACGCATGTTTTATTTAAACCTTGCTCTTAATAAGCTTGGAAGTGTTTCCGAGAATAAAAACAAATTTACGTATTCATTTTGTTGTGATTGATGCATCAGTATTTACCTTTACCAAGACAGGTGTATTTGCTTTTTCATCAATTAAAGAGATTGTTTACCCAAAAAAGAACTTGTCATTTACTCAACCCTCAACTTGTTCCAACCTGTGGAGCACAAAAGAAGATATTTTGAAGAATGTTGGTAACCAAACAGTTGCTGGTAACCATTGATTAATATACCCATTTTTCCCCCCCTACGAGGGACCAAATTTTTTCGTTTTATGGAACCTGTCCCAATTAGAACAAGTGTTTTGCCAAGGCCCTCACATTTCAATACGGTCAGTCATTTTTGCAAATATAACTCCTTTTGAAACGGTGACTCAGAAGCGGGTCTTGAATCACAATTGGGGTTTTTTTTTTTTTTTTTTTGTGATTCTGACCAGCCATTATCCTGTTTGTTTCCTTGGTACTAGTCAAAAAAATGAATAAATGGAAACATTGAGTCGGAATGCGCACGGGCTAATTTTGAGCTACAGGCAAAAAAAAGTTAATGTCGATTTTTCACAAAAGTTAGTTAATTAAGCCCTCGTCTAGCGACTCCAATGCTTCAAATAATAATTTTAGATGTTTATTTACCTTTATTTGTACATTTTCTGAGAGGAGTACCTATTCTCCACTTGTTTCTCGTGCTGACTGTCATCCGAAGCGCAGACCCACGAATAAAGACGATTTCTTTTCGACAGCGCGGAAATGGGATCCGATAAAATTATACAACACACAATACACAGAATACAGTAGTTAAGTATTCACGCAAACACATAATCTGTTATGTCTTACACGTGACGTTTGGGAACCTGTTGGGGAGAAACAATCTGATGTGTAGCAGTTCATTATATTAGATCCGTGCATCAAAGGTCTTAATGGGGTCATGTGATGCTTTTTAAAGATCATTATTTTGTGTATTTGGTAACAGAATATGTTGACATGCTTTAATGGTAAAAAAACACATTATTTTTCAAATACTGTACATTATTGTAAGTCCTCTATGCCCTGCCTCTCTTAAACACGTTGTTTTCAACAAAGCCCCCTCCTTTGACAAGCTCAGTCTGCTCTGAGTGGCCAGCTGACCCAGTGCATTGTGATTGGCCGAACACTGCAAACACTCGTCGGAAATTAACGCCCTTTACCATAATCGCAAGACTTCATCTTTCAAAATAAATTGTAAAGACAGAGCCCGAAGAGCACAAGGGATTTTATAACTATGTAAAGTCCTGTTGACGGACACAGTGATGATATGTGTTTGCCAGTACAGCAAGCCACGAGTTTAAGACGGCCTGGACTTCTCCACTGTGATGATATGTGACTCTCGCTCTCTCCGCATCGGCACACACAATGGGCAATAAACTCCGCTGAGTTGCAACAGGGCTCAATAGCAAATATTTTAAACTAATAACAAAACAGTAGCTGGTTCAGAAGTGCCAGATTGTCATAGCAAAGTCAGGATTACCTCCTCTCCTAGGTTCACGAAAACGGTCGTCCGTTAAATGCTTTGCTGTTCTGTTGTAAGTCATCTTAAATATTCCTAAATGCATCTACTTTCGGGAAGGCCAAATAAAGTGGCTTTTGCTTTCGCCTAGAAACACACAGCGTCTCCCTGACATGCTGCGTCAACACTAACTGCGGTTACCTGAAAACCACGACGCCTTTCTTTGCGTGAACATTTGGGTGGCATTATGTTAATATTTCCACATAGATATGTGGGGGCATGTTAGAAAGAGCCGTTTTAGGGGGGCGTGGCCCCAGTCTTAACTTTTATGAAGAATATCTCTTTGGTTTTGAGATTTCAGTCTTTGCAACTTCAGGGATCTTATCTAGCACAATCAACTTCTGGTAACACCTCCAAAGAGAAAGGACCCTAAAATCTTTAATGCATCCCCCCCCCCCCCCCCCCCCCCCCCCCTAATGTTATATAACAATTAAAAGAAAAACGGGATCACCCCCCTTGTGCTATTGATGAACTGTTTTATAGTGTAATCCATTTATTTGTAATTAAACAGCTAAAAGGATTTTTACATGGTTAGTGAGTTTCTTACTGAAATGCTTTTGTTTAGATGTAAAATTGAAAAAGGTAAGTTTTTAGTAATAAAGGTAAACATTATTTGTTCTTTCTTATATTTGTTCTACTGTTTAGAATTTATATCTGTTCTTATTTATAATAAAGATAAAATAGCTAAATTGTGATTTGTTACCGGTAATATAGTAATAATTATTAAGAAAAGTGTAGGAAAAGATGCAACTTTCTGCTCTGTTGGGATTTGGCTTTTGGGAACCGATATTTTTTATTTTTTCTCAAAATTGGTTTGAGGGTCGGATGGACGCACGCAGTGACACTGGCTTAATATTTAGCTGTATACTTACCTGCAAAACGGGGTGTGGTTAGTGTTGTAGCGTCAGGCATTTCGTCAGGTTTCAGATTCCAACCAATTCAACCCCCCCCCACACCAAACAACCTATTCACGCAGCCGTTTTTAAATGGAGAATGTGAAAATGAAAATAACTCCTTTTTGAAATTGACTCATTTTGCCAGCACAGGTCACAATTTGTTACTTTGCATTTACACACTGTGCTGTGTTAATTAAATACTTGGAATTTTTGTTAATGAAATGCTTGGAACGTTTAGTTTATTCAAGTCCTGGCCAGGTTCTTCCTGTCAATCTGATTTTTATGAATGAGATGACTTGGCTGGTTGTATGAAGTTTCATTTACTATGGCCATGTCTTAAAAGATTATTGAGATTAGGCTACATGTCCTCAGCTAACAGCCTATACTATCATATACTAGGCTACCTGATGTCACATACTTCTTACTACAGTTATCTACAGCATTTTCCTTTTAACAACTAGCTAATTCAGAATAATCATTTATATTTGAATATTACATGCATTTGTTTTACAGTGTTTAGTTTATTTTAGAAGATTTTTTCAATATGATGTATTATGCATCATAAGGGTAATAACCTTTAATAACCTTATAATATGCTGCATCTGATAATCTTAACAACAGTTATGGTACCTGGTTATGTTTATAACTTTTAATGTGACTATGAACACCATGTTATATCCACTTAGGTTATAATGGATTACAGTTACAATCAGGGTTTAAATTGGGCCGGGGCACAGACTCCAGGGCTCGACATTAACGCCAGACAAGTAACATGATTAAAACATCAGTAACCAAAAATAACTATGTAAACACCAAAACGCAAGTATTATTCAGATTTTATTTCATTTAGAGTAAGTGGCGAACAGTGGATATAGCTACTGTATGTAATGCATCTATTGACAGTATAAGGTTGTGCAGCTGAGGCGAGGCTCTCTCCAGGAGAAATCTGAACGCGCAACACTAAGCATCCTGAGGTGCATCCTCTGACGGGCATAAAGCGTCTGAGGGGGTTAAAAATTCAAAATTAGTGAAGTTTTTTTTTTTTTTTTTATTTTTTAAAATCAGTTTAGGCGTTGGCAGCATCACACAACGTTTTCACCATTACGACTGTTTAATATTTCTACAAACGGTTCACTAAGCAAATACAATAATATTAGGTCACTTAAGGCAGAAACAGCGCATCTCACAGCAACCAGACGATTCATTGCTGGTTGATTCCGTGTTTTGAACGAATCGGTTGCGTCAAAGTTTCATTAGCCCATGCATAAACATCTGATGAATCTGCCGTTCGAACGAATCGTTTGACGTCTCAATGACTCGCTCACTACTGGCACCTACTGGCGTATTAATTTCGTTGAAAAGTATCATTTCACCATCATTTCTTGTTTGTATATTCAAAAAATTCATATTTAATTAAGTTGTCTTTTTTTTTTAGGGTAATGATTTATTTGATAACGTATAGATAATCACATTATTATAATTGAATTTATAGATTAAATGTAAGAATTTGAAATGAAAGATTAGTGGGAAAATGCCCTCTATAAAGATAAAAAAATGCCCTTGGATTAAATATAAAAAACATTCAGATTTATATGTCACAGCTGATAGAAAAGTGATGAGAATATTGCTTCAGAATAAATAATATTTGCAAAAAAACACCACACAATATATATATATATACAGTGGGGCAAAAAAATATTTAGTCAGACACCAATTGTGCAAGTTCTCCCACTTAAAAAGATGAGGGAGGCCTGTAATTTTCATCATAGGTAAACCACAACTATGAGAGACAAAATGAGAAAAAATCCAGAGAAAATCACATTGTAGGATTTTTAAAGAATTAATTGTTAAATTCCTCTGTAAAATAAGTATTTGTTCACCTACAAACAAGCAAGATTTCTGCTCTCACAGACCTGTAACTTCTTCTATAAGAGGCTCCTCTGTCCTCCACTCGATACCTGTATTAATGGCATCTGTTTGAACTCGTTATCAGTATAAAAAGACACCTGTCCACAACCTCAAACAGACACACTCCAAACTCCACCATGGCCAAGACCAAGAGCTGTCAAAGGACACCAGAAACAAATTGTAGACCTGCACCAGGCTGGGAAGACTGAATCTGCAATAGGTTAGCAGCTTGGTGTGAAGAAATCAACTTGTGGGAGCAATTATTAGAAAATGGAAGACATACAAGGACACTGATAATCTCCCTCGATCTGGGGTTCCACGCAAGATCTCACCCGTGGGGTCAAAATGATCACAAGAACGGTGAGCAAAAATCCCAGAACCACGGTTTTTTTGGACGGAACCAACGGGAGGTGAATGACCTGCAGAGAGCTGGGACCAAAGTGACAAAGGCTACCATCAGTAACACACTGCGCCGCCAGGGACTGAAATCTTGCAGTGCCAGACGTGTCCCCTGCTTAAGCCAGTACATGTCCAGGGCCATCTGAAGTTTGCTAGAGAGCATTGGGATGATCCAGAAGAGGATTGGGAGAATGTCATATGGTCAGATAATACCAAAATAGAACTTTTTGGTAAAAACTCAATTTGTCGTGTTTGGAGGAGAAAGAATGTTGAGTTGCATCCAAAGAACACCATACCGACTGTGAAGCATGGGGGTTTGGCGAAAGAAAAGTCAAGCAAGATTCATGTGCGCTTTGGGGCTGATTTTCGTGCAACTGAGGGAGCTCGCCAAAGGAACAAAAGGACGACTGATCGTGTAAACGAAAGAATGAATGGGGCTATGTTTCGTGAGATTTTGAGTGAAAACCTCCCTCCATCAGCAAGGGCATGAAGATGAAACGTGGCTGGGTCTTTCAGCAAGACAATGATCCCAAACACACCCACGAGGGAACACACACGTAAGAAGGAAACAGGCGGGCAACGAAGGAGTGAGTGGCTTCGTAAGAAGCATTTCAAGGTCCTGGAGTGGTCTAGCTAGTCTCCAGATCTCAACCCCCATAGAAAATCTTTGGAGGGAGTTGAAAATCCGTGTTGCCAGCGACAGCCCCAAAACATTACTGATCTAGAGGAGATCTGCATGGAGGAATAGGCCAAAATACCAGCAACAGTGTGTGAAAACCTTGTGAAGACTTAAAGAAAACATTTGACCTCTGTCATTGCCAACAAAAGGTATATAACAAAGTATTGAGATTAAAAAAAATTTATTGACACCAAATTACTATTTTCCACAGAATTGCAAATAAATTCTTTAAAATCCCTACAATGTGATTTTTCTGGATTTTTTTCTCATTTTGTATCTCATAGTTGAGGTATAACTATGATTAAAATTACAGGCCTCTCTCATCTTTTAAAGTGGGAGAACTTGCACAATTGGTGGGTGACTAAATACTTTTTTCCCCCACTGTAATATATACAACACACACACACACACACACATACAGTGGGTATGGAAAGTATTCAGACCCCCTTAAATTTTAAATTTTTCACTCTTTGTTATATTGCTGCCATTTGTTAAAATCATTTAAGTAATTTTTTTTCCTCCACTTAATGTACACACAGCCACCCATATTGACAGAAAAACACAGAATTTGTTGACATTTTTGCAGATTTATAAAAAGACAAAGAAAACATGAATGATCACATGGTCCTAAGTATTCAGACCTTGCTGTGACACTCATATATTTAACTCACGTGCTGTCCATTTCTTCTGATCATCCTTGAGATGGTTCTACGCCCTTCATTTGAGTCCAGCTGTGTTTCTTTTAACTGATTTGAGACTTTGATTAGGGAAAGCACACACTGTCTATAAAGACCTTTACAGCTCACAGTGCAGGCAGCAGCAATGAGAATCATGAGAGGTCCCAAGGAATGCCATGACAGAGCCTCAGAGACAGAATGTGGACAAAATTGCCACCAGATATGGCCAAGTGTTACAAAAAAAATTTGCTTGCACTTAAAGGTTCTAAAGAGCACAGTGGCCGCAATACTCCTGAAATAGAAGATTGAGTTGGGAGACGACCAGAACACACCTTCCTAGAGCAAACTCCTGCGCCAAGAGCCTTAGGGAGAGAGGTCCAAAGAATGACACCCAACCGATCAACTGCTAGGCTTCGAGCTCCAGAGATGTCCGCGGGAGATGGGAGAAAAAGTATCGAGAAGAAACGTCAACCATCACTGCAGACTCCACCAGTAAGGCTGGATGGCAGAGTGAGCCGACGGAGATATGTTACCTCTCCTGCTAGTGCAGGACGCTGTAAAGAAAAGCCGCATGGAGGTGTGTGATAAACAAAAAAACACACTAAGGACTCCAAGATGGGTTGAGAAATAAGAAATTCTCTGGCTCCTGATGAGACCAAGATAGGGACCTTGTAGGCCTTAATTCTAAGACGGTAGTGGGAGAAAACAGGCACTGCTAATCAACTGATACAAGGACAGTCCAAACAGGAAGATATGGTTTCCCCCGTGGTGGGCAGCACATGCTTTGTTTGTTGTTTCATCATGCTGTGGGGGTGTTTTTCAGGGACAGGACGACTGGTTGCAATCTAGGGAAAGATGAATGCGGTCAAGTACGGGGATATCCTGGACGAAACCTTCTCCAGAGTGCTCAGGACCACAGACTGGGCCGAAGGTTTACCTTCCAACAAGACAAATACCCTAAGCACACAGCTAAAATAACAAAAGAGTGGCTTCACAACAACTCTGTGACAACAACTTCTTGAATGGCCCAGCCAGAGCCCTAACTTAAACCCAACTGAGCATCTCTGGAGAGACATAAAAATTGCTGTCCACCAACGTTTACAATCCAAACTGACAGAACTGGAGAGGATCTGCAAGGAGGAATGGAGAGGATCCCCAAATCCAGGTGTGAAAAATGTTGCATCTTTCCCAAAAAGACTCATGGCGGTATTAGATCAAAAGGGTGCTTCTACTAAATACTGAGCAAAGGGTCTGAATACTTAGGGTCATGTGATATTTCAGTTTTTCTTTTAATAAATCTGCAAAAAATGTCAACAATTCAGTGTTTTTCTGTCAATATGGGGTCCTTGTGTACATTAATGAGGAAAAAAAATTGAACTTTTTAATGATTTTAGCAAATGGCTGCAATTTAACAAAGAGTGAAAAATTGAAGGGGTCTGAATACTTTCCGTACCCACTGATATAGTCGATACAGGATAGAGCCCCCCGCCTCCCCCACCCCCCCCCCCCCCCCCCCCCCCCACCCCCCCCCCCCCCCCCCCCCCCCCACCATCCCACCCCACCCCCCCCCCCCACCCCCGCCCCCCACCCATAACCAATCCAATTTAACCCCATGGTTACAATAGTTTGTAATGTCTCATATCTTGACCTTCAATCGCAAATATCTGTACATGTGTATTAAATGTCCAAAACAACAGCACTTTCTCACTAGTTTAAATAAAATTGCTAGGATTCGGATTTCCCTCCTTTGGTTGTATAGCAGAAACGTATTAAGATGAACGGAAAAACCCTGCCCTTTCCAGTCTCCACTTTGATGGCTAAAAATGCAAAAAGTAGTTTGTCATGCCGATGGAAAAAAAAACGCAAATGACTAACTTTCCTAAACTGGAAAATAAATGCTATAAAACGAAATGCAGTATTTATTATATATATATATAGATATATCATTTTTCTTTTTAATGATCAGTTCAAAAGTAATGGGATCTGACCCCAGCTCTCTGGTTACAAATCCTACTAATTGTATTTGTCCTGTTCTTTCTTTCAGAACTCCAACATTTGCTGGTGGTTTGTTCTCTATATCTAAGGCCTATTTTGAGAAAATTGGGACCTACGATGACAAAATGGAGATATGGGGTGGGCGAATGGGGAGATGTCTTTTAGGGTTAGTTTTAGCTCTTCAGAATTCACCTACAACTATAATAATGAGATGTTAAACGTGTATGTGCTTTGTGCTGTCAGGTGTGGCAGTGTGGCGGACAGCTGGAGATAATCCCGATCGCACGTTCTGATCGGGCAGTGTGGTTCCGAAAATCAGAAGGCGGTCCTCACACCTTTCCCAAAGGTACAGAGGTCATTACACGTAACCAGGTGCGCTTGGCTGAGGTGTGGATGGACGACTATAAGCTGATTTATTATCGACGCAGCCAAAGTGCAGCTAAAATGGCCAAAGATGTAAGAACTACTTTCAGAGAATTAAAATATTAACCTTGTGTTTGTGGTTCTACAGTATATCTACTGTAAGTGTAAGCAAGAGCATATGACTAACTGCATGACTTTTGTTTCCTGTATGGTTGTGCAGAAAACCTACGGTGACCTATCTGACCGTTTGAAACTCAGAGAAAGCTTACAGTGCAAGAACTTTTCTTGGTACCTAACCAATGTCTACCCAGAAGCCTTTGTCCCTGATCTTACCCCTGTCAAGTTTGGAGCTGTAAGTCATTTTAAAAACGCAACATTCATGACGATTAGCCATTTTAACCCAGTCTGGGACCAAATGTTTATTTATTTTTTTATTTTGTGTGTGTAGCTCAAGAATAGGGGATCACAGCAATGTCTGGATGTTGGAGAAAGTAACAATGGGGGAAAGCCTGTGATTATGTATGTATGTCACAACATGGGCGGCAATCAGGTATAGTACCATTGCTGTGTCATTCATATTGATATTATGATTAGAGGTGCTCTTAAAACAAAAGTGACGCAATGTAATAAGAATAAAATGACATTTTGACCATGGTTTTCTTCTTGATCCAAAGAGAACAGATGTTCATCGTGATGTTTTGTTTTCAGTACTTTGAATATACGTCACATAATGAGCTGAGGCATAACATAGGGAAACAGCTCTGCCTGCATGCGTCTCCTTACCCAGTCCAGGAGCCCAGCGAGTGAAGGACCTTGACAGGCTCGTTCCGAATGGCAGGGCAAAGGCAGTCCTAGTTGACTCTGAAAAAGTGATAAGTGGCGAGGCAGGTATGCGGTCACGAGACAGTAAGTGTCTTGAATCTCATGACAGACAGTGCATGCCCAAGCGACGAGAGTAGTGGGTTAACTGGTCTCTTCTTGTTGTAGTTACTGTCAGTCTGTATCAGATCTTCCGAACCCTGTCTAGATTCCGCCGCCACACTTTTACTTGTGCCTGTAAGGCAGTGCTTTTTTACGCAGGGTGACAATATTAAAGTAGATTTATAAAATGGTGTAACTGCACTTTTTTTTTTTCCACAGTAACGGTAGGTAGCGGGTAAATGATGTCACACAACGGAAGCAGCGCAACACGTCTGCAAAACTAGCGTTTATAATGGTAGCGCAAGAGTATTTCTGGTTAATAGAGGAAGTAGGTTGTTGGAAACTTTGTGTTCTATCAAAAAAGATTCAGTGAGAAGAAAATATGGGGAGTTTCCACAAACACTTAAAGCTGACCGAGTACAGTGTGTTGTAGACTGAGTAGGGCATAAGACATGTTTCTTGTGCACCAAATCTTCATATTAGAATGATTTCTGGAGGATTAAGTGACACTGAAGACTGAGTAATAGCTGCTGAAAATAATTTAGAATATTTCACAGTATTACTGTATTTTACTTTGATCAAATGCATACAGCCTTGATGAGATCCTTCGTTCATTAAACTTGTACAAAGATCACTCCGACCTCAAAAGTTTAGAGCGGTGAGTAGTGTACTGTATATGTTTAGATTATATTATAATATTAGAATGAATAATTAAATCCGGATATTCATGTTACATTTTCAGGTCAACTTTTGACCGTAATCTATAATAATTTAAATTGCTGTGATTTGATAGTTTCACCTCATTCACATGAAAAACTTGTTTACGTTTCTTCTTGCTGTTATGCTAATTTTAGGAGCAACTACTGAAGAATCCATCCTCTGGAAAGTGTCTCCATAAGAAAGGAGACAAGATATTAATGAGCCCCTGCAATCCAGAAGACCATCACCAGCAGTGGGCTTTCAGTTGACCCCACACTCCAATTGAGGAGCAAGGACATTCACTCCCATAAGACCCACGAGGGAGGGTCAGCAGCTACAGCTCAGGCTGACCAACTCACTGCAGGCCTGAGCGGATGCACTGGGAGTGTGTTGGATAGTTCATATCCATAAGCTCCCAAAGACATTATGATCAGACTGGGGTCAGGATGCTCAGGGAAGACAGAGTGGAGATCATGTACATCAACGCACTGGAGCATGGGGAGAGTGAACAATCCAGCAGCAAGATTGTTTACTTGATGCATTTTATTGCCTTATTGATGATGTTTACTGCTGCTTTTAAATGGTGTCGGTTTTATTTATTTTTAAAGAAATGGAAAATTAAATATTTTTGGAACATTGTTAGTGTTAAGGCCACTGAATGGCCAGCCTTGCCAACTATACATGTGATGTTTGTGTGATCCCAATCATTTGCACATGCTGCAGGGGATGAGGGTTTTCTTCAGCTCTAGTAAACTGTCACAAGACAGCATTGGTTTTAGATCCTTCTCTTGTGTTTTTGAAGCCGTCAGTATGTATAAAGCAGCATGTGACTTGAATTGCTTGATTGTTTCAGTGTGCTGAGGTCTTTTGGGGGAAATCATGCTCTGATGGATACATCTTTTTAATTGTTTCGTCCTCTTCAACTCTATATTATTATTCTTTATAAATTGACTACACCGATTTATTCTTCAATAACTGGAGATTTCAAATATTTGAAATTTTTTTATGTATAAAAAAAAATACACACTCCCAGATCATTTGCTGGTGTCGTTTTTGAAATCTGTCCGTCCATCCATCCAGACCATATATATGGTCACCATAGTTTCCATCAAAATAACAGTTCATGATTTTTTTTAGGTCTGCTGTCCTGCAGTAGCTCCAACACTGATCAAACACACCTGCTTGTAATATTCAGGTAATCCTGAAGACTTGAGGAGCTTGTTCAGGTGTGTTGTAGCTAAACTCCTACAGGAGCAGAATTAAAGAACCGGTAGCCTACTGCTGTTATCATCACAATGAAATTGTGATAACTTGATATTGACCACTATTGTGAACCGCAAAAGAAATCAACTCAAAGCTTCCGAAATCTTACACTGTCTTATGGAGTTCCTTTATTCTTTTTCTTCCTGATTTTACAATAGTAGTATTTGTAGTTGCTATGGTGTTTTTAGTGGAAATTATGGAAGTTGAGAGATTTTTTTTTGTCTGTTTTGCGTATATATTACAGCGGCCTTTTTGAATAGAATAATTTATAAGGTGGTGTAATGGTAGCTTTGTGGCCAACGGTTGTGAGGCCAAATCTGTAATTTCTCTTGTTCACCGATAGGTGGCAGCCGGCGTCTTCATGTTGTTTCGGAGGATTGTAAAAACAGGTAGTAAAAATAAACTGAGAAACTGAAGGTTGTTCCTGAAAGTACAGGTAACATGCTTTCACTGATAACGCTCTCCTACAACGTGGCGTGAGAGTTAGTGCTGTAAAACCAGCACGTTTAATTCTATTTTTAGAGCTGCTTATCTCAGTAAATTTCAAACTGAGGCGCTCTGTGTTTGTATAGACGCTTATCTCTATTTACCGTGGTTACCATAGTTTCCGCCAAAACACCAACTGATTAATGCTGTAAAATCTAGTTCATCTTAAATGGCTAGTCAGTTATCAATTTATTTTATGCCAGCTGCTTATTTACAATACATTCTGTTTCTATGCATACTTCAGGGGAAAAAAGTGTTTGCTTATGTTCTAACATCATAACATAAAAGGTTTAAAAGTGGATTTTAACCTCAGTTTTTTTTGTAAGTGATGTGCTTTAAGTCATTGTATGTTGAATTGAGATTTTAACATGAGAATTCATGTAATTTGGCAAAGTGTGTTAAAGCTGTTGTCAGTATTTACTGTTTAGTAAGACCTGATTGTTTTTTCTTATGCCAGTTGATTGTTGGTTGGATTGAGATTGATTGTTTGCACCTGTGAATAATTGCCTATTTATACTTCTCCTCACCATGTAAGAAATCATACCTTGACGAATGCTTTTAGCCGAAACATTGGTTAATCAAATAAAGTAGGCCTAGTACTTTTGTAAGTGTGTGTGTGTGTGTGTGTGTGTGTGTGTGTGGTGTGTGTGTGTGGTGTGGTTTTACATCCTCTCTACATAGATGTGGTATCTTCTGACCTGCACCTCGGATGCTGTGCGTGTGCTTGATTATTTTATTATGTTCTGATATCAACACAGGTGCACAGAGAGTACTGAATGCTGCGATCCAAGAGGAATTGAAATATACTTTATTGTCCCCAGAGGGGAAATTTGTAGTGGACTCGATAGCCAACATTTCGACAAAACCTGATTCATTAAAAATTAAAAACCCTATACATACACAATATACACATCAACCATTCACACAGATACATAAAGGCATAACTTCACTACTCAGTGTTCAACAGTCTGATTGACACTGGTATAAAATAATTTTTGAAGCGGTTCCGCTTACACCGGGGAATTCTATACCTTCTCCCAGAGGGTAAGAGTTCATAACACTGATAGAGTACATTTAGGATCCTTTTTGCCTCATTCAATGTACATTGCATTTGAATACTGGGATATTCTTTCAGTCCTATCATTTTCATAGCAGTTCGAACAATATACAGTATCTTTGATTTGGATGTTACAGAAAGATTACTATACCAGGTGGACAAACCATACATGATAACACTCTAATATAGACTGATAAAAGAGATGCATAACTTTCCTGTCAACTCCATAAAACCACAATCTATGTAGATAATACAATCTCTGGTGAAGTCTTTCACAAACCCAATTAACATGAGTGTCCCACGTAAGAGATTTATCTATATGCACTCCTAAATACTTGTATGATTGCACCTGTGTAATTTCTTGATTGTGAGCAGATACAGGCATATGATCACCAATACCCTTAGGATCAAAGATGATTTCCTCCGTTTTCTTAGTGTTTACTTTCAAAAAATTAGTATCACACCACTCAACAAATGAGTTGATCTCAGAGTAATAAACAGAAGAAGAGTCTTGTTTTTTCAACAGACTTAAAATTACTGTTTCATCTGAGTACTTCAGAATAAAGTTCTGTGGGTGCCTACTTGAGCACTCATTAGTGTATAGCGTAAAAAGAACTGGTGAACTAACACAGCCCTGTGGGATGCCAGTACTAGAGTATTTTTCTTGGGACAAACTATTATTTACTTTAACTCTCTGAGTTGTTTGTTAAAAAGGAGTGATACCACTGTATAATTGTAGGATTTACACCTAAGTGCTTTAATTTTTTAATTAAGACATACGGTTGAATAGTATTAAAAGTTGAATTAAGTTGAATCAATAAAAAGCACACGTGCATACGCATCAGAATCCTCCAAATGATTTAAGACCAAATGCACCAAGCTATTAATAGCATCACCTGTTCCCCTTCCTTTGCTATAAGCGAACTGGAGTGGATCTACAAACCCAATTCCAAAAAAGTTGGGACACTGTACAAATTGTGAGTAAAAAAGGAATGGAATAATTTACAAATCTCATAAACTTATATTTTATTCACAATAGAATATAGATAACATATCAAATGTTGAAAGTGAGACATTTTGAAATGTCATGCCAAATATTGGCTCATTTTGGATTTCATGAGAGCTACACATTCGAAAAAGTTGGGACAGGTAGCAATAAGAGGCCGGAAAAGTTAAATGTACATATAAGGAACAGCTGGAGGACCAATTTGCAACTTATTAGGTAAATTGGCAACATGATTGGGTATAAAAAAAGCCTCTCAGATTGGCAGTGTCTCTCAAAAGTCAAGATGGGCAGAGGATCACCAAATCCACCAATGCTGCGGCGAAAAATAGTGGAAAGGAGTTTCTCAGAGAAAAATTGAAAAGAGTTTGAAGTTATCATCATCTACAGTGCATAATATCGTCCAGAGAATCTGGAACAATCTCTGTGCGTAAGGGTCAAGGCCGGAAAACCATACTGGATGCCCGTGATCTTCGGGCCCTTAGACGGCACTGCATCACATACAGGAATGCTACTGTAATGGAAATCACAACATGGGCTCAGGAATACCTCCAGACCACCAGAAAACATTGTCGGTGAACACAATCTACCGTGCCATTCGCCGTTGCCGGCTAAAACTCTATAGGTCAAAAAAAGAAGCCATATCTAAACATGATCCAGAAGCGCAGGCTTTTCTCTGGGCCAACAGGCTCATGTAAAATGGACTGTGGCAAAGTGGGAAAACTGTTCTGTGGTCAGACGAAATCAAAATTTGAAGTTCTTTTTGGAAAACTGGGACACCATGTCATCCGGACTAAAGAGGACAAGGACAACCCAAGTTGTTATCAGCGCTCAGTTCAGAAGCCTGCATCTCTGATGGTATGGGGTTGCATGAGTGCGTGTGGCATGGGCAGCTTACACATCTGGAAAAACACCATCAATGCTGAAAGGTATATCCAAATTCTAGAACAACATATACTCCCATCCAGACATCGTCTCTTTCAGGGAAGACCTTGCATTTTCCAACATGACAATGCCAGACCACATACTGCATCAGTTACAACATCATGGCTGTGTAGAAGAAGGATCCGGGTACTGAAATAGCCAGCTTGCAGTCTAGATCTTTCACCCATAGAAAATATTTGGCACATCATAAAGAGGAAGATGTGATAAAGAAGACCTAAGACAGTTGAGCAATTAGAAGCCTGTATTAGACAAGAATGGGACAACATTCCTATTCCTAAACTTGAGCAACTTGTCTCCTCAGTCCCCAGACGCTTGCAGACTGTTATAAAAAGAAGAGGGGAGGCCACACAGTGGTAAACATGGCCTTGACCCAACTTTTTTGAGATGTGTTGATGACATGAAATTTTAAAATCAACTTATTTTTCCCTTAAAAGATACATTTTCTCAGTTTAAACATTTGATATGTCATCGATGTTGTATTCTGAATAAAATATTGAAATTTGAAACTTCACATCATTGCATTCTGTTTTTATTCACAAATTGTACAGTGTCCCAACTTTTTTGGAAACGGGTTTGTAATGGTACTAACATTTTCTCTTAACACTGACACAATACACTTCTTCACTACTGATGTAAGAGCAATTGGTCTAAAATCATTGTTACCCACATTTGGCACAGGAATTATATGAGACTTCTTCCAGATTGCTGGGACTACTTTAGAATCTATAGAGCACCATACAGGTGACAATACCTCTGCACAGACTTATAATAAAAAGAATGAGATCCCATCAGGACCACCAGCGGATTTCTTCGAACACATCTGTTTAAATGGTGATTGAACCTGGTCACAATCAATCAACAACCGATTATCCCCCAAGTCAGTAGTAGATATACGGAGAGTGACTTGCGCACCTACATCAGCGCCTCCCGCTCGAGGAAGTACTCATTTTTTACGCTGCCTTGATGCGAAGATGGTGTAAACGACTTAACTTCCTATGTTTTGGTGTAGTAGGAGATAATCATGTTTGAATGGGGCATCATATGATAGCATTTATAGCCCTGGAAGTATTCATGCTCGTGAACGATTCTTTTGTGACTCACCATTGTCAGTAATGTGAAAACGTGCATGCTTCAGCTGAACTGCTGGAGTTTAAAATATTTAGCAAAAAAAAAAACGGCATTTATTTTGAGCGGTAATTATACATTTGTGAAAAAAAACTTTGTTCCAACTAAATATTGAAAATTAAAAAATTTACATTAAACTAATACTTCACATTATACATTAAAAAGTAGTTAACAATATAAAATGTTTATTTAAAAATTTTCTAAATATTAGAAAAAGTGTTGCTGTTTGTAGTTTGAGTAATTAAGAGTAAGTCATGACGATGTTGTGTAGTGATCCTTTGATCTGTGGGTGGGTCTAGGTGAAAGATGAACATTGTCAGTGATGTTTAACAGAGGCTCTAACACAAGTAGGGTTTTGGAATCCCTCCTCGAGGGAAAAAGATGATATGAGAAATGCAAGCTGTAGTTTTGCTGCTGTGATCAGTTGTAAAAAAAAAAAACGAGAATACTAGTGTGGGCTGGCGCACGAAGTTTGGGTGGCTCGTAAGGCTTATAGTAGTGTGCGAGTGCCGTTTAGGGGAAGATTTGGAAGGAGAGGGGACGCTGTGTCCTGAGTTTCATGACTTTTTTTCTGTTAGACCACAGAAATGATCCTCTAACTCTTTTTTCCCCCCCCCCTTCACATTCTGAAGTGCGGCACAGCTGTGAATGCATGTGAAGCTGATGTTTCTGTGGACATATTTAACTCTTATAGATCTGGTTGTACCGGTGCCGCCAGAAAAAGCCACAAATGCTAAAAAGATTACCAAGAGGTGTGGAATGTACAGTCTCGAGGATCTACTGCTTAAGATGTAATCAGTAATTCTGAAGCACAGATACAATTTTGTCATAGTTCATACAGTGCTAGATTTTCATCCTACTTCTCCACCAGGTTGAGGGAGAGAAGACATCCCCTATCCCTTATATTAAAGATGGGTTATTATTAATTAACCAGGATTATGGGGTTTGAATCTCATCACAAGTTTATTATGAATAACCTTTAGTAGTTGATCAGTGTTTAATCTGCTGTTGACAGACTTTGATCTTCCCTCCCCATAAACCTCTCTTTCTTTGATTGGCCACCAGAAGCAGGCGATTTGATGAGAAGAGTGGGATTGTGTAGTAACTTGCAAACTAGTTATCGATTAGATATCTAACCTAAATCTAAATCTAATCTAAATCTAACCTTAGATAAGATGAAATGGAATTCATTAATGGAAAAAACCCCACCTATTTTAAAGGAAGTACATTACAGAGGATCTTAAATGCCATTTTTTGTCTTAAATGTGTGGGTGCTTTCTAATTCACATTATACACTACCGTAAAAAAAATAATTGTATTAAAGAAAATAATACTTATTGAGCGCCAAATCAGCATGTTGGAATGATTTCAGAAGAATCACGTGACACTTAAAACTGGAGTAATGATGCTGAAAAATGCTCACACTCTTGGTCGTCCAAAGGACATATATTTTAAATCCAGTACTCTCTCCCCCGCAACAACCTGGAGATCAGTAGACGTTGGCAGTGCAGTCACCTGTTGACGAGTATTTTGGTGATAATATAAACGGCACCTAGTGCCCTTGATTGTCAGTCCCTACCCGCATTTGACTGGACCCTAACGTTTAACAATAGTCTATATATATCCAGAAATAATTTAGTTAATAACAAATGCATCTTTTTTATTAATTATAAAAAGTATATATTTTTTTAAATCACAAAATTGATGTATTTAAATATTGTGTTTTAACCATTTGATGCATGAATTATTAAATCAAAAGTGATATTTTTTTACATGTTTGTTTTTAAATTTAAACAAGTGAAAAATCATGCCAAAACATTTTTTTGTCAATATATTATATTTTGAAGGAGTTACATATCTGTCCACTGTAGTGGACACCATGAATCAAACGAAACGTATAAAAAGTAAATCAATAGAACTTAATGGGTGGTCTTAAAAAACATGTCTTTAAAATATTTACTACGTGAAAATGGTATGAATACACATAAGAACATTCAATATCAACAAGCTATGTCATGACGGCACAGAAATGTGACCCGTGTACCCCCAACCCAACCCACCAAACACCCCGCACAGCAAGGGTCTAACACGGGGACAGGCGCGCCCAGGTGTGGGGTGTGGGGCTACCCACCACCAGACCAACCCCTAAAACCAGTCCCCCAACGTCGAGCCACCCAACATACACCACACAAAAACCACCAAACCACCACGCCAACCACAGCCAACACACAACCACACGCCTCGTACAATTCCGCCTCCAGTACGACATGCGCATCAAACACAATCATGCACACATATATCTGCACTCATACAGTATACATGTATATATCTACTGTAGTGGACAGGTATATTTTCTGTCACAGAAAAAAATGTGCAAGAAAAATATTGTTAAAATCTGGATGAAACTATTTCTGACATCCTATTTAACTGAAACATAGAAACATATTTTCTGTACCTGTCTGGTTTTCTGAGAATAAAATTATTTAACACTTATTGCCGAGCTACATGGTGCATCCCCTTTTCCTGCCGCCATTTTGAATATATGATGCAATATCTCAAAACAAAAAAATAGATAAAAAGACAACAATTAAATGGAATCGTAGACAACACTTTGGGGGTTCGCCAGTTGGTGGTTGGGACATGATGCTACATCTTAAATGGTTCAAAATGGCTTCCAAATAGCTGTCCACTGTAGTGACCACGATGCATTAGAGGGTTATTAATGTAGTGTATGTAGTGCATCTGATAAGTAAATACAACTTTTCAAGCATATCAAGGTAAGACGACTTTTGTATACATTCATGACACTTTATTTGTACAAACACACATATATTAATTCATGATTTTGAACATCAAACCCATTGACATCCTGTCTATGTACATTCCACTTGACTGGAATGAGTCCACTCCCTTAAAACATGTCATTCACTCTTGTTTGTGACCGCCACTCCCATGCACAAGCCCTAGACAGACAAACCAGTGCTCTCACTAATGTGCAAAACCTCAATTAAATAAACGTGACCCAACAGTTAACATTATCTGTCAGATTGCTCTAAAATGTTGCATACTTTTTTGCACTGCAAAAAAGCTATAAAATCAGTGAAATGAACAATATTATGACAGATCTAAAACTGATCCATCACCCACATATGTTAATATCTTTATTCTTGATATTATATCTCCCTTACAATGAAGTCCTCATGAAGAATGCAATAAAGAGGTCATCTGTTAGGTTGATCATATCTGTTTTGTTAGCTAGGTTTCATGGCGTTGTTGAATCCTCGATGCCCCTGGCAAAGAGACGCACCAGCTGGCCTTGAACTCTGTGGAAAGAGAGTCATATCAGGAAACATTCAAATGAGAATATGCAAATGAGAAGTTTTTGGTTTCAAACTCATAAACTTCGACTTGACATACTGTATATCAAATTTCATATGATTTGCTTACTTAATTGGAGCCAGATAATAAACATGTAAACTGCTGTTCAGCATTTATTTGATCAAAAGTATAATAAAAACAGTAATATTATGAAATTTACAATTACCCTTTTCTATTTAAATATATATTTTAATGATATACAGTGGGGCAAAAAAAAAGTATTAGTTCAAAAGCACAATTGTGCAAGTTCCACCACTTAAAAAGATGAGAGAGGCCTGAAATTTTCATCATAGGTATACCTCAACTATGAGAGACAAAATGGAAAAAAAAATCCAGAAAATCACATTATAGGACTTTTAAAGAATTAATTAGTAAATTCCTCAGTAAAATAAGTATTCGGTCACCTACAAACAAGCAAGATTTCTGGCTCCCACAGACCTGTAACTTCTTCTTTAAGAGGCTCCTCTGTCCTCCACTAGTTACCTGTATTAATGGCATCTGTTTAAACTCATTATCAGTATAAAAGACACCTGTCCACAACCTCAAACAGTCACACTCCAAACTACACCATGGCCAAGACCAAAGAGCTGTAAAAGGACACCAGAAACAAAATTGTAGACCTCCACCAGGCTGGGAAGACTGAATCTGCAATAGGTAAGCAGCTTGGTGTGAAGAAATCAACTGTGGGAGCAAATATTAGAAAATGGAAGACATACAAGAACACTGATAATCTCCCTCGATCTGGGGATCCACACAAGATCTCACCCCGTGGGGTCAAAATGATCACAAGAAATGTGAGCAAAAATCCCAGAACCACACGGGGGGACCTAGTGAATGAACTGCAGAGAGCTGGGACCAAAGTAACAAAAGGCTACCATCAGTAACACACTGCGCAACCAGGGGATCAAATCCTGCCCCCCCCCCCCCCCCCCAGGGCCAGACGTGTCCCCCTGCTTAAGCCAGTACATGTCCAGGCCCGTCTGAAGTTTGCTAGAGAGCATTTGGATGATCCAGAAGAGGATTGGGAGAATGTCATATGGTCAGATGAAACCAAAATAGAACTTTTTGGTAAAAACTCAACTTGTCGTATTTGGAGGAGAAAGAATGCTGAGTTGCATCCAAAGAAAACCATACCTACTGTGAAGCATGGGGGGTGGAAACATCATGCTTTGGGGATGCTTTTCTGCAAAGGGGACAGGACGACGGCACCGTGTAACGAACGCATGACTGGGGCCATTGTACTGAGATTTTGAGTGAAAAACTCCTTCCATCAGCAAGGGCATTGAAGATGAAACGTGGCTGGGTCTTTCAGCATGACAATGATCCCAAACACACCGCCCGGGCAACGAAGGAGTGGCTTCGTAAGAAGCATTTCAAGGTCCTGGAGTGGCCTAGCCAGTATTCAGATCTCAACCCCATAGAAAATCTTGGGAGGGAGTTGAAAATCCATGTTGCCAAGCGACAGCCCCAAAACATTACTGCTATAGAGGAGATCTGCATGGAGGAATGGGCCAAAATACCAGCAACAGTGTGTGTGAAAACCTTGTGAAGACTTACAGAAAACGTTTTACCTCTGTCATTGCCAACAAAGGGTAGATAACAAAGTATTGAGATGAAATTTTGTTATTGACCAAATACTTATTTTCCACCATAATTTGCAAATAAATTCTTTAAAAATCCTACAATGTGATTTTCTGGATTTTTTTTCTCATTTTGTCTCTCATAGTTGAGGTATACCTATGATGAAAATTACAGGCCTCTCTCATCTTTTTAAGTGGGAGAACTTGCACAATTGGTGGCTGACTAAATACTTTTTTTCCCCACTGTATATGACATGATGGCAAAGCTATATCAGTCTTCAGTGTCACATGATCCTTCAGAAATCAATCTAATGTTCTGATTGGCACTTACCAAAAATGTCCTATTATCAATGTTGAAAACAGGGTGTTGATTGTATAGTAATATTTTTAACCATGATTTTTTTCAGGATTCTTTGAAGAATATAAATTTAAACAGAACAGCATTTATTAATGTCTTTACTGTCACTTCGCTTTTTTGTGTGTGTTAGTTTTCCAATTAAATAGCTGACTTGCTCAGCAGACTGATCTCAGTACCTGCATGAGATTTCGGTGTGAGGCAGAATTTCTCCATCGCAGTTCCACACTGATACCGAGCGAGGTTTAGTGCCGCAAGGCCCACACACAAAGCCTCGTCTCTTTACTCTACTCTTTGTCACATTTCCTCTCTCCTTCCTCCCTGTGAGATGCTGCTGTGAGTGACCTGCAGTGTTACTACAGCACAGTTTCTCAGGATCTTCCAGCACATTCTCAGTGGAGGCTTGAATTTCTCGATCACCCTCCTCATACTCCTCCTCTTCTTCTTCTTCCTCTCCAGGGGGTAAAGAAAACCGAACAGCCTTGACTCGATGAACTTCAACAAAGGGCAGGTCAAACTGAAATGATAGAAGTTTTGTTTTTCTGACTGACTCAACTTTTAGTTTTTAGCTTATGTACTTGAATGTCATTTGGTTTTACCTGATCCTGTGTGTTTGTGTGCCTGTGAAGGTATGTGAGAAAGCCCAGAGAGTTTGTTTCTCGCACCAGGATGAGGTCAGCTGTCCCATCGGCCAGGTGGGCGGACGGTGAAAGACCCTTTGGGCTCCGTGGACATGAGCTTGATACGCAGGTGAGAGAGATACACTTGAACCTGCCTTCAACAGTCACCCACTCACCTGGGATAAAAACAATTGTAAAAGGTTCAAGATCCTAATATAATTTAATCATCTTACAATTTTTTTTCTTAATAGTCTACATCACAAGTGCTCAATGTCTTTGTACTGTAGGTCTACCCAAGCACACTTTGGTACTTACATGACAACGGTCAAATACAGACGTATAACATATAAAACCCCATAGAGAGACACAGCACAGTGTGATCCCAGTAACAGGTCTCTAATGAGATGACACAGACAATCTTTATACAAACAGGCAGCAGATGGTCTTACCCTCTAACTCACTGCTGTACTGGCTCACATTAGCGCTGTACAGGGAACTGGAGCTTTCAAAGTGGGGGAACAGCCTCTCTTTGCTCTCTGAACACACTCGGCACCTACAAATGCACAGGCAAACATGCTTTTAAAACATTTCTTGGAGCTGTACAAACCAAGACGGAGTGTAATAGCTGGTCAGAGTTATCCGTGAGGACTGCCATTCTCAAAAGCGGTTATTTGGCTGATGAAAGACCCCCTAAAGTATGCAACTTCAATCTTGCTACCTTTGCTCAAGGGCATGTAATTCCACATGTTTAAAAACAAATAGAAACAAATAAAAATAGTATCAAATATTAATAAATTAATAAAAAAAAAAAAATAATAAAATAAAAATATATTTTTTATAATGATATATATTATATATATTATAATTACAGTTTATCAAATTCTTATAATTTTAAATAATTTGATTTATAAAATCCATTAATTTATTTTGTGATTATTATCTTATTAATTATTATTATTATTATTACCATTAAAGCCAGTTAAACACATGAGTGAGTGTTGATTTTGAATGTTGAGTCAGTGGTAATTTAAAGAATAACACATAATGCATAACATAATGCAAACCAAGAATATTCCTTTAATTCAGCAGTCTTTGCTTTTCCTTTGAGACTAGCATTTCACCAGCTACTCTTCTTCTATTAGAGATCATATTGCTCGAGCGGTCATGGTAACGGCCCTACGGAAGGACCCCCACTCAAGAAAAACACTGAGGAATTCCAGCCACTTGAGTTATGTTGATGAGGTACACTTCATTCCCAAAAGATGAGGCCACACTAATCAGAACACTAAGCACCCAACCAAATCCATTCAACATATTCATACATATGAACTCTACCACTAGTCTACCTATATCAGTCATGGGGGATTTTTTAGTGTTCATACACAATTCTGAGTTAGTCGTATCCTTCCAGTTCCTGGGATTTTGCACTGTTGCTTGGGTTTTGGCAAGCTGTTCCCAAGGTCAAAAACAGAACGAGAAATACTGACCTTACAACCTATTTAAAATGCTCTTTATAGTCAGTGTGTATACAGAGATGGGCACAAATACATCAAAAAGTATTTTGTTACAAATTACAAATACTTACTCATCAAATGTATTTAATTAAAATACAAAATACTGGTGTGAGAAATATATTTAATTAAAATACAAAAATACAAACAATATTCACAAGCATTAATTTGAAGTGCAAGAGACAGTGCCATTACATTAGAGTAAGATACAACACATTTAGTAATAGTGGAGTTAGATACACACATAAGAGAAAGAGAAGCACTTTCCTCTCCTTGAACAACATATTCTTTAACCCTTACACGACACTAAAATAATTTTGAGCATTAGACAGGATGGAGTCTATTTACTTCAACTTAATTTATTCTTCATATTGTAAAACTTTTAATTTAAGAAGACACACAAAACTGACCTTCTACAGACAGAAAATTTAGTAGGGCTGCACAATAAATCGCATGCGAAATTTAACGCGCATCTTGTCAGAAAGCCGGTTCTGTAATCAGCGGTAAATCTCCGTCACCTGCGGGCTTTCACATTGAGCAGCATTAACTACACAGAGCCGTTGTTCACTGACGAGCTGCGCAAAAAATCACGCGAATATGAACGTGGTGTTGCGCAGCTTGCCTGTGAACAACGGCGCTGTGTAGTTAATGCTGCTCAATGTGAAAGCCGGCAGGTGATGGAGATTTACCGCTTTAATCAAAGAACCGGCTTTCTGACAAGATGCGCGTTAAATATCGCATGCGATTTATCGTGCAGCCCTAAAATTTTGTAATGAAAAACGCTATCTTTATCCTCAAGAGGTGGGTAGTATGACCAAAAATTCTATTTCATATAACAATGTATATCACAATATAGTTATTTTTAATTTATTTGATCGTTATTAGTAAAAAATATGCACAAAGATGCAAATAACAAACAGCAGAACTAAAACAATTTAGGAAAGAGATATAAATGAAAAAGATTATTATAAAAATCCTTTGTTATTCATGTACAGTAGTCTAACAGCAGCATTTTAGTAGGAAATATCAGATATTGAATAATCAAATGTAAAATAAAACGGCATAGTCGTTACTCTATGAATTAAATGTAGATTGATCATTGTTAAAGCTACTTAAGTAATTCAGTCAAGAGCAGGGAGTTCTTTTCTGTCTTATTGTCTGATTACAATAAAGGATAAAGACGCCAGCAGGTATGTTAGGCTGCTTTCCAGTGATGGCACTACACCGGGGCTAGGGGGGGCTATAGCCCCATCAGAATTTTGAATAGCCCCGGTTTACTCTGACGTCATCAATATCATTTATTTTCTTAGCACCCCCACATATTGGTCTAGCCCCCACTTAGCACCGGTAGAGAAAAAATTCTGGCGCCGTACCTGGCTACGTTTAAGATGCACACATGGATCCAATAGATCGATCCATATTTCTTCTAATTACATATGTTCACATAAGACACAACCGACTGTTTACGTGCCATACCATCAAGCATGTATATGCTTTATTTTTTATTCATGTTTCTTTATCGCTCCAACACGTCAAAAATTAAGTAGTCCTGTGGAACAATATTATATTGTCATACTGCCTAGTCCTTCTCAAGAGGATGGATCAAGCAATTTCACTGTCAACAATGAAGATTAACTTCTAAAAATGCTCATATGTAGCTGTTAAAGGGCTGTATGTAGAATTCAGAAACCCTTGTTAGCGACACCGGTGGCCATTACACCGGTTAACTCCATAATTATGTGAGCGAGTGATGACCAAAACGGGATTCACCGATTCAAGTGGGATTCACTGGCATTATGTTGACAGATGAGGTTCATTAAATTTATGATAGTTTCCTTTGGATTTTCCTTCACATAAAAATCGGTCAACAGGTTTCATTTTTTTTTTTTTTAAGTTTCATTACATCAGTGGTGGGCCGTCAGGGCCAGCAAAGCCTTCTCTGCTGGCCTAAACACTATCAGAATCACTGATTTAGTTTTAATATATTTTTCCATGAATGTGTATTAAATGATTTCCAATAGTCTATTCTCTTCATTCCACACCTTTTCTTTTGGTTGCACTGCTTCGAGCAGTGTATGTTTATATTACAGCTTTTATCCAATCATATTTCAGCAATCATGTTGCCAGGGTCAAAGAAATCTGCCTTAAGGCCTTCAGAATCAACAGTGCAGGCGTCTGTTAGCTTAAATCAATGGCAATGAAACCGTTGCTTTAACCAATCAGATTTCGAGTTGGCAACACCTGGGCTGCATTCAGCCCCGACAAAAACGGTGCAAAACATTTTTTAAACGGAAACGGTGATGCGTTGAACACCCTGTTCTGATGACGCAAGAGTTGCAACTATGGCAGCTGAGAAGGCCATTCTTTGTGTTCTTTTTGAAGAATTTTCGGAGCCTGATGAAATCGGTATAAATACGTGTTTAATACTGCAAAATACGCTCAATGGTACAGTCATTGCCCTTGCCCTCCAGAATAAAAGAGAACATCCCAATCAAATGAAGGGATTTGTGGAAACTGTGGTTCCTAATTATTGTGATCCAACATTTGCCTCGCATTTCAGGATGAAAAGACAAACATTTCAGGTGAAGGATAATCCACTTCTTACCTCCGAGACTGTGTTATGATCTATATGACCTTATTATTTTTATTGTGAGTATTAGGCTTATAATTATTGCTGATCACTGTTGTTGTGCTATGATATTGTAATATTTACCATTATATAATCAGAGGAGTATAGAAAAGTTTATGAAAGTGTCACTCCATAATACAATAGCAAAAATATATAAATATGTATAGTATTTTTATGTTACATTAATCAGTGTCTAGCACACCTTCCTAAGGAAAGGATATGGACCAGAAGACATTGCAATTAAAGAGTAAAGAAGTTCGATTCTCCTAGACTTGTGGCCCGTATTAACAATTTCAGTTATTTTGCCTTAATGTAAATAAACATGTGCAAACAATTTACTTGCTCTTGTGAATTTATTTGGATGTTAATTACATTGTGCGAGCTGTCTCTTTAATACCGCGTGGTTTACATACATGTTGCTGCTGATTGGGCTGACATGTTTGACACACCCACCAAACAAGAGAAAACGCATCTCAAACCCCGTTGCACACCGTTTCCAGGAAACATGTCGTTCAAACCGGAAACCGTAGCAAAACGGTGCACACCGGTTTGAGCTTGAACTTGCCCCAGGGGCCATCTAGTGGCTAACGATAAAGTCAGCATTTTCTCGTCCTTTGATTGGATGGTCAGCATACTACCTAGCAAACAGCATCACTGTAAATAATTTTATTAAAACGTAGTAAAACTTTTATTTCTGTTTCTCAGGTTTAGATTTTCAGTGCATTTTGAAAAAATATTTGCCTACTATATTTAGTCAATCTAAAAACAGTAGTCCTAATGACTGCGAAAAACAAGCACACACCTCCTCGGCACCGGCTCTGTGAAAAACTCGTGAAGATGAAAAACCACTATGTATGGTAGGCTAATTTTCATTTTTGACTCCTTTATCACTTGATGCGTTGTATTCTGATGTTATTTGCAAGATATAAAGCCAGGTTGAAGTTTCCGTAAGAATATCTCAGTTTCCTGAGTGGAGCTATATTAACCGCTCTTTTCCTCCGGCCGCAACGGGGAGATGAGAGTCACAGAGGTACGTTAAAACACATGTATACACTTTTCTTCATCGTCTTGTATGAATTATTTTAATGTTACTTGCTCACTTTCCTAGTAAAGCTGTGCTAACCAGTATTTTCCTCCCGCAGTGCATTATGATGGTATGAAGAGATGGATTAATTCATGTAGGACACCACTGAAGGCCTAGTTGTAAATGCACGGCCCGCCACTGCATTACATGCTGTTCACACATTGGCAGTGATGAATACTTGAAAATGCTTTCATATTGCTTTCATTTTGCCCATAGAAACAAGTAGCTAACTTTAGCTAGCAAGCAAACGTCACTTTTCAGCTAGTAAGCAAAGTTCTAGAGCAGCACAGCTTTTCCTTCTATCATGTAATGACATTCAGTGAGCAATATCTGATAGTATATATTTTAGTACATACTTAACCAGTTAGCACTGAGCACCAAAACAGCTTCTTTCATAGTTTTTTTCCAGTTGGATCCAACCATGGGCGAATTAAGACTCCATCTATGGATCCAACAGGATGTCATATGATTCACTTGCATCTAGCCAAAAACTGATATATAGAGGATATAGTTGATAGTAGTATTAACACAGGTGAAGAAAGTTATTGTATTATCTGAGAATAAGATAAATATTTTAAATACAAAATACTGTCTCTCAAAGTATTTAATTATAAATTACATTTATTTACATTTTGTTTTGTCCAGCAAAATACGATAAAAAAAAATAAATACATATTTTAAATACATTTATTTAAAATACTGCCCATCTCTAAAAATTTTCATATAAACCTACACTGTAAAAAAATATTTTTCAAACATATAAACAAAGATTATTGGAGTATGTTTTACAAGAAAATACTTTTTCAGTCTTTCTACTTCGGAATTTGAAGTTTAACTGAATTTGTTAATTGCTGTTTCTCTGAAATTTACTAGCAATTTCTGAGTGAAAATTATTTCTACACCATTTTTTTGTCAGTGTATATATTTATATGCAAGTAAAATGTTTCTAATGTGATTTCCAGGTAAAAGGACGTATGCAAATCTTTACCCTGAGAGGCAGCGAGTGTTGTCCCGTGGGCTGGAGCTATGGGAATCAGCAGGGAGGTATTGCACTAGTCCTGGATAGCTCCTGTTACACAAGTACACCATACAACCTACAAGCAGAGCAAACAGACATGGAAATGCAATCAGAGATGGGACTGAGGACTCTTTCTCCTCTCACAATCATGATTATAAGTGTTAAGGTAAGTAATAAGTGTTGACCTATCAGTGTTCAGTATAAACTATATTTTCAAGTGATTTAAAGACAGTTGACTCCTTCTGTTGATACCTGAATAATCATATCTGAGAGGGCCCATCCAGCGGTGCCTCTCGCTCTCTGCCAAAACATCTCCATAGAAACCGTAGCCCACCATAGAGACAGAATAACGCACCAATGTTGACTGATAATGGACAGAACACACATCCAGAGGCTGAGAGTCTCCTGGTGAGTAAAAAAGGAAAAAGATCCAGTTATGTAGTCTATTCATCCTTACTCATATCTCTGTTTTCTAATCTATTTTATATTGTGTTGAAACAGAGAAGATTTTTAAACAAAAAGAAAAATGCTAAGAAATGATAATACAATAATAATAATAAAACAAATGAAAAAAAAGTATATTAATATGTGAAAAAATATGTTTAGACCTTATAGACCAATGGTCGGCAACCTTAGGCACATTTGTTACAATTGGTAGCTTTACCACGTGAGTGATAAGACAGAGTGGAACATTATTTTTATATTCTTCCTTTTTAATTATTTAATTAAAACTGCATATGTTCGTAATTTTATTTAGGGCTGCTGTACTGTGGGTCATTCTGCACGGTTTAATTGCACTTACAACAGCCCTGCAAATGTTATGAACTTTGATCGACTTCTTATGGTTTATTGCGCTTAAAATTGAAGATGATGTGAAGGTTACCAATGATGATGTGCAGCGTCGATGTCACAGGGTCATTATTGCCCATGGTAGTGAAACACACACAATCTGTAGAGCCTGTGGAGAAGAGTAAACACAAGCAGGGAAACTAACACTCCTCTCACTATCTAAACCATGCATCTGACTGATACATCAGTGCTAGGAACAGACTGCAATCGCCACCCTCTTCCGCACATGTCAGTCACGGAGCTATGCAAACATTCACCTGCTGGAATAATGCCAATGTGGAGGTCACACGGCTGCAGCATTACGGTCGGGTCATGTTCTGAAACTCCCGCCTCCTGCTGGGTTCGACCAATCACACCGTGCAGCAGCTCGCTGAACATGCCGTCTCCACCCACGCAAATGACTCTGAAGGAAAAAAAAAGATTTGACTGAAAATATGGAAGATCTTTTAATAACCTTCCTAAAACCTAAATATTGAGTATTATCAGCAGACTTGATCGAAATATATTTCTATGGTTACCCTTTTGGTATTTAGGCAACACTTCTGTTTAAACAACAAAATATGAAGGACGGGCTCATATGACATGAACTATTACAATGACACCATTGTTACCACACTTCCTTGAATCTTTATTCATGAGAAATGACCACAGAAGGATAACTTACCCATCAAACCCTGTTAAGTCTTTCTTCAGGATGTAGTCTCTGGCCTGATTTGCTCGTTCAGTCACTAGAAACAAGAAACATCCCCCAGTTTTATTTCAAATCACTCTATATCTTTTTAAAGGGGTCATATAATGTGAAACCTATAGTTGCTCCATGTATGAATTGTCAGTACACAAAACCAGTCCAAAAATTTAATTTATTAAATTTACATTATTAGCACTATTACTCATTTCATAATTAATCCAATCATCATACTTATTTTTTTTATTATTATTAATAATTAAACATGCTGGGGAAAAATATTATATACAGTATAAAAGGCTGCATATATTTGATCAAAAATACAGTAAAAACTGTATTCCAAATAGAAATCTTTTTTACCAATTTAATGCATCATTGATAAAAGATTAATAAAAATTAAATTAAATAATTTATAAAGCAATCTGACTGACCTCAAATTTTTGAATGATAGTGTGCATATATGTAATGTAGTTTAGTATAGTATCCTTTTTTTTAAAGAATGTGTTGCATATTTAGTTATAAAATAAAAATAGACTATAAAAATAAACAAATAATGCAAACTAATAATAGGGACATGCATACAAAATGTAATTAATTTGATTATATAACTTCGCTACTTAATTGAGCCCTCTTACCAAGTCTCGATAAAGATCTACGGGTGTTACTTGAGAACCGTACTACCTGACGTGCACGGCGTATCACAGACCAAGCGGGGGGACACTTGATAACTGCTCAGTTATTGAACGGTACAGATAGAGTCTCAGTATCTTACCCACAACATGAGAGCTGATGCCAGCCAGCTCAAACAGAGGGGCCACTAGAGAGTGAAAGATCTGTTTCCCCCTCTTCTTTCCTCCGAAAGGATTAATGAACACCAACAACTGGTGAGGACGCGAGGGGCCTGAGAAAGGAGGAGTAGATGAAGGGAGAGATGTTAATGAGTCATTAGAGAATAATGAGTGTGGATGAATGATCAAGGCTGTTGTTTTCAGCTTTACATACTGTGGGTTTTGAGTGCGGTTCGGAGTTGAGTGATCCATTGATCCCGGACACCCCGGCTAGGACAGCAGAACTGGGTCCTGCCCAGACTCCATGGTGCTCTAATGCCATTTCCTTTGCTGTTGTGCTTCACATAGAATACTTACATTATTAGAAAAAGACAAAAACAAGTTTAGTCTAACGCCACTGTATTTGATCCCTATGCAAAAATTCACTTTCAGAAACTTACATGTAAAATCAAGATCAGTGTCCTCTACTTTCTTCTGGGGTTGGATCTCAACTCGACCCTCCTTCACCCCAATCACCTCTGACACCGGCACTGAAACTAAGAACAACAGACAGACACTTTACGCTCTTGCATAAGTGATATACCCGTTTCTCATATTCTCAAGAAACATTCCACCATTCCTACTCGGGCCTTTTTTTAAGCAGACGTCTTTTATGTTCAAGGTGTACCGTGTTTTTTGTCAAGCCTGGATGGTGCTGTTCAACTCGTTTTGAGGTCGTCAGAATGCAGTCAGAGACAAATTGTCAGTAAGCAGGGACTTTCAAACATTATTTTCATTCATCAGATGAGCATTGAGCAATACACTTATATGTTTTGGGATTATTCTATTGAATCCAATCCAACTCTGGCTCTGGATCATGTTTCAACATCTATATTGTAATGCAAATAAAAGAAACTCAAATAGAACTATGGCTATATAGCACACAAAGTATGTCTAATCTTTTTCTGTATTTCTTGTCAATTATTAAACTAATAATAATGGTGCACTCAGCATCAAATCATATGGTGGTTAATCATCTACATATAAACGACTGATGTGTCAAAGGTACAGTCAGTACGTTTTTATGGCTCTTCATCCAAATACTAATTATTAACAGCAAATTATTCTATTATTATTTTTAATGTTTTTGTTACTTATTAACAATAAATGCTGTTGACCTGGGCTCATATATTAGTAAACATACTATTATTATTAATATCAGTACCTCAGTCCATTACATACAAAGGTGGTATTTTTCTTTAGAAGACAGCAATCTTCATCTCATGTGAGTAAATAATTTTTATATTTCTCAAAATTGCTATTTATTTCTTTGCACAAAATGTTTATATGAAGCAGAAAATGACTGTGTCATTAATCAAAAATAATGGTAAATTATGCATTTAAATTATTATATTGCAATTAATTATCTACCAAAATAAGAGTGGCTTTAAGCGACTAATGGTTCAAAGGTGCACTCGTTAAGTTTTTCTTTCTATTGCTCTTCTTTATGTCAATGCCAATCATTATTAGCAAATTATTTTATTTTAATTAAAAAAATTTTTTGTTACTTATTAGAAATAAATGCTATTGACTTGGGATTATATTACTAAACATTGTTAATTAATAATATTAGTAACTCAGATGGTCATGTGATGTCAACATGGCAGCGCCCATGAGGGGGCGACCTGCTGCCTGTAGATATATATCCTCCTGAGTCCCAGCTATGGAGTTTTTAGTGAAATTTCTCTGACGACTAAATTGTCACAGTTTATGTCTGTATGTCCTGTACAGAGCACATTCAGGGCTTTTCAAAGATACCAAATGATTGGATGTTTCACCGTGACCACTCTCTCTCCTTGGTCTTCAAATATGTCTGAAATTAATTTAGTGACACTTATTATGGAAATATGATTATATTTTGTAATGAAACAGGACATAATTTCATGCATGTCCACTGTAGAGGACACCAGGACTAAAAGCATGATTATTATACATTTTGGGAGACAAAAGAATTGAATAGGAAAACAAATGATATATCAATATTCTTATAAAATATTAAATATTATTATGAAAATCTTGCTAATTATTACTCCCATTATTACACTTCTTTTTTCAACATGCTGTCCCAACAGCACTTTAATATGCAAATTAGATACAGTGTATAGATAACATTGTGCTTAATGGGAAAACCAGTTTATGGAATTTTTACACACATATTGCATAAAGCAAAATGGTATATCAAATCATTGTGTTATATATTTTATAACAAAGTTGAGAGCCATCCTTAAACAAAGTTAGTTATAAAAAAATCCTGAAACCTAAAAATTGATTGGTGATATTTTTTTTAAATTCCCACTGTTTTTGCCTTTTCATGTCTACTCATTTTATTTTTAGAAAAACTGAGTCCTGGTATCCTCTACAGAGGACATAGCATAACTTATGAATAAAATATAATTTTTCAAAAATGTTATTTTACCATTTTTATTACTTATGCTCTAAACAATGTAATGACATGAAAAAATACTAAATTCACAAAGCTTTTTATTTCTGGTTCTCAGGAGGATATATATATATATATTATATATAGATATATATAAGATGGAGTCTCATATCATGTGAGTAAACATAATTAAAAAAAAAGATGATCGACTCAAAAGTGCTATTCATTTCGTTTATAATTATCAATGGAATGCATTTAAAGAATTTTGCGGTTACTCATCTACAAATTATAGTGACTTAACGCAAATAACATTCACACTACCTCAGTATAGGACCTTTATATCCCATGTAATTTTATCATACACCCTAAGCACACCCACAATATGATCTGGAGTACACGTATTAGCTTTAAACCGACTAAGAAATGAAACAAGATATAAAGAAATATTTATCTACCAAGCTATCTGCTTTAAATAACAAACAGCTGTCTTAAAACTTTGTCTGCCTGTCTACAGCACCTAGACCGCATTATCGGGCCTCAGGTGAGTCTAAAAAGATGAAGATCGTACTTGTTTTCTTCTCCCGGTTTCTCTTGTTGATCTCAGTCCAGCTGAAGTACCATCCACTCAGGGAAGCCCTGTAGCGTTTATTACCGATCCACAGACTCGACTCGACTCTCACCGAATCGATCTCCATCGCCTCTCTAGTAGCCTTTCATTTATCTAGTAAACTTCATGGTCCTACAAGCATTCAGCGATATTTGTATCCATGCAAGAATTTCGAATTTCTAACATTTGAAGCGAACAAATCTAAGCTTTAAGTATGTTTAAACGTTGGTTAAAAAGAGCCTCCGTGTGACATAAGTTGATGTAAGGCAAGTTCCGATACATGAACCCGGCTGCGTCTTCTTTGCTATTAAATGCTTTACCTATTTGACTGTTCATGCACCTGTCCTGGAACATTTGCATACGCATCTCTCATTGGATAAACATTACATGAATATGCAGATTGTAACCGGTATTCATTATTGTAACAGATCAGGCAAAACGGGTTACTTTCAAAAGCTTTCTTTTATGAAGTTAATTTCAACTTTATGAAATAACACTTAATTTACGGTGTCTCGTGTTATTAATAAGTTAGGTTTTATGGATTTTAATGTTGGAATAAGTTCTGTCTGTGCAGTGGTGGGCGGAGCTAGTGAAATACATAGCCTACTACATATAAATAATCTGTAAATGGACGCTGTCGAAATATAAATTACGTATGGATAAATAAAATCAGCGTATAACCTGATGGGAATAGCAATAACAGATAGGATATTAATGTAAGCTTGTCCTTTTTCTGCAACCTTTGTTTTTACAGTCAACATACAGTTGGTGACTGACTGGTATGACTAGCTGACATGACGGTTGAAATGTGTTATGGAGTGTCATGTTTTTGTTTTGTTTGTTTTTTCTTGGTGCTGGATGCAATAACTGAGATTAGTCTGAACACATACAATATGGACATCAAGTGTCACCAACACAAGTGCCAGTCTTGCTGGACTGCATTAAGCACACCTTACTCATCGTTGGTCTATTTTTGTGTTTCTTCTCTTCCTTTATATAAATCAGGAAAGTTGACTTTCCTGAAAAGCTGCTTAACTCGCCTGACTGCAGCATGAAAAGGATTCCCCAAAGATTGTATCTCCAAACAGAATTGAAAGTAATCGAATCGTAAACGTTTTTTTTTAACCGCCTTCACATGCCAGCATGCAAGAATAAAAAAGTTGCATGCATCCTTTGTCGCTAATAATTCTTTTATTTTCATATTGTATGACATGCCGTCATTTATATTGATTTAGACCTTAATTAAAGTGGGCATGACACAAAAAGACGTATGCCCTCCCAAAAGAAACCCTTTTCAGTCTTTTCCAGTCTGGTTTTAATGTACTTGTCACAAGCCTGTACTCTGTATTTCAGAACAGTTACTTGTAACTTCCAGCAGGTGGAGACAACAGTTTAGATATGCATATACACTGCTCATAGCAAAATACAACTGATATTGTTTTTGCTCAATTTAATGAGATACCTGTTATAATCAATAAGATTATTCAATATTAATTTTTTCTTCTACGTTTTCAGTTTTTAGATTATTTTCCGATATTCATGTGTTCCTTTCATGCATAATTTTCCCTCTCAAGCTGTCATATTGTCAACTTGGATGTGAGGGTTTAAAGAAACTTAATCCAAAAATATTAAGGCGTGAGCTATTTAATTACAGTCAGTTACATCATCAAATGTAACAATCTGACATCATCCATTTCGTGTTACAAGCAACGTGCGTCTGTATTTCCACAGATACAGTGATGCATCTCGGCTGCTTTCTCAATAATCATTCTCTACCGTTTTGTTTGGGAGTTGCTAGAGGAAATCCAGCTGGGCAGATGAAGTCTAAATTGAAAACAGCTGCTACACAAACTCATGGCAAGACAGAGGCATATTTTGTCCCCGTTATGGATGTGACTGGGCATGGAAACAGATCCTGTGCAGATGTCCTTGTGATACTGGTTGGAGAAAATTCTGAATGGCTGAACAGAAAGAGATGACAGAAGTGATCAGGGGGAGTGTTGATTTTCTGTGGGAAACTTCTTTTATTATTGGGTTAATGGACTAACTGCAACTATTGACATGAGTTTTTTAGTCTTATATGTGGCTATAAAACTACATTATAATATTATAATTATATACATCTAAACGCTTCTTGATGCACTTCTTTGAGTTAGTTTCTAATAGCCAAAGATAGGCAGTCTTGGACCATCACTGGTGGCTTCACAGTTTTATAGATTTATAATTTGCAAAATAATTATAATTTAATAAAATAATTTTTCTTTCAGGGTAAGGAGGTCAATATAATTTTATGCTATAAAAAAAAGAGTCTGCCAAGAGAAATGTGAATAATATGTGAAAAAATATCCAGCTGTAATCAACATTGACATCTTCAGCAGAGAGTTTTAAGAGCTTCATAAGTTATGCGTCATTAGGTGGTGCTACTGCCACAAAGTGATCTAAACCAGAGCACATTTACTTGGAGACTGTGCAATGCTTAACAGCAAACAATCAACTTTAAGCTCATGATCAGGCATCGTAATCAAAAGTGATATGATAACTTTGGCTTTAACTTTGGAATAATTTTGACTTTACAAAACAATCATACTTTCAGAAAATGAATAATACAAAAAATAATAACCAACATACTGTAATAGTCTCCAAAATGTATAAACATTTATTTGTAATCATTTTATATCAACTTTATTAATGTTTCTTTCTGCATCTTTCAAAATCAAGCTGAAGTGACATTTTACTTATATAACAAATACTCATGATTCATAGGCCTTAGATGTAGAGCTGTAAATTCAGGTTTTGCTTTTTAAATAATATTTAAAAGTCAGATGCTTTCTGATTATTTGTCATTGGTGTTGTTTTAAAATATGATGTCAAATAGCACCATACAATTTTAAATAGCTAATAAATCTCTAAAAACAACACTACGCAGGTAAAATTATTAAATAATAATTATTTTATATTTTTGCTATAAATGTAAGTGTTCTGCATTACCTGTATTCATATAGACAAATAAAAGTGAAAATACGTGAAGTGACATGTGGCCAAGTATGGTTACCATACTAGGAATTAGTGCTCTGCATTTAACCCATCCAAAGTGCACACACACAGCAGTGAACACACACACACCGTGAACACACACCCGGAGCAGTGGGCAGCCATATTGCTGCGGCACCCGAGGACCAGTTGGGGGTTCAGTGCCTTGCTCAAGGGCACCTCAGTCGTGGTATTGAAGGTGGAAGAGAGCGCCGTACATTCACTCCCCCCACCGACTTACCCCTGTGAAAATAATAGACGCCAGTGGTCAGAGATTCTTAGCAGGCTATACAGTCATTTAACCCTCCTGTACCTTTTGGAGTTAGTTTAACTAGTTAGTTCAAATTAGTGATGCCTTGGAAAGCCTTTGATGTTGAATACTTTCCATTAGCATGACCCTTGCTTTTATCAAATATTTAGTTATTTTATATTATTATAAAAAAAAAAAACAATACAACTGGCATTGCATATTAATTTTGCTATAGTGTAATATGCATTTGGCATATTGAACACATATGCATATTTTTTAAATGAGCTTATTTGCACCTGGTAAAGTTACAGTACAAAGCATATATTGTGTATTTTTCATGTAAACTTTCATTTTGTTTAAAAAAAATTTTTTCCCCCTAATACATGAAGTACTTCTCCTTAGGTAGAGGCGTAGTCCAGCTGTAAGATCCCGGTCCCGGAATGCCATTCCGCCTCTTTACGCCAGGCGCTGGAAGGCTGTGTCTCAAATCCCAGTGAGCTGCCTATCTAGACAACCCATCTGGGCGTCATTCTTCTGGGCATCGTATACGTTTCGAGTGGCTTTCCGTGTCTGCTGAGCAGACCCCAAAATATGCTGTCTGCCTAGGCAACTCGCTAGGATTTGAGACACAGCCATCGTTAACAGTTCAACATCATCGCTCTGAAGTGATCCGCTAAGGCAGTGCATGCTGAACTTTCTGCTGCCCAAGAGAACAAAACGGATATTCACAAGTCAACCATCAGCTTCTCTTCGTGTAATCTCACAAGGGCTCAACAGCAGACGGATTCCTTTCTTTTTTGGTAAATGAAGTCCCACCAAGTGTGGGACGGAGAAGCGACGGTGGTCTTGCTGTAAAAGAAACTTTTGCGAATAAATATAATTCTCAGTGGCTTCAAGTGGCGGACTTTGATTTTCCCAGCGGCGTGTTTGGAGTCGTGCTGGGCTGGCAGAAATGGGGACGCGGATACGTGCCCATAAACTCACTCTTTTTATCATCCCTTTGATATTTACATCGCACGTGTTTAATGTAAGTGATGCATTTGCATTTTTATACGCTTTTAATATCACACCGCCCTGCCCTTTTGTAACAGGTAACTGTATCAATGGAAATGCAGACTGAAAGTTACTTTGCAAAACTTTGAGCTGCTATATAATCCATTGATTTTCAATCCGTTCTTTTTGCAGCATTTAGTAAATCGCGAACTGTATCATGTGAACGTTGTGTTAAGTTGCATCGATCTCTAAAGCTCGACTCAAGTGTTGCATGTGTGTTCTAGTCCTGGTCTAATTTTAAACATAGAAACGAGCTATTCATAGTTAGTCCCACTGGCGTCTTGCATGTCTGTATACTTGGACAACTTTATTTCTCTTGACACTCATTGATTTAGAGCACTTTCATTGCACAGTCATTAACTTCATGTCTTCAAAGTCATGGCTTTAGCATTGCAACTCTTATTATTGATGATGTATGCATCCTATAAGATACTGTTAATTCTGTTCAGTCATGCACATTAACTTATTTTACCTTAATTAACTGACATACGTGTTATGTAATAAATAGTTGCATAGTATATATATATATTATTGTTTATCTTAGTTGCATGTGAAAAAAGAAGCGGTTCATCTTGATTATGGGTGGTATGATCTAAGCCTGTTCTGTGTTTGCTTCCTTTCCCATGTTGTCATGATTAAAGTAATGCATATAGACTACATTTTTCCCCTCCTGTGCTTTTCATAAATCACAAAAACTTCTGCATAGACCTGCTTATTGATTTGCTTATTATCAGGCACTGGTAACGACTGATACTCTTGTGAAAGCTATCTTTGAATTCTTGGTTTTACTATGACATTGTGCATTAACTTGAGAGGTTTATACAGTAACGGTTTGATAAAGTATGTTGCAGTTAAAATAAACACTGTCTGAATGAGGCAAAGCAGCCAATCTAATGAGCAGGTATGAAAGTTAATGTGAAAAACAAATACCTACATCTCATCTTTCTTGGTACCTGTAATACTGTACTATTTCCAGCTTGCTGGTAGATTCATTTTAACTTTATTGCTTATGTAGGTGGAGAGTTACTGACTGGAATTGATCTGTTGCAATAGCTTGTGAAATTACTTTTACACCACATAGTGGAAAGTAAATCAGTTTTTTTAATACTGCACTATTTTGAATAAAGCTGTTGAAGTAGCCTATAGAGTAAGCTGAACACGAAGTTGCTATTGTTGGTCTGTTCCATGTAAAGCATATAAAATTTACGTTCGCTGATCGTAAGGTACCATAAACCACCTTTTTTTTTTAGGGGGGAGATTTTTAGCAGCCTGTACAGTCATTTACCCCCTCCTGTACCTTTTGGAGTTAGTTGAACTAGTTAGCTCAAATTAGTGATGCCTTGGAAAGCCTTTGATGTTGAATCCTCTAAAAATCCTCTGGGTCACATGCTAACGAAAAGTCTTGTCATGTATAATTTGAGATTCTTTAAATCGGCTTGCGTTCATCCTGCATACCATGTATAATCCCTCCCTTATCATTCAGACTCTTAGTTTACTGATGTGTGGCAGGGGCCCATCACCTTTGGTAATTTGAGATCTTCACTGCTTTGTCTCAGGGACTTCTATGTCAATTGCAATATAATTGAATTAAATGGAAGCAGTGCCATGTGTTTTTTTTTTCCATTACAAGCCTGCCCAAGATTTGACAAAGAGTTCATTTCATTCAGTTGAACACTTAGGGCTTCAGTTGCCATCGGCATCCCTGGTGTCCTACTGGAATTTCAGAGTCATAAGTATCAATCAGCACTGACAAAACCCCAATAAAAGCACTTTATTACCTTTTAGTTTACTGACACAATCAAGTGCTCCCTCCCTGCTGTTAACTATCAATGGCTTGGTAATTGAGAGACAGTTCTTTGCTATTTATTGACGCATGTAATTTTTGGGTTAAATTGGCTACTTGTGAGGTCGTTGAAGTTTTGTGTGATGATAAAGAAGGGTTGCAAGTGGGTTCATGCCCAGTGGCGCTCCTTTTGCTTTTAGCTTGTTTGACCTTTATTTGAGATGAAGAAAAATGTAGGAAGCACCTTTGGGAACTGAAGACCTGCAGTTATTGAAAGTTTCAGTTCACATAAGCAAATCCAGTTTATGTTAGTTGGGACTTGGGAGTGATTTTATTTTAAGTTCTACTTAATACCAAAGCCATTATTTAAAGGGTTAGTTCACAAAAAATATTCTGTTATAATTTACATAATATACATGTCTATCCTAACCTGCGTGATGTTTTTCTTCTTAGGAACACAAAAGAAGATATTTAGAAAAATGTTTCAGCAGTGTTTTTTGTCTATACAATGAAAGTCAATGGGGTGTAGTGCCATTTTGGACCTCACTGATTTTAATTATATGGACAAAAATGTTTTTCCAAACTCTTTTTTTAAGTTTTTAAAATCAGATTATGACAGAATTTTAATTTTTCTCTGAACCATCCCTTTAAACGTAGGTAGTTTATTATTAGCTCTGTTTTTGACTCTACAAAGCCTTTTAAGTGTTGGACGTTTGTCCCATGATGTCCAGCGTTACGCCATGCTATTTTATTTTGAGATGTCTCTGGTTAGAGAGTCACAAGTATACCCTGACTTCATCAGGGGAACATTTTAAGGTAGGTCTGGATTCCTGTGGATATATTGGGTTTACTGCTTCAGACCATAGTTACAAACACATTTCTGTTGTGTCTTTCACCGTCTTGGCCTCCCTAGTATGCCCACATTTACTGTATCTTATGCAATATCTAGATATAGTCCAGCCATCCTGGTCAATTTAACACCCACGTGGTCTTCCAAGTAAGCGCAGAGGAATCTAGCGCACAGCGTTGGGATAACTGGGCCCATGTTCAATGAGATTTTAAGGACAGGAGATTATTAATGGTCTCAGTGTGCGCTTCTATACATCTTGTTTGTGAGCTTCATGTCAACCTAATATGGTGTTACATTCAGCAAATGCTAGGTTCTTCGATTTAATGCCGTTAAATCAGACATTTTGAAATGGCATTTATTTAGAAAAAATGTATGCTACGCTCTTTAAAATAAAGATTCTAAAAGGGGGGTTTCACAGCGATGGTTCTTCTATGGCATTTTGGATTCTTTTGTTCAATGATAAGGGCAGTCGTGGCCTAAATGGTTAGAGAGTCAGACTTGTAACCCAAAGGTTGTGGGTTTGAGTCCCAGTACCGGCAGGGATAACCCTCTTCCACCCTCAATACCACGACTGAGGTGAGACCCTTGACTTGAGCAAGGCACCCAACCCCCAACTGCTCCCCGGGCGTCACAGCAAAAATGACTGCCCATTTTTGCACACCACTGCTCGGGGTGTGTGTTCACGGTGTGTATGTGTGTTTGTTCACTACTTTGTGTGTGTGTACTTGGATGGGTGAAATGCAGAGCAAAAATTTCGAGTATGGGACTCCATACTTGGCCACACTTCACTTCAGGTTTCGTGGATGCGAAAGGCTCTTCATGGAAACATTGATGCCAATAAATAAACGTTATTTTTAAGAATGTAGTTTAATCTGACACCTCTCAGATTTTAATGTTTGCATTTGGCAAAAGCTTGTATCCAAAGTGATTTGTGTTGCATTAAATTTATGTAGGCTAGTTTATCGGTGCATGTGTTCTTTGGGGAATCGAACCCATAACCTTGTGGTCGCTTGTTCCAGTTCTTTACTTTTTGAGTTTAAAGTCGATATGAAAAATCAGCGCTGACATCTCAATTTACTCAACAACTGATGGACAGAACAAAGTCTGCGCACATTCAGATGTACTGTATGTCACAATACGAAAAAATCTGTCTGTACCTCAGTATCCTTGCAAGTTAATTTTTAGTGTTTTAGTTTGGTTTAGGTCGGCTTTTGGCACTTGTAAATGGTGTGGCTTATTTATCGATGTGGCTGAATGTAAACATATAGGCACATATGAAGAACAGCCTGTGCTGCTGTTATTTGTTATTTCTGTTGTGAAGTGTGACTGTGGTTTGGATTGAGGTCAAAGTGATTTAGATTTTTTTTTTTTCATTTTAAAAAGTACAACCAAACTGTTGGTCTTTTGAAAACAATTTGCAGAGGGTTGTTCCCACCCATATTTGTGATTGTAAGCACATCAATTTGTCCCTCCGTTCCGCTTCATCTGCAGGTAACCTGCGGTACATCACTGTGGGAATCTTCATCTTTTATTTGCCAGCTGTCTGTGATAGAGCGGCAGGCAGAGTCCAAACACAGCTGCAGCTCAGCTGGTATTGTAACCCTGGCAAGTGCAGACATGAGTGCTCATACTTATTGTGTGGCTTGATGCTTCATAAGATGCACCCTTTTATTCTGACCACCCAGACCCATAAATACAAAAGTAAGGTTTTTGCTTGATCAGTTATGTCAAACATGTTGCTTTTGAAGAACTGTTCAGACCTTTGCTTCACAAGAAGAGCTTGATGTATTGCTGCCATTTCAGTGCATGGATAACTTGTAGATGACTTGGTTGTTGGTAAGCTGTCACCTTCAAAAATGTTTCTGTAGCTCAAGTGGTAGAGCATAGCACCAAAATCAGGGTTTCTATTCCCAGAGAATATGCATATTGATAAATTGTAAAACATAAGTGTACTGCAAGTGAATATATATAAACGTTAAAAGCCATGGCACCTTACCTAGTGTAAGGAAGTTTTTGTTTCTTTGATGAAGTGCTAAATAGCAGACCCCTGAAAAACGTTGTAGTTTTCAACTGGTCTCTTTTATTACCTAGAGCATGACTCGTGTATTATGCATAATTTGCTGTACTAAAATATCTGTATGATTTTGGCTAAAACTAGAAAAAGGTGTGTTCTGTACAACATAACTATTTATGGAGTTTTGTTTATTTGGACCTTACCTTATATTTTTCATCGATTACCTTTGCTGTCTAGCTAATTTTTTTAAACTCAAATAATTCAAAACTTTAACAATTTAGTTTCATTTAATTGTAAATAAGTTGAGTGTTTAATATTTGGCAGATCTCTATCCTTTTTTTCAGTTATTAGCCATAACATTAAATTAATGATCAACTTACTGCATCTAGAATTGTAATATTGGTATATCCTCAATTTTTCATTTTTTTCAGTTACAGGTCTACAGTATGCCTAATTGATATATGGAGTAAGTGCTATCAACAATCCCTTTTAACGTCACACTGTTTTTCATCAGAATAGCATCCCTATGCATGATATCAACGTTTCCATATCACTCAATACATGTCATCGTAGGTGGTTTTTGCCAGTGCTTGCTGGATATTTATAGCAAGATGAAGTTGTAAAGAGTGTCTCGCTCGATCTTGTGAAAACAGCGTGTGAATGGAGTTCTCAGCAGAGACCTCTTCTTCCATTAATCTACGACAAGCCTCGACTTGCCCCAGAAAGAAAGGCACTACTTTTTCCAAGCCTCCTGCAAACCCCCATCGATAGGATGCAAGTTCTCCCAGGCTGTTATTACACCAGTAAGATCATGCCAAGAAAGAATAAAGAATTTCAGTGCCCTCAGGTCAAAGTATATGTCAAAGCGAAAGGAAAATAAAAACGAGAAGATAGACAATGGAGCATTTGATTTTGTAAATGCTCCTTTTATCAATTTACAAGAAAGGGCCAAAAAGGTAAATCACATCTTTGTTATATCTGGTGTTCGGTGAATATAAAAGGCCACAAAGACTTGCTTTGCAGTGTTTAACTAAAACAAAAGTGTAGAGGTGCGTCTAAGTGACTTTTTAACAAGAGCCATTGACCTAGTGTCCCCTGATATATTGATAGAGTGCACTGTTGGTCATATACTTTCTTTTGAAGTGGTTGCCAGGGTCTGTCACGGTTTGCTGTGCTGCAGTCAGCCCATTTGAGCATTCGGGCCACTATTCAGCATATCTGCCACCTTCTCTACACCACTCTGCCTGCTGGATTCAACCGAATAGGCCTCAGATAAAACTAGTTGAGCCACGAGGCTGATGAACAATTGTCAACAGCTCCTCGACAGGGGTCAGGCACTTCTGGCTCTTGGCTGTTGGTAAGCAGTGCTTCTCTTTGTCATTCAGATGAGAGAGTTGAGATGTGAGTTAATTTTTTGTGTTGGCTTACAGGTGAGGGTGTGGCTATAGAAAGAATAGATCTCACTTTTGCCAAACTTTTGCCGGTAATGTGCCATTTGTGTTTCTTTTGGCAGTTGACATTCAACACAAGTTCTCTGTGAAGGATTTTACAGTCCCTGGTTCCTTTCAGGGTGTGCTGTATGATAAGAGAGGAAATCTGCACTCCTCCAGTAGAGGATATATGCACAGCCAAAAGTGGCAGTGTGTTGATTTTAGGGTCAACAGTGAATCTCTATTGCCAAGTTGCTGATTCATCATCCTGCCCGGGATATTAAATTCAAAATGATCTATGAGAGGCAAAAGCCCCTTCCCAATAACAAAGTTTACTCATGCTTTCCTATGAGTCTTTCAGAGTCTTTCCTGTACCATAGATACACACAGAGGCAATCTTAAGAATTTCCCCCTCATATTCTGCTTTATATTACAGTGGGTTCCAAAAGTCTGAAAACTTGTCATGCAAAATCTAAATAAAACTTGGAAATTCTGTCTGTCTATCTATCTAGCTATCTTGTTTCATTTTGAATTGAGAACTGTTGATTTAATTTTTTTTAATTCATCTTTTCAGTCAAATATTTCCAGTAAAACTAATGGTTTCACTAGTGGACTTTTTGACCCAACTGTATGTTTGTGTTACTTTAGATTTTCACTTCTTTGTGTGTTTTCTTCCAATTAGTCTAGTTATTCCCCTTCAGCATCATATGACAGCCCTGTACTGCTTTTATAAAGTGTTTCAATCCAAAAGAAGGTAGATGTATCCATATAATGTCAGTTGCAAATTCAAGTGTGATGCAGCTGGCTCAAGCGATTGCATTTGCAACCACACACTCGGATCAGTACCAAGTATACCTAGTACCAATCTATAAGAGCAAACATGTTCAAACTGGAAATGATAAAACTACTAGGGAGCCACCTGCTCTTGATGGTGCCAAAACCACATCCCACACTGCAAACCTTCAGATCTCGCATTTATATTTCCATGACCAGAAGTTTCAGTGCTTTGCTGCAGTGTTTTCCATGTAGGAACTTTGCCATTGATGGTTTCAGGCCACATATTTCATGCCAAAGTCCTCTAATGGAAAAAGTACAATCCCACTCTGAAGCCTGTTATTGTGGACCACTGTGTTTGCGTAAGGCACGTTATGATTGGTGCAGATACCACAGGCCTTCAACTGTCTGCTTTTAACCAGCGGCAAGGGAGCAGCTGATAGCGTGCTTTTGCTCACTGTATTTAAATCTCAGAGTGTTCTGATATATCTATCCCTTCTTATATCCATTACAACCGCTTTGGGCTCCTGTATGATCAAGGTTTACAGTGTTTTTGACCTACTCACATGTGTGATGAATGCTTGCATGAACAGTGGGAAAGAAACCTGAGCTATTGTCTGATAAAGGAGGAATGTGAATCCGGTGTGTTTAAGTGCTTTGCCAGATTTAAATCACCACAGTGCATCAGTTTGGCCTCTGTCATGACCATTAAATGCTTACTAAATCTTATTTTAAAAGTAGCCCACACTCAAACCTATTCCAGTATTTTCTGCACTATAGCGTTATACTGTCATTTTTTTTGATTCGTAGCTCATGCAAGTTTATTACTTTAGCATGAATTGATCATTGTTATAGTGTTAGAAACCAGGCAAAAAAAAAGTAGAAAAATTGATTCATGCAACATCTGACTAATTTCTAACAGTAGACTGATGATCCATGTCTTGTGGGCATAGACAACTTGAAGAACAGTAACAGTATCTTGCATGTACTAAACTGTTCTTGGTCTGAACGAATTTTTGTGGTTTTCAGACTAAACTGACCTAGTGCAATTTTGCCTCCACCCACACATAAAGACCGAAACGGCAATTTCAGCCTTTCAGTGACTGTATTTAGAGTCATCTCCTTACTATAAAGGCTGAGAATATTTCAAAAGGAAGACTTTTAATGTAAAAGACTTTGTTTTTGTTATATTTACTTTTTTTGTTTAAAACTTGGACTACTCTTTTGTTTTCGATGGTCACTAGAAATCTGGAAGCTGTAAATTTGATCTGGGGAAAAATGTGTCCTTAAAGGAATAGTTCACCCAAAAATGGTGGGTGAACTATTTTGTCATAATTTACTTACCTTCATGTCATTCCAAACCTGTATAAGTTTCTTTCTTATGTTGAACACAAAACAAGATATTTTGAAGAACCAAACTGTTTCTTTCCCTACTATGGAAGTCAATGGGGGATCAGCATTTTTCAAAAAATCTTCTTTTAGTTCACTAAAACAAACTAATATTTTTTGGAACGATATGAGGGTGTGTAAATGATGACAATTTTTGGGTGAACTATTCCTTTAAGGTGTGGTCCCGTCCCATTAGTAAAATTTCTGCTAAATGTTGTGACCACTGTAACTTGTTAGTAGTGTAGTATTGTTTGCAGTGCAGCTTACACAGAAGTCACTTTCAAACCACACAGCCACAGCCTTCTGTTGGTCAGTGCGGTAAATTGGAAAATCAGCTTGAACTCTTTGCGAAATCTGTATGGGGAAATCTTTCGCCCTCATGTGAAATTCTTCATCCCATGGATTCCTTTTGAAATTACTGGATTTTGCCCACAAAAATTCATCAACCAACGGTAAATGATCTTTGAAGTAGTTCTATTTGCAACAAGCTTGTTGACTCTTATTGCACATCTATATTCTTAACTAGCCTGTTATTTTTATCCACTTTGATTTTATCTTGGTAATATTTGAAAATATTTTATGAAATGAAGATAATTCCACTTTTAACAGTTACTTACTTTAAATCTGAAGTGAGCTTTCCTGTATCTTAAAGAGTAGAGCATAGTTCTAACAATGCCAAGGTCATGGGTTTGATTCCCAGGGAAAGCAAGAACTGATCAAATGTAAATGTGTACCTTGAATGCAATATAATTTGGATAAAAGTGTCTGCCAAATGCATAAATGTAAGTGAATCTTCAAAGTTTCCAAATCAGAAAAATAATAATGTGGAACATGGAGATATATTATAGATGTCCAAACAATAAACATTGTGTTCCCATGTCAACTACCTGCAGTGGTTCATAATTACCCTGGGCTTTATAACTACATACAACTTAGAGCCAGCAAAAGCAATTATCCTTTAAACCAGATAATTAAACAGCCCTTCCAATGGTGATTGATGACTAACCAAAAGTCCTGCTGATAGTAGAGTTCTAGCTGCTGGAAACTCCTTACCTCCAGGCCTCTGTTGCGGCTTTGACATGGGCACAAAGGGTGGTGTCAGGGGCATGCTACTATTGAGATCTGGCACAGAGGAGAGACTCGCTGAGTCAAATTCCTTGGCACGGGTGCAAGACCTGCCTGTAGGCACAAGTTTAATGCACTTTGTTCTTTGGTGGGGAAAACCTGCAATGTGGAGACTAGGAACAGAAGAATAGGCACAGTCTTAATAACTAGCCTTTGTTATGTTTTTTTGACATAAGACAGAATGAGATATGCCATAATTGCTCATTATTTTATTTGGAGAGAGAAAGAACAGAAAGTGCCCAGAAGAGTGACTTTAGTCAATATGAAATCCAAATTTACCTGAATGGCTTTCCTAATGCATGTTCTTGGTTTTACTGTGCATGATTCATAGGTGCACATTTTTCCAAATAAGCCTTTATAATCTTTGTGACTAGAAAACATGTCTCTGCATTGGAATCATTGCAGATTTGTAGTGTTTTGTGGTCAAATTATCAATCTTCATGATACTGATTGATCACGGCACTATGAACTGTTCAGTGGCATTTTTACGTTGCTAGATCAATCCCCTGAAAGTAAAAACTTCACTTAGGGCTAAATTATTTGTAACTGGGCCACAATGAGAGTTCCCATGCAATCTGTTGGGAGTCTTTTCTCATGGACATATTGATTTTTGTGTGCCTGTAATTAGCCGGAAGTAAATTAAATGTTTCACATCTGTTTCCAATGAATGGGCAGGTAAGGCCCCTCACTTTCCTTTATAGTGAGATAACTCCCCTGGCACACAGATGTTGAGCTGGAGGTTTGGCTGCTTCTGTGAGAAGTTAAAAAGTCTGGCGTATTCCTTAAATGGAAGGTCAGAAGTCTTTCAGTAGATTCTGGTTTGTATGTTTGACCTTTTTCCTGTTACCTAGAGATTCCTGGCTGAACGTATGATAAATATGTTGCTAATAACCTTGTAAGTCTCCTTCTAGCTGTCTGTTTATTTTACACAAACGACTGGTTTTGTGCTTTAGTTATTGTTTCTAGCTTCATTATTAAGTGATTGTTTATTCTGGACGATTTCGGAAAGGAAGGCTGAAGGAGTTATGTTTAATTTTAGTCTGGGAATTTTATCAGGCTTTTTCATTGCATGAGATCAAACAGGCGTGGTGTAGTCTGGGGGAATTCCTTCCTCAAGCAGCCATCCTTGACAATAGAGTTGTTACCCAGTGTAGACATGGTGGTGTCAGTGCATCTACCACCCAAACATCATTGTTAGCGATTTCAGATGCTAAAATGTTTTATTGTTGAATGCTTCAGTTGCTAAAGGCATTTAATGCAACTTAATATGGGGAATGCAAAAGCCTCTTTTCATTAAGAGTCAGTGAACAAATTTGCTCTCCAGTGCCTCTTTGAAAACTCCCAGTGAGCCATTAAGCAGATGCCATAAACCAAACAAACAAATGGAACAAGCCACTTGTGGAACATTAGCTAATGTAGTTTTTTTTTTCATAATCTTTGTGCTCCTATCTAGAAGTAACCCACGTTCTGCCAAGATTCCCCTTATCCTGCTCACCTTTACTTAGCAATGAGAGTTACCATCTAGGTGTTACTCCTGTAGTCCTTGTCAGGAGATAATTCAGTAATTGCATGGTTAGCTAATATATTCTCTAGAGGCTGGTTGGCACTTGGCTGTCTGTTAAAAAAAAAACGTTATCAATACTAAAATGCATGAGAGTCACAAAATATGTTTGTATGATGCAGTTCTGTTGTCAGAAACTATTACACAACATTGGGATAAACTTCAACTACTGTAGTTTAACTTCAGAGTGAGTTTAGCAGAACAGACAGTGTTTTATGTTCTTTCTGCAGGCTGTGTCTATACAATATATTTATAGACACGGTCTCGTATGGGTGTTAAGAACAGACGGTTGTATTAAACAGAATTTTGAGACTAGCTAATATAGGCACACGTAGGGCTGGACAATAATTCAATATCAATATGTATCGCGATATAATTTTTTTTCAATAACGGTGATATGATTTTTACACACATTTCCGTATATTTCGATATTACCGTTACCATGTTTCCCCATACTTGATTTAGTTGTCCGTTTTGACTTCGTTTAATAACACATCGAGCCGCTGCAACTTTTCAAAATCTAACGCTCGTGGTGTTTTATATGAATGTATCTCCTGAAGGCACCGACTGTCCTCAGAATATTTAGATGGCATTTTTTATCTGATAAAGTATCGTTCAGATCGGAGCTGCTTTTGGTTTTACAGCCATTACTGGAGAAACGCTATTCCACCTCTCTCACTAGCGCCTCCTTCTGGCAGACAGCAGTTTGCAATTTTCATATAAACCAATTTTTTCCGCAACAGGCGTTTTTTGTTTGTGCTTCTACTTTTTTGGTTTCTGAAGCAACTCGGAGCATTTTTTCACATACTCCGTTATCCTGTTAATTGCACTTTTTCAGATTCTACGAAGAAAGATCAGCCTACACTACCCCAGTCCAAGGTTTCTGAAACTGCAAGATTTTTAAATGTTTCTAAAGAATCCTTCTGCCACCAAGCTGCAGTTATTGATCCAAAATGCACCAAACAGTACTTTTGAAATAGTTTGACTATTTAAAATAACTGCTGTTCTATTTTGAATATTGTTAAAATGTATTTATTCATTGTGATCAAAGCTAATTGTCAGCATCTACTGCCAGTCTTCAGTGTCACATGGCTTCAGCAACTTTTAATAATGCGGATTCGCTGATTATCCATATTTAAAACAGTTGAGACTTTTTTGTTCAGAATTCTTTGCATGAACAGAAAGATCCAAACTCCGCATTTATCTTAAATAAAAAGCGTTTGTAATATTATACATTATACCATTCAAAAGCTCTTTTTAAATTTATATTACAAAAATGATTACTTTCATTTAGCAAGGATGCTTTAAATTGATCAAAAGTGACAGTATAGACTTTTTTAATGTTACAAAATATTTATATTTTAGATAAATGCGGTTCTTCTGAACTTTTTCTATTCATCAAAGAAACCTGAAAAAATCTACTGCAGTTTTCAACATCATAATAATAAATTTTTTTTGAGCAGCAAATCAGAATATTTAAATGATTTCTGAAGGATCATTTGACTGGAGTAATGATGCTAAAAATAATAGCTTTGAAATCACAGGAATAAATTATATTTTCAAGTAGAAAACAGTTATTTTGAATAGTAAAAATATTTCAAAGTGTTACAGTTTTTGCTGTATTTTGGATAAAATAAATGCAGCCTTGGTGAGTAGAAGAGACTTCTTTAAGAAACATTAAAAATATTACTGTTCAATAACTTTTGACTGGTATGTTAGCCTATGGTTTGAAGTAAAAAATATTAATATTATTAAGGAGAGTCTGAGATTTATTTGACATTGATTTCACATTTCTTGTTTGTATGAAGTCTAAATACCAATTAAAGGTGAACGTTTATTTATTTGCGCCATTTTTTTCCTATAATATTATATAGTTTTATTGGAGTAGGTTTCATAGAGTTGGCTAATTAATTTTTCATAAGTTTGTAGGTGCAGACATCTGTTGTGGCCGTTCTTGGACATTTTTATGAAGCTTTTTTAATAGTGTTCATATCGATATCGGAATATCGTATCGACCGAAATTAAGAAAAATATTGTGATATAAATTTTGGCCATAACGTCCAGCCCCTAGGCCACGTCAGAGAGCAGCAAGATAACTTTTAAATGGCTTGTATCCTCGGGAAAACATGGATATGCTGTGCTCCAGTTTGCCCCTGTAAAATCAGAGTTAGCCTCTGTCTTTTTAATTGTGCTGAAAAGGTACTGAATTTCGACATAACTTTGAAACTCTCATCGATTACTGGTTTATTCACCAGCTTGTTTTGGAGATATTACAACTTTTTGGAACCACGTTCTACCATTGGATAAATTCGGTGTACACGCATAACGGTCAACAAACACTGCAATGGGGCTCTGGGCCATTCAAATCAATTTAAAAACCCCCAAATCTCAGCAGTCATTACTGGACAATTGCTGACAGACTGGGTTTTCTCTCTAGCCGGTCAGCTTTTATTACATGCTTCTTCATTTACTATCAGCCGTTCCACACGCATCCATTCGTCCTTTCAACTTTTAATAATTTGCTTAGGCGCTGTCCGCCGGTTATCTCTCGATGAATGGATGGTTTTGTTGACGTGACAGGCTATTATGTTATGCATCCCTGGGTTCCATACCAGAGGAGAGTAAACTGTCCTTAAAAGTATTTTATGTTCGGGTCAGTGCATACAGTTGAATAGTAGACATTTCATAACACAGCTGTTTTTACGCCTGCTATTAAACTAGGAAACGAAATGGGGGTTACTGCAATCTTGGGGGTGTCCTTGAAAGGCAGACATGTTTCTTGACATATTTTGGGGCAGTTAAAGCGGTCTTCAACCTCAACCTGGACAACAATACCAATGCGACTCCCCCTGAAGACACAAAGTCAGAGAGGTACTCCGGCGCCGTTTCTGTTGCTGCTTTGCACTTTGTCAAACCGTTTTTTGAACGTTATTCCAGCAGTTATTTTCTTTTCTAGTACACTATTAGGGTCTGTTGGCAAGGTTCATCGAGAGCATGGCTGCCAGGTGTCCATAGCTGAATGTGTTAGGCTAATATTTTGTTGTCCCAGTGTAACTTTCATAATTTAATGCTGTGTATGATAATGAAGACTGTGTTCATTTGCAAAAACCGATAACCCCCTTTTTTTTTTTTTCAGAAATCACTTTTTTTTTATTGCGCATTCAAAGTAATATCAATCAAACTGCAGTCGGGTTGTTTTGATTAAGTAATAATAAATTAAACAGGTAATTTATACATATTTTACATAGTCATTTATATGTTTTTTTTCTGCTGGTTAACATATTAAAAGTTTGTTTTATAGCAAAAGTATAACTCCAACAGTCGTTTTTTGGCAAAAGTAGATAACTCCACATTTCATGTTTTAGAATTTAAAAAAACACTCTTTTAATCGTTGTAATCTCCTCAGATGACAATGTAGATGCCTGACAAACGTTGTTGTTGTTGTGATCATAAACTGTATGGATGTGATTGCATGCAGTACACGGAGCTTTTCCCTCACTATTGTAACGCCGCTGCTTTGGCGGATTCCGTGAAACATTTCAGCTTTTATTTCTTTTTCCGCCATGTAAGATATAACCCGGGTTCATACAGTTTGTAATCAGCGCTTTAGTGAACGATTCTCATGTGGTCTCGGACCACTTTGAAAGCAATGACATGTTAAGTCCGTAGTTTTCTCCTTTAGTTTACTTTCTCCATTAATGAATGTTTCTTAGGGCCTCAGATTCGCCAAGTTCGACCCACTACGCAAATCACAGTGAGAGATAAGCCCTGCGATTCTGACCAGCTTACTCCTTGATACTTTTGTCAGTATTGTATCTGACAAGAATAGACTAGAATGCCCAATCCGAGGCCAAGCATGTCAAGCAGACAAAGGTGGGCACCTGACTCCCTCTCACATGCACAACAAAATAATTGGCAGCATGGAATGTTCAATATACAGCCCACCTTCAACAGTTTGGTGGTCCGTAAGGTCCCCCCCCCCCACCCCCCCAAAATAAATTTTTATTCAATAAGGGTGCAATTGATGAAAAGTGTCAGTAAAGATTCTATTTCTGTTAAATGCTGTTCTTTTGAACTTTCTGTTGATCAAAAAATCCTGAAAACAATATGATGGTTTCCACAAAAATATCAAGTAAAACATTTGTTTTCAACATTGATTATAAAAAGAATTGTTAATTTGAGTCTTCATGACTTGTATCACCCACTGAAAAGGTTTGTTTTGCAATTAAAAACCAGGTAACTGTATATTATCAACATAAAGGGTGTGCAATATTATGATTTTTGATCATGGAAATATTGTAGTATCATGCTACAATGTATAATCTATCAGTTACAGTCTCAATATAGTCTACAACGTGACACACATTCACTTCAAATGTTAACTCAGCAGTAGAGTTACACTCATGGGACACTGCACTTATTCGCAGTCACAAAAGTACGTTATTTGCATGCATTTAAACATTTAATTCATGTGCTGTTCTGACATGCGCTTTTTCTGAGCGAGTACACCTGAACACACATACTAAAAAGCCTGTCAAACAGTGCCTGATTACTGGACTAAGTTATCTTTAGAGTTTGATTGTGCACTTTGATCTCAACAACATACACATTAAACCAACATATATGCGGGCTTTGAATTCTTCAAAATAACTTTGCTCAACAGAAGAAAGAAACTCATTCAGGTTTAAAACAACTTGAGAGGAGCAAATGATGAGAGAATTTTCATTTTTGATTGAACTATCCATTTAATGTTAATAAAACAACTAAATGTAATTGATTGTTTGTAAAACTGACTCACATTCGCCTGAGTCTGAGCGCAGGCAAGTGTGCGCGCCATAGACCGTATGTTCGTGCACTGGAACATTCGGCCAGCTTTTTATTTTATATTTTGTTACCTTTTTAAGGCTTTGTTTTTAAAATAGGGAAATTAGTTTGGCTGTACTGCTCAGACAACTTGCAAAATAGAATCATGATTAAAATAGTGAATCGTTATTTTCCTGATAAAAGTCGTGAAATGATATTTTTGCCATATCGCCAACCACTAATCACTAACATTATCCAGACGTTACAAAAAAGTAAATAAATGGACTTGGAACTTGTACATTGAATTGATATTCTATCAACTTTTGAAAGGAAACAAGCAGGTTATGTAGCTAGATGTTATATGGCATATGTAAGGATGGCTTCCATGGGGTTGTTAAAACAGTGACCTGTTTGTAGATTACCTGAATCTCGCCCTCAGAGTTTATGCTGATGCGGTGGTGAGAACCGCTGAGCAATTACGGCTGTTCCCAGAACACCTTCACCACAGAAATGTCAGTAAAGCCACTCTTTTCTTACTTGTTTACTGATGTGTGGCCAGAAATAACCCCAACTGCAGCGCAGTGCTGTGAGCTAAATGTACTGTATTGAGCTGAGATGTCAGGAACTTTCAATCATGATGCTGAGGCTTTAGGCATGAGGTCTAACAAAAGAGGCTTTCAGTACATATGCAGTCATGGCTTCCACTTGAACCGCAAGCGTCCGCTCATAAAAATAAAATATCCGTCATTGTATGTGAAACACAATGTACAGTGAGAAATGTTCATGACTTTGCTGGGTGTAAATTTAAGCATGTAGACCAAATGCCTCTCTCTCTCTCTCTCTCTCTCTCTCTCTCTCTCTCTCTCATCCTCCTCTCTCGACTGCATTTTTAAATATTATAGTGAATCATAAACACAGTTCAACCAATGTAGTCTGATTTCTTGACTGATTATTAGATTCTTCAAGTCGATTCTTCATAGCAAATCAAAAACATGCAGCGGAACCAAAGTTTGATTCCTGAATGATTGATTCTCTAATGAGTCGATCTGTTTAGTAAATCAAACTCGAACTGTGACAGTAAATCACTATCGTTATTGACTGGATGTTTAAATGAAAACATGTAGTTGAAGATGCACAATGAGTTTTGTCAGTAGTATTTTATAAAAAATGTATTATTGAATGAAATTTTGCCATTTTGTTTTAGTGTTGTTGTTTGTAATATAGTTAAAACTAGGGATGCGTTGATCCGATATTCATATTGAGGATCGGCGCCGATGCTGCCATTTTTTGTCAGATCGGGTATCGTCAGAGAGGGCCGATCCATATCCGAGATTGTGCGTATTATTCTGTGTTACTTCTGAAGCCATACGATAGCTTAAAGGGTTACTCCACCCCAAAATGAAAATGTTGTCATTAATCACCCCCATGTCGTTCCAAACCCATAAAAGTTTTGTTTGTCTTCGGAACACAATTTAAGATATTTTGGAAGCAAACCGGGAGGCTTGTGACTGCCCCATTGACTGCCAAGTAAATTACACTGTCACGGTCCAGAAAAGTATGAAAGACATCGTCAGATTAGTCCATCTGCCATCAGTGGTTCAACTTTTCTCCTCTGTGGCTGTCAGTCATTCGTTCAGCCTTTAAACCCTGGTTGCATTCGACAGTCAGCTCGGTAAAGCTCTCTCCAAGATCATTCTGTGTTCCCATTATTATACTTGATTTGTAAATAAATGTCTATGATTTTGCAAAAAGGACTTTATCTTCTTGCCGGAGTTTAATGTTGTTTTGTTACTTGCTACCGGGTGTCTGTGAGAACAAAACATAGAAAAGACTATAAATAGTTTTTAACTTCCACAGTAACTGAAATTTAAAACTGTTAAAATACAGTCTTAAATCTATATTTCACAGATATATAATACACTAAGCATCAATTTCTCTTCCCTTTGTGCTTTGCACTTTTTAGTGCGCAAGCGCTGCATGCTGTGACTCCGTTTGCGATTCAGCGCAGCATTCTGCACACCGGAAGCTGCATTGTTTGTTTTCTCCTATCGTATCTATCATATGTTGTTGCCTTATTAAAAAATATGCTATACATTTAAAAGAAATGTATTTTAATTTTATAGTGTATACTTATATATAAATACATTCATGTATGTTTTTAATGAATGGATTTTATAATGATACAAATAGCAATGTGTAACATTTTTACCATATTTAGTGCAACACTTTTATTTGTTCCCCACACAAAATAGTTTTTTTCACTAAATGTTTGGATTTCTAAAATTATTGTGCACTGATTTTTCTAGAATAACTTTTGCTGCCGAATTATCCACTAACCTAGTTTATGATATATTTTTGTCATAGATTATGAATATACATATATTTTTTCATGTTTGTTTAATTTTCTTTATAATGAAGTAGTCTGTATTTAGCAAATTGTGAAAGAATGATTATCAGTTCCACACACAGAGATATATATTCTACATTTATTTAAATGGAAAAAAAAAACTTCACTGGTATCGGATCGTATCGGTATCGGCCAATACCGAACCATAAGTATCGTATCAGGTGAAAAAGGCGCGAGTCAGAGCATCCCTATTTATCAACCAATTATCTGCCAACCAAAATACTCAAAAACCACTGGTCCTGTAAGCCTTACTAGAGCCTTTGTATGGCCGATTTTTTTTCCACTGCATTTATTTGCATAAGATTGAATGCATGAATTTTCAAAATTGTAAATAATTTCCTTTGTCATCGTGCTTTCTAATCACAAGCATTTTCTTCAAATCCGCTGGAAAGTTTGCGGGACAATAATCCTTTCTATCTATCTTGAGTGGTGACCCTAATTAACGCTTAACTGATAATGGATGACTTGCTGTTTAAAACCACAGGTGTTATGCTTGAAACACACCTCTTGTACAGCTTCAAGTTCGGCCTTGTCCCAGTACTCCTTCATCCTGCTCACAGCCGTTTTGACAAGGGGTTTGATAGTAGGATGAAATTTCACCTGCAGCTACTTGGCTTGAGTGGTATTTTTACCTCCCAGAGGAATGTCACCTCTGTCCTTTCCCACTCCTTGTTCTGGGTTGTTACACCCTTCAGTCCGGGTGTGAAGGGGTCAGTGGAGCTGTAGCATCATCTGGTCCCTGTGTGTTACCTGCCAGAGCAAATTTCATTCATACTCAATCAGGCTACCTCACTGGGACTTTATATTCCAAGTTTGGGCCTGCAGCAGGTCTTTGAAGCCTGCAGCAGCTTGCTGTGAGACCACTAAGAGTCCCCTTTGATCAGATAACTTCCTCTTTGATTCTCTTGAATGTGTTAAGGCTTGTTGTAAATGCATCTCAAAATCACAAATTTCAAAGCACACACTGATTTTTAAGAGAGATTAACTTGCAACACTCTTTCAAGGCAGCTGATAGTCAGTTCACATTATTATGATTCTTAGAGGGATAATTCACCCAAAATTTATAATAAAATTTATATTATTTAATAATCTTAATGGTAAATGATGTTTTTACTTTTAAAGCACCACAATACTATTTATAATATAAATATGAATAATATTATTCATCTTTTTTGGGGAGCTTGACAGCCTGTCAAGCTATGAACTGTCAATGTTTTTAATGTAGCCTAATATATTTTTATTTTGTGTTATGTTTTATATTGTATTTCATATTTTTTATATTTGCGTTTGAAAGTTATGTTTTATTTATTTAAATTTATTTTTTGTCTTGCAAAAAAGTTTGAAACAACATGTGGGTAAATAATGACAGAACGAATGACTTTATTTTTTGTTGGCGGTTGATTTTATTCGTTTAAGATCTGAGAGGATTGGAGTGTTTCCTTATTTAAGCCAGCATCTGTGTGTTTGTTTTGATGACACACCAGATTTCTCACTGCCACTATTATGTTTCCATAACTCATGTAATTATGAGTGAAAGAAAACAGCTGGTTGAATATTTTGTCCTAGTAGCACTAGCTGATCTGGCCACACACAAATTTCATTGATGATCCCTCACCTCGTGTGTTCAGAGGCTCTCTAGATTTCAACCAAATCTCCTTCTCCAAAAAGACAGAAACGTTTGCTACAGGTTGACGCAAAACGTTTACGAGACCGAAAAGTCACCCCACTAGTCTATATTTAATTCCCCCTAAGACCAGGAACCTTCTCTGTAATGGACCACCACAAGCTTTAAGAACCTGGTCGATCTACCCCCTATATAAGGTTTCTAAAACCATTGGTCCATTTCCATTGTGAGCAAATTGCCTGAACTGTTTCCTTTGCGTTCGCACGGCTTTGTCTCTCGCCCTTCTCCTGGACTTCGTATGCGCTCGACCATCCGAGATCTAAGATGCCCTCACCATATCCGAGTTAATCTATCAGACATAGCCCTGTTCCTTGAATAGAACAGGGACTATCACTGTGAAACGACTTGCAAAAAGGTTATCCGAGCTTTTACATAAAAACCTCTCCTCTCATCGCATAGTGAGCTCTAATCTTCCCGCTTTTCCGGTGCATGCTGGGCATGATATAAATTTTTTTTTTCCCCATTATTGTGTTCCGAATATACTGTATCAGACATGGTTATAACAATCTAATTCACAATAAAGAATGCATTTTGTACAGTTGCCCACGCCTCCTGTGCCTGAACATCCCTTGACTTTCAGCATGGTGTTTGTTGAAACACAAGCTGAGACTGTCCTTCCAGAATATCTTCCATCTGTCATTCGCTAAGAACCGCTCGAGTGAGAGAATACTCTGTGTTCCACAGAAGAAAGTCAGGCAAACAGGTTTGGGATGACATGAGAGTGAGTAAACTCTAATTTCGCCAACAGCCCCCCCAGTTGCCCATTTGTGATCTTGTCCCCTCATAAGTAACACGCAGAGCATGGCGGGAACACCTGGGTCAGTTGTTCTCCTCGCCCGCGCCCGCGAAGAACGGAGGCGGCCAGTCAGCGTGCGGCATTTAATAAGGCAGCTCTTATTGGTGCTAACACGAACGGAGAGGACCATACGCTACGGAGCGTCAACCCAGGGACCCCGGCGGCAACCGCCCGTCTCTGAGTCCCCTACCGCAATTCCACTACGACCCGCTGCCCGTTCCAGGAAAAGGGGGCAGGGGGGGAACACAGCAGAGTGGGAGGAAAAGTAGGACAACCAATGAGCCAAGACAACAATGGTGGCCAAAGAATGTAGGGATCTGTAAGACAGCGCGGAGCTTAGAATAAAGGAGCTAGGCTCAAGTCGCTCTCTACTATTTTTTGTCATTGGCCCTATCGCTTTGTGGGACACTCGGACAGCTATCCATGAGAGTCGTCTCACAATCCCTTGCAAACCCCAACTTGCTTCATATCATGTTGCCCTACATAATGCGAGTCCAATTCTGCTTGTTTTTCATTTTCTACGATATGAATTCAACACTTGTTCTGCTGTTTTCTTAAACGCATATCATATGTTGAGAGCACTCATTATACAACTTGAAGGCTATGTTGTTAATTATAATGTTATTTTAACGGTGAATTTTTCTATCAAACCCTTTTCTATAATTGGCATTATCCGCATTTGGGAAAGTTAGGAAACGATTTCACATAGCACAGAAGAAACTCCTGCGCCCCATAATTCTTCTCAAAAGTTTTGGCCCCAATATCCGAGCGTTGGTCGCGGAGCGGTCCTGTTTGTCCGACCCAATAACTCGACGTGTCTCGAGCTGCCGAACGGGCTTACGGCTGTCATTGCCTCTCTCTTGTGCTTCCTGGCATCACATCACGGCTCATTCATAAACCCTTGGCGACTCCCCCTACCTTTCTTGACATACATATCCTTGACAGGTCCACTGCTATGATAAACATTATTCTGTTTGATTGTCTGTCCTATGTCTCAGTTCTCTGGAGCCGTGTGGCGTCACTCTTCAAAGTATGTTCAGTCACTTTGCCAAGGTTCCTTTGGAAAGAGGACAGCGTCACCAAGGCAAGAAAGGAAGTTCTTCTTAAATGACAGCTAGCTGCAGTACAGAGGCCCTTCCTGTTATAAATAAACAGCTTTCCCCCTGCATGCTGCCACTGGCCTCAGCACCTCTCCACACTCAGCTGTCCTCTGGGGGAACTAGAGCTGCTCTTGGTCTCCAAAGTGCAGGTCACCATAAAGCTCTTATTACCGGAAACACTGCTTTATTTTTAGACTCTTAAATTGCTCTGCCATGTTTATGTTTATTTGTTGTCAACAAAAAAAGAGGCAGTGAATGTTAGAATCCTACTGTAGGCTTATGTTATCTAACAGTTTTTAAAAGTACTAGTGATCAGAATTTCTGGCATTTACTTTATACATCTGTAGGTATGTGGTTAATCTGTTCTAGTGAATTTTTCCGTACTATGAATTATTTGGATCCATGCGAAAACAAACCAAAAACTAGGAAGCATGAAACCAAAATGTAAAAATATATTGCACAAAATTTAACCTGCACAATTTCTGCACTTAAAATACATTACAGTTGAATGATGTAAAAATGAAGCAAAGTTTTCAGAATAGCAAACAATGATCATGAATCGAAAAATAATGTGTAAATCAAAAATGTAATAATGCATTTAAAAAAATAAGCATGAATCAAAACTTTAAACGCATTCAAAATTATATTGCACAAAACTGAAATCTTAATGCAAAATTATCCGACTTGTACACAAAATCATGGTTTCCATGGTTATATTCCTGTTTTTTGTGATCTCAGACGTTTTCTGCTCATATTTAAAAAAACATTTTCTATGCTGATACTTTTTTCACTTTGCTCTTGTTTCCATGTTCTGCGCTTACTTTTCCAAATGTTGCGGTTAGAGTGTCATGTAAATCAGGGCGGGCTTAAGTGTCGTCATCATAGGTCCACTAGTTCTAGATTGACAGCTCCTCCTCTAGCAAATCTCATGCATTTTTTAAAATTAAAAATACAGTAATAATGTGAAATATTAAAGTGTTCTATTTTAAAATATAATTTCCTATGACCGCAAAGCTGATTTTTGAGCAGCAAGTTGAGCGCACGACCCAGCTGTGCTGCTTATTATTTTGAATGGAAATTGTGATACTTTTTTTTTCAGGATTGTTGGATGAATAGAAAGAACGAACGGCATTATTTGATATCTTTTGCCACGTTATAAATGTCTTCACTGTCTCTTTTGACCAATTTATGCATCATTGTTGATCCTTGTATGTTAATAGAATTGTTTACTAGCTGAAATCCTTTACTGAAACCTTTTAAAACACAAGCTATTGTAGGAATCCTCTCACCCATATTTTACGGCTTGTGTTTTATCCTCTGTGACATAATTGTGTGAAGGTCCATAAAAACAGGGTGCTGTCATAACAGAACATTCCAGGCTAAAACAGTGGAGGGACTGTAGCTCCTCTGGGTCTTTTTGATGGTGTGGTGACTGTGGTCTGGGGCAATATTGAAAACTTGGGGTTTCGTACATAGGTGGTCTGGAAGCGCAGGAGCTCTATTGGTTCCCCTGCTGGGGTGATAATTGAGGGGAGAGTTCTCCTGTAGGTGCCATCTGGGCCCCCACAAGTAGGGAAAGCTGCTTCCTCTGGAATGCGCTCACACATTCGGCCCACCCACACAAATCATTAGGACAATTAAGATGGTGTCAGTTCACTTGATTAAAACTGAGTTAGTGGATGCAATCAGACTGAATTGAGCACAATGTCAAGGCAAATAGTTAATATTTAATTGACTGCACCCCCTCCCTTAATTTTCGGTCGAATGGCGTCAAGTTGTCAGCAAACTGTCTGAGTCATGCTGTCAAGCCCAGACACCTCCTATGATGTTGCCATTATTAGTGTTGGATCTGCCTTCTGGCTTCAGACCTAGTATGAAGAGGCACGTAGGCTCTTATTTCATGACTTTGTCATGCAAGCAACTGGCTCAGTCTGGCCTGAGCATCACCTGTCCGGACAGCACCATTTCTGCACTTAAAATACATTACAGTTGATGTCAAAAAATGGACACAATTATATGTTGAAAAAGAACATATGGACTAGGTTTTCCTTCGTTCCATAGAATCATACTTTTCCATAACAGTGAATCAAATGTTGTTTAACCAACCTCATCTTTCATGGCACTTTCCAGTTGCCAGGTTTGCTTAAGAAATGAGGTATGTGTAACTTGACAATGTACACACAAACGCTCCTTTGGAATGACTTTTCCAAACAGTGGGTATTGACCTTTTAGATTGGTATCGCTAACTTGGTGAGTCAGACAGTTATTGTTAATGGAAGTGCTGAATAAACCTGACTCTAATCCTTGACCACAAAACCCTGATACTTCAATCCCGGGATTCCAGCAGTGCGAGTAAGACTTCCAGATAGCGGATGAAGTTACCTCAATGTATACTTTTCAATACCGCACTACTTTCCTACTTCTGTGTCATACCCACTTAGGCCTCGACATGAAGCTAGGATGCCCATGTAGCACCACTTGTCACGTTGCTGGAATCTGTCATAAATTCCCTGAGTATTGTTGTGTCGGGGAAAAAGTCACAAGCACACCCTAGAAGAATGTGTCGAGAGCCCTACTCCCGGCTTGGAGTTGGACCAATATTGATTGGTTTTTTCATGCAGTGTTGTTGTATGGTTAAAGGTGATAGTTCACCCAACTACATTCTGTCATTATTACTCAACCTATGTCTGTTCCAAAACTGTAACCCTGTATAACAACAAATCAATATAAATTTTTAATGAACTTGAGAGATTCGGTCCCTTTTATGAATCCAATGCAACCAAAATCTTTCATGCTCAAAAGTTTCAAAAAGAGATTGCGACGTAAGCTTAAAACGTAGCTCAAATGCCTACCTAATATGTTAAGTAAAAGCACAACTTAAATGTTGTTCCGCATCACATTAAGTCGTGCCATTGTTTAGAAGACTTGGATTAAACCACTTGATTAAAATTGATTTCTTTTACAATGCCTTTATGAACTTTTTGAATTGTGAAAGTGTTTGGGAGGGGGAGTCAAGGAAGGCTCCTTGAATAAATTAACATTGCAACTTCCTCAAATCACTTTGCCAAGACCCTGTTTTACAGCCGGTACTAATGTCCATTTCACTTGATCTGATTCCAAGTGGACAAGTAGACATTTGTTGTAAAGTGTCTCAAGCATTTTGCAATGGAATCACTCAAGCCACACATGCCGGTAGTTGAAAACCCATATGACCACATTGCATTTGTAGTGTAAGTGCTAATCGGCCCTAATAAATCCTGGACAGGACCGCTTGCTTACCTGTCAATAATTCATTGCACTAAATCAAGAACTTTACTACCAGGTGTAAAAGTAATGTTGACCACTTGTGATCAGGTCACCTGAAACTTTAATACTAGGTGTAAGCAGTTCCTGATTCCTAATTCAAAATGCCGATTCTCCCATGCAAGCCCACACAGGTCAGCTGCTTATTCAGAAAGCCTGGTTCTGACTAACAAGCCTGGAGTTTGTGGAGATCAGTGTGATGCTGAGGTGGATGACTGCTCAAATGTGCTCATAGTGATGGACCCACTCAATAGTGAAGTGAAGCAGGAAAGAGTCTCACTGAGAAGGGATGTGGAGAGGGTGGAAAAGACGAATAGCAAAGAAACCTGATTGTTCAAACAGTGGCAGAGAGAAACTCCCAGCTCACAGCTTCGATTTCAACATGAGAAACAGCTGCGCTGAGCACATTAGGAAGCATGTATGTCAAATCTTGCCCAGTACTCACTGGAATGCCTGTGGGAGTCCTCGCTCGATCCCAAATGCATGCTTTGGGTCTACGTGGGAACATGTGCATGACCAGAGGGAAGAGTTCCAGAATGCCAGAAGTATGCTTTTTCAGCCTTTGTCCATCCTTTTCTTCCCCCAAGCCCATGTGGAAGACCGTAACAACTTGTTTAAGAATGTGCCTCATCCACTGAGTATGCTATGGTTAAAGTGAATGAGGCATGTGTTTGCTGAGAAAGTTTGGTGTCAAATCCTGTCCAGAGAGCTTTGTGTAGTTGAAGGGTCTCTCTCATCATGGTCTTTATCCTTAAGGTGCTCAAGCTGAGGTTTAGTGTCAAAATTGGCAGCTCATCATCGCCTAGCTTTCTCCTGCTCCGAGAGGTTAAACTCTCAGTGGAATCTCTGTTCCTACCTGTATGCATTTTGATATCTTTTTTTTCTTTCTTGCACATACATACATCTTTCCTGTTGTCTTATCTCTGTTGTCATCCTTTGCCTGTCAGATTGATGTTTTTTATAGTCCCTGTGGATAATAGGTGTGGAAAAAGTGAATTTCACTGCTTCATCATTCATCAACTCCCTCATCGTTCACCCTAGCACTGTTCCAAAACATTGTGAGCTGCCTGTTTGGGTAACCATTGCTAACCATCATGGAAACTCATAAGTGACTGATTTGGAACATTCTACATAGGCAGAAGCTTCATCTCCCACACGAAGAGCGTGAAGAGTTTGATGTTAACATGATGCTCTGATGAAGTAATTCATGGCACACTTAATTATTTGGTAAAAGTCCATTTTTATTTACACTAACTGTTTTTTGATACTTTTTTGTTTTTAAATGGAATAGAAGTTTCTTGTCTGCAATTTTGAGTTAATTGCATGGAGATGACCAGTGCTTCCTTATAATTTGGCTAAAACAAGGTATCTTAAATCATTAAGATTAGGTTCCTGACTAGGTTTTGGAACAGAGCACCAGTCAACTATTCCCTTATACCTTTCAGTTATTCTCAAGAAAGGGACAAGGCTAAAAGCAGTACATTATCAAGAGAGGAAGTGCATTATATGATAGGAGAAGGGTAATGGAAATTCGCTAGCACTTCTGGCCCTGCAGTATACAGTGAGTTGCTTTATGGAGGTCAGGAAGTTTGCCCTCTGATCTGCCTGTATCAGGCTGTGCTTTGGTGTTCTGGCTCAGATGAGGGTATAAAGTGCATATCTCGTGCTTTCACCTACTTACCGCTCTACAGTTTACATTCCATTTGTGTGTTTATAAGAACCGTCATCCCCTTCACGTCCATGAAATCCTTATGTAATACAGTGTGGCGAGCCCAGGTTTCATGTACTGGAATTTATTGCCACTCTTGAAGCATTTTATTCCATTTTGCTACCATTGCCTTTTAGATAATGACTAGTCAATTCAGTAGTCGAGAGTTGTATTGTCATCGTTCATACTTTTTGTTTAACATGAAAATTTTTTTGAGGCGTTTTTTAAATTGTATCAACTTCAGTGTGACATGGCAGTAATGTTTATTTTTTAAAAGCACTTTGAAAGAGGAACATGTTGCAAATATTGAGTTTTGAGTTATTGCTGCCACAGCTGCACTCAAATTGAAAAAAAACCCCTGAAATACTAAAATCCTTTTCTCACGCTGTACTCGTAAGGCCTTGGAAATTAGACGTGGGCCTTATTGAGGGTTGGAAATGCCAGAGAGGGGTGTGTGTGAGAGTGGATAAGCCTCCAATACACTTCACCAGTGCACATCTGGCCTTTCTAGCCATCATTATTGCCCTTTGGAGGCTGAGTGTGAGTCACTCATTAGAAGTGTGGAAGTCCAAGAAAGCTGGCTGAGGCCATCTCATTCCCTTTGCATTACATTTGTGTAGCCCTGCTCTCTCTGCTTATCAATTGTCCCCGGGCATAGATACAGCGAATATGGCTTCTTGCCTTGTAAACACCAGCTGGGTAAACCCTAATCTTGAGGCTTTCCACCAGGTTCAAACTTCTTTTGCAAAACGATGGGATCTAATATTGCTCTTTGTCTGTTTATTTGCCATTCCTGCAGAACAAACTTTTGGCAGAGTGAATGGCATAATTGGAAAGTAAACAGTGGGGTTCCTTTGACAGTGGAATGCAGTATTTGTGTGAACTCAAGCCTTCTAAGGCTGGAGAATGACCTGAGAATTTAAGAAAGTTTAGATGTTTTCTTGTTTTTATATGAATCAACCCAAAAGTGAAACATCTGTCATCATTTACTCACCTTCATTGAAACCTGTTTGTATTTTCGAATGGTGACCATGACTGTCTAGTAATATTTGAATGAAAAATGACTTGCATGTCATTCTATTCGTCACATAAATCTATCACCTGGCTTCAGAATACTGGAATATAGTGCAAGACTACTTGTATTATGCTTTTATTGTGCTTTTTGGAGCCTATCCACTTTCATGTATGGAAAAGAGCAGTGTGCACATTTTTCAAAACGTCTTTTTTGTTCGGCAAAAGAAATGCAGTTGTGTGTATGGAACATTGTAAATAAATGATGACAAAACTTAAATTTTTGGGTGAGCTATACTTTTATCCTTTATACCCTGTAATAATAGTCAATAGTTAAAAAGGTCAACATTTAATTATTTAATACTGTAGTGATTTTTTTCCCTTATAGCTAAGTTGTGTGTCATATCTGGAGACAATGAAATTGACACATACACTTTTTCTAAGTCTTCTCACCAAAAATATGCTGAATTACAATTATGGATGGCAATAATTACAGTGTGTCTCGTTTCGGGAGGATTTCATCCCAAGGGACAGGGAAGCAGGCGATGATCCCACCAAAGGTTCGCTGAGCAGATCCAATTGAAAGAATTTTGCCAGTCAGCGATTTCATTTTGAAAAAGCTCCAGGATTGTTGTTTTAGAGTGTTCAGTCAGGAGAGAAAGGATTTGGGGGGGAGATCAAGTTATTTATTTGCGGGAGCCATTTAAATGGGAACTGCGGCCATGATGGAGATGCAGGGAAATGGGAACTGGCGGGCTATGAAGACCGAAAATGCCAAATGTGGCATCTTTCCAAATACGTATATAAATGTGAAGATGAGAACCGGGTTGCAGAAGAGACATGATTGTATAAAATCATCAAAGCTTTTGTTGCTGACCAAAGAAGAAGCGAATAAGCAGAAGGCTCTGCTGGTTGTGTGGATGAGTTCAAGTTTCTGCTAACTATGCAAAATGCTTCCAAAGAATCCATGTATAAAGTTGCTTATGTTTTTTTGTTTTTTGTGTTGTATGATTTGTCATGTCATGTGATACCACAGGTGTTGTTAATTTGTTAATTTATTCATATTTTATTTTTCATTAAATTAATTTGACACGGTTTAAATGTTTGGGGTCGGTGAGATTAAAAAAAAAAAATCTCAGATGCATACCTAGGCTTTATTTGATCAAAAATACAGGGGGCAAAACAATTTAAAATAACTGTTTCCTGTTTAAATACATGTAATTTATTAATTTTGTTGACAAAGCTGAATTTTTAGCAATCTTTACTCCAGTCTTACACTTAAGTGTCACATTATCCTTCAGAAATCATTTTAATATGCTGATTTTGTGCTATAGAAACATTTCTTATTATCAAATGTTAAACATGTCTTATGCTTAATATTTCCTGTGTAAACTGTGATATTTTTTTTTTTTTTGCAGAACTATGATGAATAGAAGTTCAAAGAAAGTATTATTTGGAATATATAAAACCTAAAAAAGCAAAATATTACATTATTAATTCAAAAAAAAAAATCTTACTGACCCCAAACTTTTGAATAATAATCTATACATGCAGTTTTAATTGCATTTTACTAATTATAGATATCTATTTGACAAACTGTTGGTTGAATCTTAAGGGGTACAAGTCATATATTTAGTGTTATAAAATGCCAAACAATATTAAATGTTCCTTGGAAATCAGAAGTTTGTTTTCCCTCATAATTCTTGATTTACTCATTTGCAGTAGATAATAATATTTACAAGAGGTTTCATGTATGCTGTATCAAAGACTACAGTTATGTCTGGGATTTTATGACCTCTCATGGCTGTGTTAAAGTATTTCCTGACTACCAACCCTGTGTAAATGGGATAGAGTGTTACAGGTGTTCACCTATGTTTGTCTAACAATTTTATGTTGGAAATTGACCATGGTAACTACCACACCCATATGTATGAACGTATACTGTATGTATATGTATTTGGTTGTCACACTAGTAGAATATGTTTATAGCTGATGTGCTTAGCTACACCTGCAGACACTGACACCAGCTACTTAAAAATTGTTGTTGTTTTTTTTTTTTTAGAAGAGCTCTAGCTTTATTTATTTGCCCATGACGCTTGGTTTGATACTTTAATTCTGTGACATTCAGAGATTTTGAAGTGAGACTGTAGTGTCCAAATACTTTTTAAGGACAACTTTTATACTTGCATTTCATGTCTCTATGATGTGTGTGATATGCATTTTTGTGCATGCACATCACAAAGGCATGGTATTTATCTCTTCTTCCTTCAGCGGAGCTAGAAGGCATTGACTGTTGTTTTTGTCTCTCTCTTCTGTAGGTCTCTCATAACTCAAGAAGTGTTTGGAGATGCTGATTTCAATCCCATAAATTGTGGTTTCATTTGTTTTGACTACAGGTGGTTCAGAGCTCTAAAGTGTGGGACGAGGTGCCCTTTCCAGAGGATTTAGAGGAAAACAAGCGGCCGGGAGGTTTTGTGGATGATGAAGAGTACTATGATCCTTCAGGAGGTGGGACTATCTGAATGCTGCACTGCTGAGTACCTATAAATAAGGAATAGTGATGTGGTTATTCATTATGCCTAATTGAAAGTGACAGTAAGGACCTCTATAATTTTGCTGAATGAAAAGAAATGCTGTTTTTTTAACTTTGTTTATTAAAGAATCCTGAAAAAAAAATCACAGCTTCTACAAAAATTAAGCAACACAAATGTTTTCAACATTGATAATAATATGAAATGTTTCTTGCGCAGCATATCGCAATAGATACTTTCGAACATGTCATGTGAAATGAAGGACCTAAATTAATGGCTGCTGAAAATTCAACTTTGTCATTGCAGGAGTAAATAATACTTTCAAATATTTAAATATAGCAAACCATTTTTTAAAAATTTTAATAATTTCATAAATTCTATAATCAAATAAACTGCAGACTTGCTGAGCATACAAGACTAATTTTCAAAATCCTCAAACTTTTTTTTTTTTATATCTAAAAACAAAAAACGAATATCTTTTTTTATTTTATTATTTTTTTTCCTTTAGATATCAGTGGAGAAGAGGATGGAAGCACCCCCGAGCCGAGCACGGTTGAACCAGGCATACCTATAACAAGTGAGAAGCCTTTTTGTTTGTTTTTTTAAATAGAAAGGAATTATTACAACATGACAGTAGTCACACATTTCATATCAGGGTGATAAAAGAGATGCATCAACTGATTCTATAAACATCTTGCTGTAAAACATGAAACTCTTTTAATAATCTGCTGAGGCATTATATAGAGTTGTAGCATCTGCTGAATTAGTGTCTCAGCCACATCCTTTCACCCGCCTTTGCTCACAGCGATGAGACAGCAGCTTTATCATAACAAGGGCCTCAGATTTTTGCCAGAGATCCAAACAATACTAATTTCTCCTTTCATCAGCTGAGATGCAGAGGTGTAAACATAGCAGCACACATGAAAGTCAGTATAAGAAATAGCAGCTGGAACAGACGATACAAACACTGTCATGTATTGATTCACTCACATAATATGTTTTAATTATCGCCTTTCATGATCTGGGGAGGTCCGTAACACTTTTATCTTCTCTTGAGTTTTATTTAAAGGGGGTTACATGATGTTGCTAAAAAGAACATTATTTTGTGTATTTGGTGTAATGAAATGTGTTTATGCGGTTTAAGGTTAAAAAAAAAAAAAACATTATTTTCCACATACTGTAAATTATTTTTTCTCCTCTATGCCCCGCATTTCTGAAACGAGTCGATTTTACAAAGCTCATCGGGTCTGAAAAGCGAATTGTGCTGTGATTGGCCAGCTATCCAGTGCGTTGTGATTGGGCGAATACCTCAAGCGTGTGACGGAAATGTTACGCCCCTCACCATATTGTTGATGCCGTGTCTGGCCGGAGCGACGAGACTAAAACATTTAAAACCCATTATAAATGAGGCATTTGTTGCATTCAGTGGGGACATAATTACGGATTATAATGACTTATACTGTCTTTTTACGCGTTGCACTGCATCGCGCCGCGATAACATAAAACAATGTCTGCATTTGTGATCGGAGAAATGCATAAAAAAAAGCGATACTACACTGCCAAAAACTCGCGTTTGAATCGTCAGTGACAAATCTTTAAATATAAAAAAACCGTACTTGCAGTCTGTGAGTCAGAACAACCGGCATAGTAGTCTACTCTACCAGGATCAGTAAAAAGTCCACCATAAAATGCGCTGGACACATCTGAATATTTGGTTGAACTGTTCTGGAACAGTGCTGTAAATACAATTAACCACTGATTTCTTGTCGTGTCCTCTTTTGGAAGACCAAAACAAAGTAGTTTCGCTTTCACAAACGAAACACACAGCGCCTTCACGACATGGCGGCGGTGGCGGCAACAACAATACTACAGTGAGATTAAAAGTTATGCCTTCTTTCTTTGCATGAATATTTGGGTGGTGTTATGCATATCTTCCCACATTGTGATGTAGACATGTTGGGGCGTGTTAGAACGAGCCGTTTTTTGGTAGGCGTGGTTGACTCTTATTTTTTTTTATAAAGAATATCTCTTTGGATTGAGACTTAGTCTTTGCAACTTACAGATCTTCTTTATGCACCAAGAGCTTGTAACACTCCAAGAGAAAGGAAAAATTGAAACCCCTTTAAGGAAATCTTGTGTACTTTTAACACATTTTTACAGAAGTTTTGTGTTATGTTATTTCATATGGGTTCCACTAATGTAAACCTGAACCATTTCAAAATTTCAGGATTCTTTAAAATAAAAATAATAAATAAATAAAATGTAACTACCATTGAAAATTTGGGGTCCGTTTTACATTTTTTTGAACAAAAATATTTAGCACAAAAAATATAAGAAGAACAAATGGTTCAGCTTGATAATAAGAAAGAAAAATATGTTGAATAAAATTAAATTGTAAAATATAATAGAAAATTGTAATAATATTCCAATTTTATACTGTTATAATATTTCACAATATTGCTGTTTTGCTGTGTTTTTGATCAAGTAATTCAGCTGCGGTGAATATAAGAGATTTTGTTCAAAAACATACCCCCCCACCCCCAAACCTTTTAACAGTAGTATGTGTTGTAAAAAGAAGAAATATTTGATACTGCGCTATTTTAGGTTAAAAAAAACGAGGGACTAGTACAAGGAGTGAAGAAATTGTGAGATTCATGTGCATTTATAATAGCACTTTCAACTCAAATTGTTATGCTAATCAAGTACTTTGTAAAATTTCTGTTATTTATTATTATAAAAAATTTCAATTTAAGACTTTCGAAACGCACTGAATATAGTCACATAATCAATTATTTGTAACATCGCATTCTTTGTGTTGTATGGCACCAAGCCTCATTTTGGAAACCGACCTTGCGTTATTTAGATAACAAATACCGAAAGTGTCTCAGCTGCAGTGTCAGACTGCTGCATTTTCCCTTCTAAACTTTTCTATCTTTGGAACTCTTCTTTGGAATGACTTTTGCTTCCCAGTCTGTCCTTTTGGAGTCAGTCTGGGCCATTGTATTGCATGACATCATGGTGGAATGATTGTTTTGGTAAGCGCTCTGCAGCCTGACACCTGAGCTTTACTCCCAAAATAGCACCGCATGTACACCTCCACACAAATATGCTGGCTCTTAAATTAGAAAGGGATATTTCTGCTGTAGCTTTATTCAGAAGATGGAGTACCAGAGGGTGACCGTGTCAACTAAGAAGTGCCCGATTTAAACGGATGATTGAGTCAACTCTTAAACATCACCTCTGTGAGACTCCAGGTTATGAAGTGACCACCTACAGACTCTAAATTCTCAAAGCAAACACGTAGTTTGCTAAATGTAGACCCAAAGTTAGCAGAAGAAACTTGAATCTTCCGTCTAATTTTGAACTGGACCATAAAACTGATCTGATGACCCACTGATGATCTTTGAGGTTTAAAGACACCACATGAGGTTGGTTTGAATACAGGATGTCTTCATTTATCTAAGCATATTCTGATCTCAGTGGATTTGGTAGAGTCTTGAATAGCAAATCAACATCTTTTAACAAAAATAGGTGCAATGCAATGTTTTAAGGCTGGATAGGTTGAGACTGTGAGTCAGCCAGTGGTAATCCCCCTTTTAAAGGGGGAAGTTTATTATCTAAAGCCATTTATAGATGTGTGCCTGACAGCACTTTGGAAAGAACATCCTTCCTGGAGTGGAGTATTTGTGGATGTCTAACCTGTGTGCTCTTTTTCCAGAGGTCTGTGTGACCACCTTTCCTTCCCTGTCACTGATGAGAGTTCATATCCTGCTACTGTAGCACATATTACACAGCATCCTGTTTTTCTGATGAATTTTCCAGATACATGTTTTTATGGGGCATCTGTACTTGAAATACAAACGTAAGCCTAAAGTGGTCTTTATTATTAATTATGAGAATTATGAGAATGTAGGGTATTAGGATAATGGTAAATGTGCTAGGCCCCTGAATAGACCTTGAAATGGTTACCTTTCATTTAAAGTATTGCCTCAGTCTGAAAGATGTTTCTTAGAAATACTGAAAACAAGATAGTTGTTGTCACTCAGATTTGTGTAGTTATTTCATATACAGTGGGGTTTAAAAGTCCTCCTTGAAAATAATGGCTTCAAAATCTAATGTACTACCATTCAACATTTGGAGTTCTTTCTTTCTTTCTTTCTTATAGATTTCCATTTATGACGTTGTTTAGACCTTTTTTGAGCTCTGGAACGTGAGATTACATGGGTCTTTTTCCTCATGAGAATCATCTGAGAAGCAGGAGTCTCTTTTTCTCTTTCATTTTAATCTCATTGCTCTCTATGAGATATACAATAGAAATTCTCATTTGTGGCTTTTCTTTCCTAAGGCTAATTCTGGACTTTTTGATGTGGTAAATTGGAGTTGTGCTACTTTAGCTTAGTCGTCAGACATCTGTACTGGTAACTCAAAGGTTATTCGTTTAAACCACAAAAGGGGTGATTTATGAACTGTAGAGCATTGAGGTCTGTCAACAGTCTACCCGTGAGCAAGAGCACTTAACCCCAGGTTACTCCTGAGAACTTTTAGGTAGTAAGGCATGTCCTAAATGACAAAAATGTGATTATTTCAAAACACATGATTATGTCAGGCACAGTATAAGCAGCCCATGGAGGTGATGTCCAGCTTCTTTTCTTTATCAGTCATAAATCCCCTTGGCATACAAGAAGGCTCTTTTATCTGATTCTGAGCCGCTGCATATTCCTGGCCGTTTTGTTTGTTGTTAGCTTGATAAAGCCTGATAAAGACGTGGGCGATCTCCTCTCCCTCCTTTAGCTCAACAGAACTTCAGAAGTTTCACAGACCCTCGTACAGACCCTGGACACTGGGTCATACAGCCACTTCAAACTGAAGAGAAAGCTTAGCATAGCATACTGACGTGCTTTCTGTTAGGGAGAATAGCTGGGAGGTAATTTTGAAGTGAGGCCTTGAGAATGCTTATGTCAATCTCTTGATTACAGTGCGAGAAGCTCAAAGGACCAACTTGTTCATTTAAGTCATCTACCCATAAGCATTATTGAAGGTGTTCAGCCAAAATAAAATCATAGTTGTAAAATGAAATCTTATTCATCTCTGTTCTTGGATTCATGTAAATGTTTTCTTTGAAAGCTCTGGCTTACTCTGTTGTGGTGACAAGTATATAATAATATATTAACCTAAACATTATTTTATTTTAATACTTTTTTGTTTTTTATAAATTTTTTAATGTTTTTATTGGTTTCATTTATAAAATAAATGCTACCAATTTTTGGTTTTTAATTTTATTTGTTTATATATCAGTATATACAAATATATACATTCTATTCTATTTATTTTGTTTATTTTATCTTTTGAACAGATTTTGCATGGATATCATTTATCTAAATCCTATTACTGAGGTAAAATGGCCCTTTGCACACAGATTGAGTGCCACTTGTGCATGATTGGAGCTATGCAAAAGTGACCAGATGTCAAAACATCTGATGAAAGATGCATGTATAGAGTCCTAAAACCTTCCTTTAAAAAGGCCACCCGGCTTTCCATTCCTGGCTGTCCTGGTAGTGCAGTTGATGTAATGCTTTGTGTCAGGGCTGCAAAGATGATAGTATACAGCAGGATTGGGAGACGTGGAGGGGCAGCTGTGGTTATTTTGGTTTCCATGTTGTTGTGGTGCAGCCTTCTCAGAGGAGGCCATATACATTCTGTCAGAAAGAAAAAAGCGAAAAGAATTGAGAAAATGAAGACGATGTGTGGACCAGTAATTCTTCACTGGTGGGCCACAACTTAAAAACAGGCACAACTTTGTTCTGACAGGGTTATGAACAGCAATAAAAAAACACATTTATATAAATTAATAAGAAAGTATATATACAAAGTAGGAAAAAATATATATAAATATTTATATATACACATACACATACACAAATTGTTGTCCACACTCAGAAATGGCTAATCATTTCACAAACAATTATAAAGAAACCGCAAGTAACATTGAATTAATCATGAAATTTTGATGTAAAAACTTAAATAATATTTTCTTGTAAAATGTAGCCTAATTATCTTAGTTTTATTTAAATAATTTTTTACAGTGCAAGGAAGATATTTTGAGGCTATTTTGATATTTTGGCAGTATCAGTTCTTATTTTAATATTGGTTTTATTAGCCTACCACTTATTGTTTAATGCAAAATCTGGGTCCTGAGGAAAACCAGTTAAGAACCACTAGTTTACTGAATAGAACTTCCTAAATAGCTTTCCTCTTCCTTCAGCTTTTAGTCTCAGATACTGCCACTTATTGTTATGGCAGCAACATATGCGTTGCGTTGGAAAATCGTATCCTCCTCCACAGGAAACATTGCTTCATTTCTCTCACTGGACACATTTGCAGTAACAAATTTCCTTACAATATGACACTCGCAAAGATACACATAGTGTTTGAAAGTCATTGTTGGCTAATCCGTCACATCTGTAATACATGTAGATAGTTTCAGTTCAGAAGTTATGATGATTGCAATAGTTGAACCTATAGTGAATGAGCTCATTTTACTGCTAATGGAAACATTTCATCACAGGCGAGCATTTTTATTGTGCTTCAGGGGTTTCCTGCAGAAGGCCTGGGAGTAGCCATAAAGAAAGTAATAATCCATTTTATGGGATTTATAAAATAATTCACAGCTTTGGTTCCAGTGGCTAAACTAAATAAATAATATTCATTGTTCAAGTGATCAAAAGAACTTAGTGGAAGATACAGTAGCGAGAGAGGGAGACAGACTAAGAGAGAGAAAGAATGAAGTGTGTTTGTGCTTGTTTTATCTTTGAAGGAATAAAGAGTGCTTGCTTTGACTCTGTGTGATAGCACACTGAGGGCTTTGTAGTGTGAAATTGTCAGTAGCAGTTCAGTACATAAAAGGACAGTTCTAATAGTGTCGCTTCTTTCAACTCGGCACTTTGATTTTGATGCAGAACAGCTTTGAATTTGTGGATACCTCATTAACACCACTTAGTGTGGGATGGAATGAACAGCAATACATAATCATAGCAATTACAAAAACTATCTCTCAACCACGTTACCGCTCTGTACCGACTATGTGAATGCAATTTCTCAGATGGATGTTATCTTTCATAGAAAGTTTGTGCAAATTTGCTGGTATTCACACATGCACTTGTTTCAAGATCAATAAGAATTCCAGCTTGTTTCAAAATACTTTTTTAATTATTGATTGTATTGTTTCTTTGTAGGTCTTCTAGTGTAGTCATAGCAAGAGATTTATATTGCAGCAAAAAGCAATTAAAGGGGTCATATGATGCGATTTAAATTTTTCCTTTCTCTTTGGAGCTTTTTCAAGCTCTTGGTGCATAAAGAAGATCTGTAAAGTTGCAAAGACTAAAGTCTCAAATCCAAAGAGATATTCTTTATAAGTTAAGAAGTCAAACAACATTACCAAACAGCTGTTTTTCCAACACTCCCCAAACATGTCTACGTCACGATGTGGGAAGATTTGCATACGTTGCCCAACTGTGAACGCCAAAGAAGACGGCCGAAGTTTCCGCTGTAGTGTTGTTGTTGCCGCCGTCACCATGTCGTGAAGGCGCTGTGTTTCGTTGTGAAAGCAAAACTACTTTGTTTGGTCTTCCAAAAGAGGACGATATCTGTTTCGTCATGCCTGGAGTTGATCCGTGTTGGTCGCTGAGGAAATGCATCAACTTCACACTGTGGATCACCCGGAGGCTTTCACGGTGGACGAAGCGGAGTCCAGCCCGGGGTGTCACATGTGGTTGCCGCAAGCCCACACTCCGCTCCCTCAAGCCGCCAGCCTCCGCTCCCTCAAGCCGCCGGCCTCCGCTCACTCAGCCGCCGCCTCGGTCACTCAGCGGCCGGCCACCGTCATCTAGGCCACGGTCACCGGCCACCCCGCTCACTATGTGTGCCAGAGGAAGGGCACTCTTAAAACAGCACAAATCAAAACTGCCATTCAAAATAGAAAACATGCACGTCAATAAAACCGGACAAGAAGTCATTGCTAATCGTATATGTTACAATGGAGCAACAAAGCTCGTTTATAATGGATTTATATGTTTTGTGTGTCGCTACGGGGGACAAGGCATCACAATATGGTAAGGGGCCGTACACATTTCCGTCACACCATTAGGTTTGGCCAATCCACGCACGGATAGCTGGCCAATCAGATTACACTCACTTTTCAGACCGATGAAAGTGCTAACAATCTACGGTTTCAGACAGTGGCATAGAGAAGAAATAATAATGTACAGTATGTGGAACATAATGTTTTTTTTTTTTACTTTAAACAGCATAAACACAATCCATTACACCAAATACACAAAATAACGTTCTTTTAAGCAACATCATATGACCCCTTTAAAGTGAATGAAGATGAAAGATCTTGACACTAAAATATTTTGGTTAACTGCTTCTGGTTCCCACTGTGGATTTAAAGGGACAGTTCACCAAAAATGAACAGTTTTTATTATCATTTGCTTACTCTGTTCTTGGTTCAAAGCTGTAATACTTTTTTTTGTTTGTTTTTGGAAAAATGTCTCTCTCTCTTTTTTTTTTTTGGCCATCAATGAAGTCATGTGGGTCCGTGTGTGTGTGTGTTGTTATTGTTAACTAAAACTATTAAAACATTTTTTTTTGTTAATTAAAATAAAGCTGAAATAAAAATATAAAATATTAGGTGAAAACTTAATTAATTATGTTAGTTGTCAGGCCTATTTTTAGGAACTGTAAAATAAATAGACAGTATAATAAAACTAAAAAAACCTGACAAAACGTGCATAAAAAAATACCTAAACAACATACCCAGTTTAAAAACGTTAAAAATATTCCAACGTCAAAATGAATACGCAAAAAGCTAATTCAAAATATTAATAAATATTACAGATGTAAATAAATAATACAAAAATAAATAATACAGTTTTCTTTTGGACCCCATTGACTTGACTTTCATTGTATGCACAAAAACAGTTGAAACATTCTTCAAAATAACTTTTGTGCGTGTAACTGAAGAAGTAAAGACAAATGTCCATACCGGTTTGGAACACCCTGGGGATGAGTAAATAATAACAAAATACTCTACGGTGGGAACCAGAAATGGTTAATCAGAATATTCTGACGTCAAATCCAATTATCTTTGCCTTGTCTTCAAGTACATGGGAGCAAACAGGATGTGGCCCTCCCACTGGTTGCCCAGAAAATAGCTCTTCTCTCACACAGATACACTCGTTGAAGAGTTAAAAGCAGATAGTGGAAGTGTGGTTACTGGCTAGAGTGGAGGATATCCTGCAAACTACAATGGATCCCACCTAGATAACTGTAGCTGGCATTTAAAACGGGCTGAGAGAATTCTCGCAGCGATCCGTGTCTTCATACACAGATGTTGATCATATGCAGCGTTGCCTCTGGCTCAGTGGTTCACTGTCAGTGTTCTGCTGTGCCAGAGGAATAGGACTCTTAAACACGCACAAATCAAAATCTGCCATTCAAAATAGAAAACATGTGTCAATTAAACCGTGACTCCTCCAGCTGGGGTATTTTTTACTGAATCTCATATTTCATAAATGTTCCAATATATCATAGCTGTTTTTATGCATCTAACCTTCTAATTTTCACCTGTCACTATATGTAAAATCTGCTTTTCAATTCAATTCAAGTTTATTTGTATAGCGCTTTTCACGATACAAATCGTTGCAAAGCAACTTTACAGCAAATTAAGTTTCTACAATATTTAGTGGTAGCTTATCAGTGATGACTGTCAGTCAATGTACATATGGCAGAAATGTACGGAAAAATCAATTAAGATGTAATTAAACAGATGATGAACACTATTAACAGCAATTATTATATGATGCAATCAAACTTATTGCAAAATGTGGTAGTTCTGTATGTTGTTTCAGGGTTGGCATCATCTGAGGTCCTCTGAGTCCTCTGAGGTCCTCCTCTGCTTTTCTTCTTATGTTTTGTTCTTTAATTGTTTCTCCACTGTCCTTGAAGTAAAATCTCCTCCACACACGTCCTGTCTCTCTCCTCTTGTTCCATTCACTCTTTGCACAATGATTTTCCTTTGACACTTTGACTCCAGTTCCTGATGCTGCTGTTCTTTGTCCATGTCTCGGTCCTCTTGGGACATCTTGAGCCCTGGGCAGCATGAGTACAGTAGGTCGTGTTCTTAGCTGAACGCTTCAGTTATGTTGCTTTATCTTCAAAATGGTTGCTTCCAAACAATGGAACCATTTCATCTTAGCTGCATATTTTGTAACACCCTGTTTTGCTCTGTTGCGATTTTCCAAGTACTTGACATATAAGAGTGTATACGATAAAGACAAAATGTTCTAAAAGAAAGAGAGAATCTAGTTTGTGCCAAATATTTAGAATTGTAGTTTTTGTATTCTTGTTGGTTTCATATGGTTTTGGAAAAACTTGTATCCATTTTTAAGATAATACAATTTAATGTCAATCTAATGGCTCATGTGGTGTAACACAGCAAAAAATAATAAAACATTTTCATGAATACATGTGAATATTATTCAAGGTGACTTAATTATTTTAGTAAAAATATTTAAAAATGTAATTTTCAAAGTGTAAACAATTTTTAACAGATATCATGTTTATTAATTTATCAATTTATATCATATTGAGAATAATATTTAACAATAATTCATAAATATCATAAATTTTTTGACAAGTCACACCACAAGCCATTTCAACCCTTTCCTTTCTAGAGGGTTCCAAGAGGTCCACAGAATGACTTAAATATTTAAATTAATAAATCGATACTAATATATTAAAATAACCTAAAATCAAGATGTATACTTAAAAGATGCATAATTATTCCTTTTCTCCCCTCAATAACGGTTGATTTTGTTCAAGAACATACAGTTTTTGAAAACAAAATGAATTGTGCTTAATTTATTATATTAATACATCCAAAGTCTGTTAATAAAAAAAGTTTAAAAACAAGCATCTTTGTCATGATTATAGTTAAAATACCTGAACATTTGGAATTTTGTCACAGTGGTCGAAAACTACTACTCTGACATAATTTCCTGTTTTTTTTTCTTTTGTGTTTCTGCATGTTGGCTGCCCCACATTAATTTTCACTTTTAATTTATGCATTCACACATTTGCTTGTATGATCTCAGAGCAGTAAACACGAGCTAAACCGGTTTCGCACTGCCATGCTTGCAGTGTGAAATTCTGTTTAGTACCAGAACGACAACAAGATGCCCTGCCAGCTGGCTTTGTGGCATTATGATGGATGGAGGTTTTCCCCTCGCAAATGCACATTTGACATTTGTATGATCTGTGTCTGAGAATAGACAAATCAGCGAATCTCCATCCAATTCTGCATTCCACAGAGCTGCAAAATAAGAAAAGAAGACTACTTTGAGTGTTTGATTCAGTGTGAAGGGTTCTTGGAGGGAGGAGGAGGAGAGAGGGGAATGAAAGTCGAGTTGAAAGACTCCTGCTTTAAAGGCCAGACAGGCCGCATTGGCTCAATCAGCTCTTTGTCTTCTGCACAGGCCTCCGTGTGTCCCGTCGAGGGCTCGGCCCACAAAGCTGCCAAAGTTATGCTGTTGTATAGCGAGAAGAGTTTATGACTTAAGCATTTGGAACGCTTTCAATGCCTTTTCCCTTGTCCGAATGCGGTTTCAGTACCCTCGCTGGTGTTCGACTGGGGATTTCCTAAAAAGAAAGTCTGAATGGGGCTTTGCCCTGTTTTAGAGCGAGAATGTGGTTTTCTGAGTTGCAGCCTTATTAGTGAGAACTACCGAGACTAGATTACAGGCACTGGGCAGGCTGAGCCGTCCAAAGAGAGAGGCTGATGCTTTTACAGTGTGCCCACACAAGCGATTCGATTAATCATGAGTCAGTGCCAACACTTTGACGGGACTATTTGATGTTCCCTTTCCTCTGTTAGTATTTTCTGTTACGTCACAGTTAGGAGTGGAACGGTTCAACTTTCTCATGGTTCGGTTTGCATCACGGTTTTAGAGTCACGGCTTTGGTATGGTTCGGTATTTGTGCTATGTTTAGGCAAAAACTATACTGTCAAATAAAAATAAAGAAAATAAGAATAATATAACTACAAGCAACAGCACAAATAATACAATAGAGTAAAGATACAAATAAAGTTTTTTTTTTTTTTAGGTAGGTCTAACATTAGTTTTCAGGTACAGAAATTGAATAAAGTAATGAAATGTAAAACAGCATTGCGTATTTGACTGTATAAATTAAAGATTAATCTTTATTAAAGTTACAAAAGCTATTCAATCAAGAGCAGTGAGTGATTTCTTTGTTGTTGCTGTATGATTAATATTAAGAAAGTGCTGTCACTTTAAGAGAATGCACTGATACCGTAAGTTCAGCCGGCTATGTCGCTTATAGTCTTAGTACCAGACGGGAATTTGACAAATTTTTGTCGAATTTGCATTTAAACCACACACTTCAGAGAAAGCTTAATTTTATGTGCGTTTCTGAGGCGAGGCGTTGCGCGATTGGAGGAGCGCAAGCAAAATCTTATCACTGCGCGCACTGAGCTCACCGCCTCGGCTTGTGAAATGTTTAAAGGGGTCATATTATGATGTTGCTAGAAAAGAACATTCTTTGGGGTATTGGGGTAATGAAAGTGTTTATTGCGGTTTAGTTAAAAAAAACACATTATTTTTCCCTACGTACATTATGGTTTCTTCTCCTATGCCGCCTTTCTGAAAAGCATCGATTGTTACAAGCCTAATCTGTCTGAAACGCGTCGAGGTGTGCTGTGATTGGCCGGCTATCTAGTGCGTTGTGATTGGGCGAATACCTCAAACGTGTGACGGAAAAGTTACACCCCTCACCATACTGTGATGCCTGTCCCGGCCGGAGCAAAGAGACAAAAACAATAAAACCCATTATAAACTAGGCATATTCTTGCATCCAGTGGGTACATAATTACTGATTATAATGACTTAATACTGTCTTTTTACGCGTTGCATTGTGCCGCGTAAACATAAAACAATGTCTGCGTTTGTGATCGGAGAAATGAAAAACAACAATTGCTACTCTACACTGCTCAAAACTTGAATTTGAATCGTTCAGTGGCAAATTCTTTAAATATAAATAAAACTTACTTACAGTCTGTGAGTCAGAAGAGCCGGCATTGTAGTCTACTCTACCAAGATCAATAAACAGTCCTCCATAAAATGCTCTGCACACATCTAAATATTTGGGTTGAAACTGTTCTGGAACAGTGTTGTAAAATACAACTTAACCACTGATTCTAGTCGTGTCCTGCTTTCACAAAAAAACACACAGCTCACACACGGCGGATAGAGTGAGTCGGAGTGGCCGGATTGAGTGAGCAGAGGCGGGGGGCTGAGAACAGCAGCGGCCGGCGAATTCGACGAAGGAGCGGCTGGCGGGCTTGCGGCAACCACATGTGAAAACCCCCGGGCTGGACTCCGCTTTGTCCAAGGTGAAAGCCGATCCGGCGATCCACAATGCAAAGTTGTAGTATTTCCTCAGCAACCAGCAAGATCAGCTCCAGGCATTGCGCAGAGGTAAATCTCTTTGAAAGGCCAAACAAAGTAGTTTCACTTTCACAACGAAACACACAGCACCTTCATGACATGGCGGCGGTGGAAACAACAATACTACAGCGAGAATAAAAGTTACGCCTTCTTTCTTTGCGTGAACATTTGGGCGGCATTATGCAAATTTTTCCACATATTGAGGTAGATATGTGGGGGCGTGTTATAGAACGAGCCGTTTTAGGGGGGCGTAGCTGACTCTTAACTTTTATACAAATAGAATATCTCTTTGGGTTTGAGACTTTAGTCTTGCAACTTTACAGCTCTTCTTTATACACAAGAGCTTGTAAACACTCCAAAGAGAAAGGAAAAATTTAAAATCGCATCACATGACCCCTTTAAACTTGCAAAGCTTAAACGAGATTAGCTTAAACACAGAAATCAACGTGTGCTGTTCAGGTCTCACCTGTGCGCGCGCTATCAGCACCCCGGTGATGACGGAATAAATGCTCCTATTCCAGCATACGGCAGTCGCACTGAACAAGAGTGAATGGTTTGTCCACTTTTTTTTTTTTCATTGCTGTTGTAATGTATTGGGAAGCCAGAATGGGCATCCATCAACAGAAACATATATTAACCGAACCCTGTTTATTTTACGTGTTATTTATAGCAAACCATCTTACAGATGCGTTGTCAGATTTAAGTTGAACCATGGTCCTAGCACGTGCCGAACCGTTTGTGGAGAACCGTATGGTTCGATTTTTTTCCGCCAACCCTTCCACCCCTAGTCACAATAGACAGACTATTACAGCCTGGACAAAGGCAGTCAGTCAAGACCTTCTGGCACTCTTAAAGCGTCTGCTAAATGATTAAATGTAAATGTAAATGTACTTCGTGTTTATCCCTCTCTGTCCTTAATGACCAAAGTTAACTTTCTTCGCGGTAATGAGACAGGAGGGAGTTTGCATTACGGAAGCAGGCGATCATGTATCAATGTATTGCGCAATTAGAAAAGAATTAGCTCTGGGCCACTTTCTTTCCCAAATCCTGTCAGCAGTAAGTGCTAATTTCCAATAAACCATGTGTGCATGACAAATACATTTGACCAGACTGTGACAGCAGGTGTCCAGATGGTGTGAAAAGCAAGTTAATTAATCTCTGTGTTATTTTATCAATTGGAATAAATCTATAAAGGCATTAAGAAGAGTAAAAGGTCAGAAGAGTCTGTTAGGGATATATGTGACTGTGTATATAAGCTGCGTGTGCATTTGGCAGTCGCATTAAACATGACTGCTGGAGAACTGTGGCGCGTGGCAGCTAACTGCAAGAAAGAGCACAAATATTGACTTCCTTTCTCAATTCTGTTTGACAAACTGAAATCGGGTAAACCTACCCAGGCGAGCTGCCGGGAGGGCAGTAAAAGGGCTGGAGCTTTTTAAAGGTTGACTTACTGTGAGGCTGTAGGCACAAGCTAATAGCATATATTTGTTTTTGTTATTGAACGGCAGCTTTTTCAGAAGAATTGGCACTGTCAATGCTGGAACCTTTTCTGAATAGATTTTGTAGTGCTGTAGTTTTCAATTATTATTTGTCCTTTTAATGACCAAATTCGTCTGGTCATTGACTGGCGTGCCTCCACCCAACAGTTGTCTTTAGAGCATGCTTGATATTGTTGTTCACCTACATGTTTATTAATGTAATTTTTTAGGTCTTTGTTTAGGCTGGTCTTTTTCATCTCCCATTTAGTCAGCCAGCTGGACTCCCAGACTGAAAAGTGGCCAAAAAATGTAAAACCAGCAAACAGACTTAGACTGGTTTATGAGTTTATTTTCTTCCCCAGCTGTAAACATCATGAACTTAACATTTTCAGTTAAGCAAAATCACACAAGCATGATCTACCTGTACTGTATATTGATTATATTATATTTTTTATGTATTCATCAGTATTGGATATATCTGTAGAAATTGTATATTTAAGTTCATGTTCATTTTTACATTTATATCATCTTGAAAGAAAGAAAGTTCTGTCATCTAATCCTCCGTTAAATTTCAATTTTAAAAACACTAATAATTTAATAACACTGTGAAATGTAATCTTTAGTAGATTTTAAAATGAATATCCATTTTTTTATGCTGTACATTTATAGTGATGTCTGAATTCAAGTGAAGTTAATTTAATATGACATATTTTAGTGTTTAGTGTTGTCTTTTATAGTTATTTGACCAAAAACCATGCGCAGATTGTATTATGGACATTTAAGCCGAAAGTAATTATCAGAAAATAATGATCAGCTTTCTGACATATTTGTAATACCATTGCTTAGAACTAACTTTTGTATAGTAAAAAAGTTTAAAGAATAAATTTATATTTCTATATGTAATATGAAATCTATAAAATGTATTAAAAAAAACAATTACAAATTGTAATTTACAATTCATAAAAGATAAAATTGTAAAGATCTTATGTAGTTCTATAGCAGTAATATTAAAGGGGTAGTTCATCCAAAAATGAAAATTCACCCATGATTTACTCGCCCTCAAGCCATCTTAGGTGTAATGATTATTCTCTGGTACTGTTATTGTGAGTCTGACAGCTGCCGCCTTGTTTCTAGTTTACTATCGGGCACTGGTGAACTTCACAAACTCATTCCAGTATGGGCCTGAACTTGATGACATCTACTCTCCTGCTTTCATAGAGATCTCATCTGCTGTCGTCGATACGGTATGTGCATCTACTAAATGACTGTGAGCTTAAGAAATACGTTAAGAGAGTTTTCACAGTGATAATTAAGGGTGTGCTCCATCTGCCGATTGGTTCATATTATTGATCTCATGCCTGTCCTCTGATTTTTAATTTGTTTTGTCTATACTGTGTTAATGTTTAAATCAGTATTTAGCTGTAAAACTAGAATATCATGCACAGAGACTGAAGTACTTTGTAAGGCAAGGCCAGTATGTGGTGATTAATGGTGTTTATCTTCTCCACAGCTTGAGTCTGACTACAACAGGATACCAGGACAGCAGACAGTCAATGTGGTTCTCATTAAGTAAACAACATTTTCAATTTCGAACACTAATGTAATAGTGCATCTTCTAATGTACAAGCATAGTCGGTTACCTTTATAATCATTAGGGAATTAATTTCAAATAATTCATTTCAAATAGTCAAATACTCAACTCCTGTTTTTGACAGCAACACAAACAGCAAAACAGCAAACAGACCAGACTTGGGATACCAACAAACCATCTTAAGTTGTTTTTTGTGGTTGGTTTGTTTGGACTGTTGTTTTGATGAACTGTGCTCTGTGTACATTTGCAGGAAAATTGACAAAGATGTGTTTGTGGAGCTGGACGTCGGCTCGGATAATAACTCTAATGAAACACAGATCAGTGATGTCCTGTTCTCAGTGGTTAAAGACGGCACTATTGCCTCTTACGATACCTCAGTAATAGGCTTCCAGTTCAGACGGCTTGGAGAAGGTATGTTCCGTTTTTTTATAGTTTGATTTGATAATATTAATATTTATTTATAAACAAACAGTATAGCAGACACTATATTTGCAGTCTAATAAATTGCAGAAGAATTTAGAAGGATAATAATTAGAATGATGATAATAATAATAATAATAATAATAATAACATTGTTATAATAGTAAAAGCCAAATAACATTTTATCATAAAAATCATCAGATATTGACAGGACATTTTGCAGGTTGTAGAAATGGTCAACGAATAAGAACTTAACTCACATCTTCATCATCATCATAATTATATTATTATATATTAGTACTATTATTAGAAACAACCAAAATGACCCTTTGAACGGTAATAAACTCTGATAGTAATAACAGATGGCAGAGGAACTGGGATAAAGCCACATAAATACTTATATGAAGAACTGTAAAATAAGGAATTCAATCTATGTATGAACCGCGTTTTCTTTTTAATAGGAATCATTTAGGTATCAAAATGCACAACCTGCTATTGAAAAAAGGGTGAAGAAGCAACCATCATGGCCTTCATAACACGTTAAACATATTTTAGGGATGCACATTGTAAGGTAAGAGACAACATTTATCAGAGTATATTTAACTGAATATATAATATATAATATATAATAACACTGTATATATATAAATATAAATATAAATATAAATAACTACCATATAATAGCATCACGAAGGTATTTTAGAAGTTTTGTCTAAACTTTGCTTGTATTCACTTTTGTTCAGTCATGAAGATCGCGGCTGCTTGACATGGCGTTATAAAAAGAATAATAATAACAACAATAATAATCATTCTGATAATGTGTTAAAATTAACTTGCATTTTTACCCTTGTATTTTACACTTTATGGTTTATATAACTCCTCAACCAGGTCTGCTGCATGGAGACAATAATGCATTAGAACACAGTCCAGTCTTGTTTACTTAGGACAACTGAAGGAATTCGCTGCATATGTAGTGGCTGTATAAAGAATGAAACCTATATGCATGTGTGCACTATGATGAAGACCTGAGTATGACCAGAAGAACAAAAGGCTTTGCATGGCTTGTCTTTGATTTGAAATGAAGCTGATGTCAGGAATGCACCTATCTTGGAGTATCATTTTCAGATGATGTAACTTGTTTGTGTTTGCAATATCTAGTTTTGTTTTTCATATGTGTTGGGTTTGAAGTTTTTCCAGTCCAAGCTTTCCATATTTTTACTTTTTACAGATTAAGGTACCAGATAAGACAATTCAGGACTGAATAGAAAAGCCAGAATTATACAGATTTGCACTTTAGCTTTGTTCACATTGCACATAAATCTGATTAGATTTTCAAATCCAATCTTCAGGACTGACTGTCTACAGTTTGTAAAAGAAAAAAAAGAAAACTGACCTGACCTGACCTTCAGACTGTGCATTACAAAAGCAACAAAAAAATCTATCTTTAATTGGATTCAAGCCAAATTGGACTTTCTTTCTTTTTCTTTCTTTCTTTTTTTCTTTCTTTCTTTCTTTCTTTCTTTCTTTCTTTCTTTCTTTCTTTCTATTAAGACTATAAAAGCTAATCAGATTTTGTGTTGGAAGCGGATTTTCATTGCCTGTGTGAACAAAGCATTTTTGTATCCTCTTGAAATGGCAGGTCCTGCATGGCAAGGCTTGCAGTGAATCATTGAAACATCTTTCAACAAAGCGTCATGTACAGTTTTTCTTGGATCACTGCATTGCATACAGTGCGTCACAGCATTGAATATGTGTCTCTACCACCTCAGTGATTCCCAGTGCCAGAGATTGCTTGTCAGATGAGTTCAGATGTCAGGATGGGCTTGCGTGTATCCCTGTGGAGTATGTGTGTGACAAACGGCCTGACTGTAGTGACTTGAGTGATGAAATGAACTGTGGTGAGTGAGATTGCTTCCTCATTTATCTCAGAAATGAGTGTCATTGCTTTGTTACTTTAACTGACTAACACCATCTAAATGCACTTTTTTGATATCATCCATAAAATTTCTATTATTTTTAATATATATTTGTATTTTATTCAATTTTTGGCAATGAAACATTTAATACATTGCATAGGATCTTGTTTTTTTTTTTCAATAATATGTAAATAAATCAAACAAAATATTGACCTTTAAAGGTACTTTTTGTAGTGTATATTCAGTGCTTTACGATGCTTGACACCGTAATGGCTTTAAATGGATAGTTCATCCAAAAATGTAAATTAGGCTGCGTGTTACTCACCCCCGAGGCATCCTATGTGTATAAGACTTTCTTCTTTCAGAGAGGATGTTATATTAAAAAATGTTCTGGCTCTTAACGTTTTAAATATGGCTATTTTTCTTACACAAATGCATCGATTCACTTCATAAGGCCTTTTTTAACCCCCCCCCGGAGCCGCGTGAAGCACTTTTTTTGATGGATAGCCACGTTTGGGGATTCAAAATCGTCGCCACTAAATTGACTGCCATTATAAAGCTTTGAAGAGCCAAAAATGAAAATCATGGGGTAATTTTCATTTTTGGGTGAACTATTCCTTTAAATTGTTAGCATATATTTATTTTCATTTGTGTGTTTAATGAATTGACAGCCCTAATTATATCATTTATTTTCAAAGGTGTTCCTGTACGCCCTACTCCACCTACGCCTCCTAAAACCAGACCCCCACCTGGCCCAGGACCCTGCCGTGCAGACCAGGCTACCTGTCAGAACGGACAGTGTATCTCACGGGACTACGTGTGTGATGGTGAAACGGACTGCACTGATGGCAGCGACGAGTTCAGTTGTGGTAGGACAAATGTGTGCTGTAAAACACAAGTGTGCAGTAGGACACAAGTGTGCTGTAACCATCACATTTACCACAGAATTAAAACCATTTATTTATAATCAAGTATGTTATGCTGGTGATGATATTTGTCTGAACTCTGCATTTACTATACAACTATATTTGTAATTGCAAAGGAACTCCGTCTCCCTGTGAACCCAATGAGTTTAAGTGTCAGAACGGCCGCTGTGCCCTGAAACTGTGGCGTTGTGATGGGGATAATGACTGTCAGGACAACTCAGATGAGATGAACTGCCGTAAGTCAGACGCAAGCTTTCATCCACAGATGGAAACCTGTTACACAAAAACTCACTTTGCTAATAATTGATTTTTTTTTTCTTGTTCCTTCAGCCACTAAACGTCCAGGGGACACATGTGCCCCAGAGCAGTTTGTGTGTTTGTCTGACCGCACATGCATTCCTGCCAGTTACCAGTGTGACGAGGAGCCGGACTGCGCCGACCGCTCTGATGAATATGGCTGTGGTAAGGCATTACAATCAAATGAATCTTTAACAAGTAAACATTGATTGCCATGTCATTCCAAACACTATAACTCTTTTGTCTCCACTTATTTTTCACTGTCATACTCACTTTGACTTCCAAATCCTGAAAATGGTGTATTTATGGTCTGCAAAGAAAGATTCATGTCCACCAGCTTGTTTTGTCTCACTCATACAGCTTTTCAGTAACATATAGATCTCATATCCCTTATATCTAGCGCTTGTAGCTTATTTAACAGGCGGCTTTGGTATTGTTTCTGCCAGCAGTGCCTCCGGGCTCCGGCTGGCTGATCTCACTGAATGAATCTGCCAAATAAAACTTGTGCTGCTGTCCCAGGCTGCCAATTTAGAATCTAAGACTTGCTGCGTGTTTGGTTTCTTGTGTCCATATGTCTCTTTTACTATGTTAGCATTCATGTAATACAGTAAAATATGTAGATTGAAGTTGATTGTACTGTAAAATGATTATACTATGCGTTCTCTTTCATTGTACCCAAGCACCTCCCACTGTGACCGTCCCGCCAGAAGAGTCCATCACAGCAGCGCGGGGAGACACTGTGACCTTTACTTGTTCTGCCATTGGTGTGCCTGTTCCCATCATCACATGGCGTCTTAATTGGGGACACTTACCAACCAATAGCAGGTAGGTTAGGATGTAATAAGCATTGTGGATTAAAAACTCTGAAATGATCAAGATCACAATCTACAGTCCACAATCTATGTTGAAGTCATAGAGTCCATATTCTCTTAAAGGCTGAATAAACGCAAAGTTAAGAATACTTGTGGTTTCATCCATTCCTATTGTATTCCCAGAACTCTCTTTGCTGAACTCTATAATGAATAACTTCCGCACTAGTCTAAGTGAAAACAGAGGGCAATACTTCATGTTCTCAATAAGAAACAGACTGTTGTATTTTGGCAAAAAGGTTGTGAACTGTCTCTTTTCCAATTATTGAATCTCAGAGGAGATCGTCTTCTGATGTTGCTTCTTTGCCATTATTATTTGTCATAATAATTATTAGACATTATTAATATATAACCAGAGAATGATATTTAATTTGCTCCTTCTGTGTATTCATTTCTAGGCTATTGTAGGTTTTTTCTGTCAAATGTGATTTTTTTTTTTTTTAGCTTTTTTAAGGCAAAGTTTTTGTATTTGTCTTTCATAACCAGATTTTTTTTTTTTTGTTAATTTTTTTATTGAATTTTTCTACATGGACTAATAATTATACAGATAGGAGACCCATTTGTCACAAGGTACATTTCACAAAGCACTTAAATTAACAAACCCCCAAATAATTACGTAGAATAAAACAGAAAATATAATACACCGAACCAAAAAAAACTAAACATAACCAAAAAAAATCACAACAGCACAAATGTATAATTAAATAATTAATATTAAAATAATAAATTAAAATAAGTTGAGTAGGCTCCTGAGTCATGAGCATGAATATGTATGTTTTTAAACTAGGACTGTTAGTAGAATGTGTACATTTTATTGCAATAAATTATTATTAATTAAATTAACACATTAAACAAGCACATCATTATTTCGTTGGAACCATTCACATAGGACGCATTCTTTCATTAAAAAACAGCTTGACAGAGGACAAGGAATGAAACTGAATGCTGGGGTCTCGAAACTGCCCTAATTTAAACATGATTCTATTGACAGAATCACAATGAGCAATGAGAATGGGCGAGGAACGATCACCATCCGCGACGTGAAGTGATTCTATTGACAGAATCACAATGAGCAATGAGAATGGGCGAGGAACGATCACCATCCGTGACGTGAAGGAAGGTGACCAGGGCGCGTACACCTGTGAGGCCATCAACGCTAAAGGCCTAGTGTTTGCCATTCCTGATGGGGTCCTCAGCCTGTCTCAGAGACCAAACCCAGGTACTGCACCAGCTCCATATGGTGCGAACATCTTTGGATTACTGTGTATTCTGTATTATATGTTTGTTCTCATCTGAAGCATTCTTTTGCGAAGAAAGATGTCATCTTTTATTTGCGAGACACAGGTTATCCTACTGTTTTTTGACCTTATGATGTGACATTGTGGTCTCATGATGACTGTGATCCAGCTCAAAACTGACGGTGGTGGTCTTACCATCCTTTGTCTTCCATGTCGTTCTTGTCCAGTTGTGTCATCCTCTCTGTACGTGTTAGCAGGTAACTGCCGTGATGGGCACTTTAGCGTGGGCGGTCACTGCATGCCATGCTTCTGTTTTGGCATCACAAAGAACTGTCAGAGCACCGGTCGCTACCGCAGCCAAATCACACTGCGCTTCACAGAGGAGGATGACTTCAAAGGTACTCAACTGATTCAAAATTCGGAGTTTTCCATTTATGTTTATGGATTTACAATTGGAGAATGTAGATGTTGTGGCAACTTTTGGTGTCATCTTGTGTGTAACACATGATATTTATCACTAACCCTGTAAAGCCTGGCATATGAAATATTAGTCAGATTTTTTTAATGGAACGGTTTGACTGTTTAGACATAATATATAAAAAATATGCAAAAATATGCAATTCGGTGCAGTTGCTAATATTTTTATGGCCAAAAAGATGAATTTCAGTTAGCTTGTAATTTTGTAAATTTTATAACTATATAGCAGATTGCTTAGATAAAATGCATTTAAATATCAGATGTCACTCCATATCTCAGTACTATGTCTTTGTAGAATTATATTTACACGCTTTATGATCAAAGCTCTATATTTTTAATTGTGGGGGGCAAAACATATTTTAAACAAACATAATGCAATGCAAAACAATGATGATTGATAGATGTATAAATAAATGTTCATCAAAAATGTGATATTTGATAGACACAATTTAGCACAATTAAAAATAAAAAAAAAAGGTTGTATGAATAATCAAGTAAACCTAAGTTGCTTTAGTCCAGTAAGTGTTCATCTTGAAATATTACTAAAAGAATAAAAGCTATTCTTATATTTACTTCATTAAAACCTTTACAAATTTCATAGTAAAAAGAGACGTGCAACCATGACCTAAATGTGTAGTTTTTAAATATACTAATCACGTTATAAACGTCAACTAAAGGCATCGTAGATTGGATGTACAACAGGTTTTTCAATAAAGTTTTGATCGTGTTTATAATTTAGAGGCCTTAGAGATTTGCATATCAAATATGATACAGTAGGTTTTATTGGGGTTAAAGTAACAAATAATACACTGGGATATACGAAAATATGGTACACTACTTTTCTCTTGTCTGTCTGTCTTTTTTTTTTAATCCACAGGAGTCAATGTGTCACTTCCGAATCATCTAAGCACTCCACCACATCTCTCCAACACTCAGATGTTGATCAATCCAGAGAGTGAGGAGTTCCAGCTAGTGGATCTGTCTCGCCATTTCCTCGATCAAGACACCTATTGGTCTCTGCCTCGCCAGTTCCTGGGCAACAAGGTTTCTCTCCCCTCCTCACTACTCTACTAAACAAATATAAATAGGAGGTCAATAAAACATTGACTAATCCGTATCTTCCTGGTTTTGCTCAATCCCATTTCCATCTTCTCCTTATCATTTGCTGTCTCTTCTCTCACTGTCACTGTGATGTGGTAGCTAGATTGTCTTGGGAAGCATGTGTGAAATATGCATTGAAGCTCTTCGACGTCTTGGTATTCTGGACACTGTGTCTGTGTTGTGCAGGTCGACTCGTATGGAGGTTATCTGAAGTTTAAGGTGAGTTACTCACTGCAGCGAGATGGATCGCAACCAAAGGAGAAACCTGATGTTGTGCTGAGCGGCAACGGGCAGAAATATATTTACCGCAGAGGCGACCCCACTTTACCTGACACAATCAACCATAGAGAGATCAAGTTTACAGAGGTGAGCCACATATGTGAAATGCATAAGTATATAAAATATATTTTTATAAGATATATGCACACTATCATTCAAAGATGTGACAGTTTTTTGTTTTTGAAAGAAGACTCTTTTGCTCACCAAGGTTACATTTATTTGATAAAAATACAGTAAAACATTAATATTGTTAAACATTATTATTACAATGTAAAATAACTGCTTTCTAATTTAAAATATTATAATGTCATTTATTCCTGTGATATTAAAGCTGAATTTTCAGCTGCCATTACACCAGTCTTCAGTGTCACATGATCCTTCAGTAATCATTCTAATATGCTGATTTGCTGCTCAAGAAATGTTTCCTATTATTAATATTACAGTTGAAAATGGCTTAATTTTTGTGGAAACTGTGACACATTTTTTTTCCCAAGATTATTTGAGTAGAAAGGTCAAAAGAACAGCATTTATATGAAATAGAACACTTTAGTAATATTAAAAATGTCTTTAGTGTCACTTTTTTTATCATTAATAAAAAATAAAAAAATTACCTACCCCAGAATTTTGAACTGTATTGCGTATATAATTTTTATTTGAATTTTATTTTGTTTTTAGCATTTTGTTTTTATTTTGTATTGTAATTAACAGTTATGCTTTGAAGTACTGAGAAAAAAACTTGAAGTCATAACCATGGCATACACTTGCTGTTGACAAGAGATGCTGACAGAACAGACAGAAAAATGTGCAGTATTGCCAGCTCTACACTGCTAAAACATTTGTGTAAGACTGACAAATAAAACTGTATTAATACCATGTACCATAAAAAACAAACAAATAGTGATTCTTAAAAGATAATCGTTTTGCAGCAGTGTTGCTTGTTAGTGTTATTCACCTCTCTGTCTCTGTGTCTCAGAAAAACTGGCAGCACTCTTCAGGACGAGCAGTAACTCGTGATGAACTCATGATGACCTTGGCCAATTTGGAGAGCATCCACATTCGCACCATTTATGACAACCGCATGGCCAGTGTCGGTCTGAGTGACATCAGCATGGATACCACCAGCAAAGAATTCACCCTGCAGGGGAACCCGAGAGACGTGGAGGAGTGCAGGTTAGTGTGCCTTTAAATCAACAGATAGGATTACAGGCCTGTCAGAAAATATCAAGCTCCTCTTAAATCACCTCTTTTTTGTCACTTTAAAAATTCTGTGTGAAAGTGTTAATCTGTGCGAATTGTTGATCTCAAACAGATGTCCTGCTGGGTATTCAGGCCTGTCTTGTGAGTCCTGCTTCCCTGGTTTCGAGCGGGCACCTGGACCCTACCTGGGCATCTGCGCTGGCTGTAACTGCAATGGTCATGCCAGTGCCTGCGACCCTATTAGTGGACACTGTCTGGTAAGGATAAGGGTTTCTATGCATTATAAATATGTAGATAGCTAATACACTACATCAGTTAGTAGATAACTGTACATCACACACTGACGTGTAAATGCCATGTGACAGAGTTGTCAGCATAACACAGAAGGACCTCTGTGTGACAAATGCAAGCCTGGCTTCTTCGGTGACCCAAGTCGAGGACGATATGATGACTGCAAACCCTGTCCTTGTCCATACACAGAGACGTCTCGACGGTAAAGATATCATACCTTTGTATATAATATAAAAATGATCTAAAATAATATGTAATAATAAAATAATGTTGTTCTGAAAATTATCTTTATCTTTTTTATTTTTTATTTAACATGATATAATTATTTTTTTTACTTATGATTATATATTATTAGTATTAATAATAGTAATAGTAATTTAGATTATTTGCATGGAACTTTGACAAAACATCTTTGTGAAATGTTAAACTGGTCTGTTGATTTGTTCAAAGGCTTTCAGATACTTGCTTCCTGGACCATGACAACCAGGCAACATGTGACGCCTGCAGACCCGGTTACACAGGGCGACGTTGTGAGAAGTAATGGAGCAGCTCTTTTGCATATTGTTGTTTTAACACTACATTTTGTGGTGCTGAGTGCATAAGAAATATGTCATCATCTGCATTTTTCTTTTTTCTTTTTTGCCACAGATGTGCTCCAGGATATGATGGCAACCCTATTCAGCCCAATGGCAAATGTGTTCCTGCTGCTAGCCGTGAGCATTTTTCCTTCATTTTTGTTTACAATTGTGGTAGTAAATGATTTATTAGATTAATATTAGAGGCAAGATTTATTTACTCGCCTTTAGCTATTTCTTTTCTTGGAATTTCTGCCTCATTTTACCCTGAAGGTCAAGTGAAGCTTTAGATAATGATTAATACTCAGTGCACTGTATGCTGCAATGCCAGCTGTTCGTGGCCAGGATGTTCAAAGCATTCCAGGTGTAATTGGCAACCATATGGTGTTCTTGTCCCTGTTCAGTGATTTCCAAGTGTGACAACAGAGGAACCATCAATCCCATCAGCAAACCATGCTACTGCAAGGTATTAAATTGCACTACAGTTAGTTTTTAAATACACCTCCATTAGGAAGTTTGGAATCGGAAAGATTTATGCTCATACCTAGGCTGCATTTAATTGGTCAGAAATACAGTAAAGCAACTGTTTTCTATCTTTATATATTTTAAAATGTAATGTATTTCTGTGAAGGCAGAGCTGAATTTTCAGCAGTCGTTACTCCAGTCTTCAGTGTCACATGATCCTTCAGAAATCATTCTAATGTACTGATTTGCTGCTCAAGAAACATTATCAGTGTTAACAGTTGTGCTGCTTAATGTTTTTGTGGAAAGTGTGATGCATTTTTTCTGGATTCTTTGATGAATAGAAAGTTTGAAAGAATAATATTTATTTGAAATGGTTATCTTAAAACTGATAAATGTCTTGTCTTTAACTTCAATTTAATGCATCCAGGCTAAATGAAAGTATTAATTCTTAAAAAAAAAAAAAAAATCCTACTGACCCCAAGCTTTGAACTGTGTAATATAACCAATTTCAGTAGAATATAAATATTCAAACAGTGTTGGATCTTCTGTTGTGCAGGCCAATGTGGTTGGTGCTCTTTGTGATGAGTGTAAGAATGGCGCTTTTAATTTGGCAGCTGATAATCCTGAAGGTTGCATGCAGTGTTTCTGTATGGGAGTTACAAAACAGTGTGCCAGTTCAACCTGGAGCAGAGATCAGGTAACCACATCCTCTAATCTTGTTATAGTTGTACCTGTAAGTGATTTTGAATGGTTGTTTTAATGTTGTTGTTTTTTACATATTTGTTGGTTAATCTGAAGGTTCGAGGTGGTGTCAATGGCCAGCTCTTCACCCTTTCCAATGCAGCAAACACTAGGACCATCTCTGAGGGCATCACCCAGAGAGCAAGTTCAGAGGTGGTCTACCGATCCTTCACCAGTATCCCTACTGACATCTATTACTGGGTCCTGCCTCAGAATTTTAGAGGGGACAAGGTGAGAACATCCAATGCAATACAATGCCATATGTACAATTTGACCTTTGTCAGGTAATATGACACATGTCAGTGTGCTGTTTTTCAAAACTTGTTTTTCTGTCCTGTGTAAAGGTCACAACATATGGTGGAGAACTGCAGTACAGTATGCATTATGAGCCACAGGCTCGTTCACTAGTGATTGATAGACGACCTGATGTGGTTCTCCAAGGCAGCAGCATCGTCCTGGAGCATTATTCACTGACCAAACCACTTCCTAGAGTACCAGCCACAATCACCGTGCCTTTTAGAGAGGTGTGTTGCATATATGTATATACAGTTGTGTGAAAAAGTGTTGGCCCCCTTCCTGATTTCTTATTTTTTTGCATGTTTGTCACACTTTAATGTTTCAGATCATCAAACAAATTTAAATATTAGTAAAAGATAACAAGTGAACACAACATGCAGTTTTTAAATGAAGGTTTTTATTATTAAGGGAAAACAAAATCCAAAACTACATGGCCCTGTGTGAAAAAGTGTTTGCCCCCTAAACCTAATAACTGGTTGGGCCACCCTTAGCAGCAACAACTGCAATCAAGCGTTTGCGATAACTTGCAATGAGTCTGTTACAGCGCTGTGGAGGAATTTTGGTCCACTCATCTATGCAGAATTGTTGTAATTCAGCCACATTGGAGGGTTTTTGAGCATGAACCGCCTTTTTAAGGTCATGCCACAGCATCTCAATAGGATTCAGGTCAGGACTTTGACTAGGCCACTCCAAAGTCTTCATTTTGTTTTTCTTCAGCCGTTCAGAGGTGGACTTGCTGGTGTGTTTTGGATCATTGTCCTGCTGCAGAACCCAAGTTCGCTTCAGCTTGAGGTCACAAACTGATGGCCGGACATTCTCCTTCAGGATTTTTTGGTAAACAGCAGAATTCATGGTTCCATTATCACAGCAAGTCTTCCAGGTCGTTTTTTTTTGTTTGGAAGCAGCAAAACAGCCCCAGACCATCACACTACCACCACCATATTTTACTGTTGGTATGATGTTCTTTTTCTGAAATGCAGTGTTACTTTTACGCCAGACGTAATGGGACACACACCTTCCAAAAAGTTCAACTTTCATCTCATCAGTCCACAGAGTATTTTCCCAAAAGTCTTGGGGATCATCAAGATGTTTTCTGGCAAAACTGAGACTAGCCTTTATGTTTTTTTTGCTCAGCAGCGGTTTTCGTCTTGGAACTCTGCCATGCAGACCATTTTTGCCCAGTCTCTTTCTTATGGTGGAGTCATGAACACTGACCTACTGAGGCAAGTGAGGCCTGACATTTCTTTGGATGTTTTTGTGGGGTCTTTTGTGACCTCTTGGATGAGTCGTCGCTGTGCTCTTGGGGTAATTTTGGTCGGCCGGCCACTCCTGGGAAGGTTCTCCACTGTTCCATGTTTTTGCCATTTGTGAATAATGGCTCTCACTGTGGTTCGTTGGAGTCCCAAAGCTTTAGAAATGGCTTTATAACCTTTACCAGAATGATAGATCTCAATTACTTTCTATCTCATTTGTTTATCCTTTCTCTTAGAATGTGTCTTTCTGGATTCGGGCATGATTTCCTAGCTTTTGAGGATCTTGTTGGTGGTCTCTTCACTTTGTGTCAGGCAGGTCCTAATTTAAGAGATTTTCTTAGGATTGCGAACGAGGTTTGTCCGATAATCCGGGTGGTGTGTGGGTTGGGTGGGTTGGCGGCGGGTGGGGGGGGGGGGTTGGGGGGGTTGTGGCTAGAGAATTGAACTCAGGTGTGATAAAACCCCAGTTTTAAACAGGGGTGGCAAACACTCTCTTCACACAGGTCCTGTATTTTGGATTTTGTTTTCCTCTCCCCTTATAATAAAAACCTTCATTTAAAAACTGCATGTTGTGTTCCCTTGTGTTATCTTTTACTAATATTTAAAAAAATTTTTGATGATCTGAAACATTAAAGTGACAAACATGAAAAAAAATAAGAAATCACGAAGGGGCCAACACTTTTTCACACCACAGTATATATATATATATACAATATATATATTTATAGAATATATAAGCACACAGTGTATATACTTATTTATATTTACTTCTCTTTCTTGGTGTTTGGTACAAATATCATTTTTTATTTAAATTACATATTTTTGGACGCTGTATTTAATGAAGTATTAATTGTATGTTTTTTTTGTTTACTACTTTTTACTACTACTTTACTACTACACAAATAATAATAGCAATTTTGTTGCTTATAAAAATACATTTTTTTTCAAATAAATTAATAATTAGAGTCATCTTAATCATAATGCATTTAATTAATTTACAATAAATAAGCATTTAAATAATCATATTAATTTATAACATTTATAATATTGTTTTATGTACATATAAAAAATATTTTTTTATTTCATGTAAATTAATTAGACCATCTTTATCATAATAACATTTATAGTTCAATAAATTTACATGTTTTAAAGGAGAATAATATACTACCTTTGTATTTATATTCAAAAATGTATGCATTTTATAAAAAAAAAGTGTGTGTGTGTATATATATATATATATATTCTTTAACATAAAGTGAAACTTGATCTAGCTTGATTTGCTCTATGAATTCCCATTGCCTGTTATCCCCACAGTCTGCATGGAGACGGGTTGCCCCCCCAGATGCCAGCCATGTACTAGAGAGCACCTGCTGATGGCTTTGGCCGATATCAGCGTATTTATGATCAGAGCGACTTATGCAGACAATATGTCTGAGAGCAGGTAACTTTGCACTTTCAATTTTACTCTTGCTCCTTAATTATTCATTGACTCTTGATGTCCTTTATATTTACATCCTCTGGATGGCATCACATTGTCCTGTTTGGCTCCTATCTGTCGCTTAACTAATTTTGTGAACAGGATAATAGTGTTTAATCTCAATCTCTCCTGTTTAGTATCTCCAATATAAAAATGGACATTGCAGTACCCCACTCTACAGGAAACGAGAGGGCTCTGGAGGTGGAGGAGTGTGCATGTCCTCAAGGATACACAGGACCTTCTTGCCAGGTATATTACGACTTCAAATAGCAACATTCAGTCTGTGAACTTGTGTCTGCCTGAGTTGATGCAAAAACCTTCGCATTAAGCAGAGGTTCTGCCTGTCAAGTTAATAACAGTCTTTTATTCATTTTTCTTGATCTCCAAATGGAAGTTCTTAGCAACTCATGGAACACGTTAGCTCTAAAGCTCTATATCAATGAAGAGAATGGATGCAGAGTTTCATAGCTTCGGCATAGACACCTGTGAACCCAGCCACCTCTGACTCACCCATTGTTTGCAGGACTGTGATGTCGGCTACACCCGTACACCGGGACTTTATCTTGGCACCTGTGAGAAGTGTGACTGCCACGGGTATGCCAGCGGCTGTGACTTAGAGACTGGAGAATGCCTAGTGAGTTAACCTTTCCATTGCAGTGATTATGCTGTTTCTGGACAAAATTAACTAGTCGGACAGTTGCCTTTACTAGTTGACTAATCAGTTGTAACGGGAACCCCTTTATAATTAGGCTGGATTTGGGTTATGTCGGTTGCCCTGTTTGTTTATTTTGGAGGAAAAAAAAAAAACGCGGGAATACGCAGACTTGTTTTTTCTTTGTTCCTTAGCAGGGAGGTTAGAGGCTTAGCAGGGGGGGTTGTTCAGAAACCGTTAAATAAAGCACCGAAAAAAAAAAGAAGTTATTGAATGACAAGTCGACTAGTCAACTACTGTGAAAATTAAAATCAAAGCAATAAGTCTATAAAAGAAATGAACCTCCATAAACTACTGAGCCTCAGCCTCAGTAATTAACTAGTCAGATGTCTGGTCGTTTATTGTGAATAAAATCAAAGAACAGCTACACATAAGTATTTCCTTTTTTTTTTTTTTCTTTCTTTCTTTCTTTCTTTCTTTGATGATCTAATTCATCAAACTAGTCAGCCTGAATAATTAAATTGTTATAATTAAATAATAGTTGAATATTTGACTATCATCAATAAAATCAAAGACCAAAAAATGTATATGAATAAAAAACATAAATTAGTCTTCCTCATTAATCAACTAGTTGGTTCTTGGATCACTAGTCAAGAAAGTATGTATTACAGAAATATATAAGAAAAAATACAATCTAGTCATCCTCGCTAGTCGACCACATCTTCCCTTCTGTTTTAGAATTGCCTACATAACACGGTTGGGAGCCGCTGTGAAAACTGCCTCCCTGGTTTCTATGGAAATCCAAAGACTGGTGATCCACAGGCATGTAGACCCTGTCCTTGTACCTTCACCCTGTACTCCAGTACCAAGTGAGTTTGCCTTTCTCTATTAACTTTATCAAATACATTTTTTTCAGATAAAGAGGTTATAGGTATGCCCTTCAGGCATAACCTATAATTCATATTCATCCAATCTAATACTTTTCTTCTTCCAAAGGCCTTCATCTTGTTACCTGGACTCAGATGGACAGCCCACATGTGAATGTCCTGCTGGTTATACTGGAAGACGCTGTGAAAGGTAAGTGTCTATGGTCCAATGAGAGGGTAAACCTCCCATTCAGTATGCTAGTAAAACTGGGCTTGGCCAAACTGGTGACGGAGGTGATCGGCATCCCTTTAGCTACTGCCAGAAAGCATGTGTCTGTTGCATTCCAGCATCTCTTCAACCATTTGTGATTGAATGGCATTTGTCCGTTGGTATGGGAGAAGCAAGCCTTGAATCAGTGCCACCCATACCAAAGTGTCTGAAGGCATTTTTGGAGGAGTTTATAAGTGGAAGCAATGGTGCTTAAAATTTTTGTGCACGGTACGTCTGAAATCGCCACCTTTTTCAAGCATAAACGTTTCGCTTCTCTACTGTGAGAGTAAAGTTCCTTCTTACTGTCAGCAAGGCTGAGATCTCTTTTTGAAGGTGTTGAATTAATTAATTGCATAATGTCACTTGTAACAGGAGTTGCATCCTTTTTAATGCTTCAGTGCATCTTTGTAAAGCCTTTGCTGCATTTTGAGCAACTTTTTCTTATTTCAAACTCTTTTTCTAGACATTCGTGGGTCTCTAGGGTTGTTTATGCTTCCCATACTGAAGCATAAACAAGTTGATGACATGTATTTTGGATCCTTGTCACTCGCTCAGTGTGCAAAAGCTTTTGGGTGTCTGGGATAAAAACAAAAACAAATGGCTTATATATATATTTTTTTTAATTTGGTTCCAACGTGCCCTGTCTCATAATGGATCTCAGCATTTCCAACTGCGGGGACTTCTTCCTAGAAGGTTCAAAAGATTTCCTTCCCACTACATGTGATGATGCTTTCTACCTCAGCCCTGGGAAGAGGCAAGCTCTGGATACAACTGACCATACCATTGGTGAATACTTTGATAGAACAGAAGATAGTACTTTTTCAGTACCTACAAGATATTTTCTGTCAACAACTATACGTAGTTTAAATCACCGTTGGACTCGTGGGCCTCCACGTTACACACCAAATCCAGAGGCACGACAGCAGAGCTTCCAGCTGCTCTTGAGGATGCACACGAATCGCTTCAACCAGCGCCTCAGTATGCTTGAGAGCAACACGCTGGACATAAAAGACAGCCTCGAGAACATGAGGAAGCACCAGAGTCACTTCAGCTCTCAGCTGAAGACACTAGCCAGTGTTTTGTCTCCAAATGACAGGAAAGACAGAATCAATGAGTTGACCAACAAATACACAGACATTAAAACAAGACTAAGTAAACTAGAACAAAAACTTGAGATACTGATTGATGGCTTCACTGCACTAGCACAAGAGTTAGACAAAGTCAAACGTGCACGTCATATGGCACGTCCACCACAGGATCAAAGAGAAATCGCTGTGGTTACTACCACCCGGATTCCAGCCTTGACTACAGCTTGGATTACGCGCATGTCTACCAGCAGATTTCAGATGAGAACTGTTATTCCCAAAACCCTCCCAACTCCACATATTATCTACACAACTAACTTTGCAAAAGATGGACTTTCCCAGATGAATGGAAGTTCAACTAAGAGGCAAGGAAAGTTCTCAACTAAAAGGATCCAAACAATATCAACAAGAGGAGACACTGAAATCAATTTCACATCAAAGGCAGACAACAAATATAGTAAATCTTCTAGGAGATCAACAGTTCCCAAAGGTATCGCCAGCCATCCTCTTACTGCATTCTCTAAAAGGCTTTCAACCTTGGTTACCTCCAATGAAACGCAACAGAATCAACAAAAAAGAAAGGCACTGACTACAGTTTCTCTTATATCACGGGCAAGGATTAACAGACAAAATGTAATTTCTCAAAAAGAAAAACACCACAAAAGTGGTCCAAAAGTAAATGGTAAGTCTGCGGAGTCTCAAAAAACTACAAGGAAACATGATCAACTATCCCATTCACCTACAAAGCCGCAAGTTAAAGAAGAATCAGCAACTAAATTTCAGATTCCTCCTCCATCACATACAAGAATCCCTCATATTGAAGAATCAGCTAAATCTTCCAAGTCATCAAGCAAACCACAAAAAGGGGCACGTATTGCTTCCAAAAAATCATCTAAATCTATGACAACTCAAAGAAATGATTTGGTTGTAAGAACGTCCAAAAAAGCCACAAACATCAGCAAATCTTTTCACAATGTCCAAACAAAGAGAAGACATTCCAAGACTAAATCTTCCAAGCAACATCAGTTAGTTCCTTCTCATGAAGCGAGAGGTGCGTCCAACCAACCTGAGGAGTTTACCTACACAACTGCTTCTAGTAAATCAGCTGACAAGAAAAGATTACACTCCCCTAAACCCAAAGTAAAAACACCTGCTTCAAGAAAATCAACTCAGAGCAACACATCTAACTCCATTAATATTTTAGACTTCATCTTCATGAAGAGTAACAGGGGCCAAAAAACATTAAAAAGATCCATGCTAAAACAAGACGAGAACCTTTATATTGTTCTTGGAAGGCTGGCAATTCCTGTCAAAGTCATTCCTGATTACTAAATATTAGGGGGATTATTATACCAGTTTGTTACGTTGGACCTTTTTTCCCTCTTTTAGCCCCCATAGGAACTATGCAGAATGTATTGAATGTTCAAGCTTGAGGTTTGAATACAAACTATGATGCAAAAGTGGTATTACAAATCATCATAATTCTTAAATCAAGAATGTTGTAAACCAAGCATGTTGTGCCTTGCATTTTTATTTAAAGGAGTCATATGATGCGATTTCAATTTTTTCTTTCTCTTTGGAGTGTTACAAGCTCTTGGTGCATAAAGAAGATCTGTAAAGTTGCAAAGACTAAAGTCTCAAATCCAAAGAGATATTCTTTATAAAATTAAGAGTCAGCCACACCTTACCGCCCCCCACATACAGGTACATCTAAAAAAATTAGAATATCATGAAAAAAGGTCAATATTTTTTGTCACTCATTTCAGAAAGTGAAACCCATAAATTATATAGATTCATTACACATTGAGTGAAATATTTCAAGCCTTTATTTATTTAAATATTGATGATTATGGCTTACAGATAATAAAAACCCAAAATTCAGTGTCTCAGAAAATTAAAATATTACATAAGATCAATAAAAAAAATGATATTTTAAACAAATGTCAGGCTTCTGAAAAATATGTTCATTTCTATGCACTCAATACTTGGTTGGGCCTCCTTTTGCATGAATTACTGCATCAATGCGGCGTGGCATGGAGGCAATCAGCCTGTGGCACTGCTGAGGTGGTATGGAATTCCAGGTTGCTTTGATAGCGGCCTTCAACTCATCTGCATTGTTGGGTCCGGTGTCTCTCATCTTCCTCTTGACAATACCCCATAGATTCTCTATTGTGAGTTTGCTGGCCAGTCAAGCACAGTAACACTATGGTCATTGAACCAGCTTTTGGTACCTTTGTCAGTGTGGGCAGGTGCCAAATCCTACTGAAAAATGAAATCAGCATCTCCATAAAGCTTGTCAGCAGAATGAAGCAATGAAGTGCTCTAAAATTTTCCTGGTAGATGGCTGCGTTGACTGTGGACTTCAGAAAACACAGTGGACCAAAACCAGCAGATGACATGGCAGCCCAAATCATCACTGACTATGAAAACTTCACACTGGACTTCAAGCAACATAGTTTCTGTGCCTCTCCACTCTTCCTCCAGACTCCAGACCTTGATTTCCAAATGAAATACAAAACTTGCTCTTTTCTGAAAAGAGGACTTTGGACCACTGAACAACACTCTAGTTCTTTTTATCCTTAGCCCAGGTAAGATGCTTCTGAAGTTGTCTCTGGTTCAGGAGTGGCTTGAGACGAGGAATGCGGCATTTGTAGCCCATGTCTAGGATTCGTCTGTGTGTGGTGGCTCTTGATGCGCTGACTCCGGCTTCAGTCCACTCCTTGTGAAGCTCACCCAAATTCTTGCCGGTGCACCTTTTCCTACCACACTTTTTCCTTCCACTCAACTTTCTAGAATGCTGTGCATACAGCCGCGTGGTGGAAACACCCCTTTTTCTAGCAATTAACTGTTGTGGCTTACCCCCTTGTGGAGGTGTCAGGACGGCGGTCCATCAGCAGCAGTCCTCCCAGTGGGGAGCCGTACCGCCCAAACTGAGAGACCATTTTGAAGGTTCAGGAAACCTTTGTAGGTGTTTTGAGGTATTTAGCTGATTAGGGTGTGACACCATGGCTTTCCAATATTGAACTTTTTCTCAATATTCTAATTTTCTGAGACACTGAAGTTTGGGTTTTCATTATCTGTAATCCATAATCATCAAAATTTCAAGAAATTAAGGCTTGAAATATTTCACTCTGTGTAGTGAATCTATATAATATATGGGTTTCATTTTCTGAAATGAGTGACAAAAAATATTGATCTTTTTCATGATATTCAAATTTTTTGAGATGTACCTGTCTCTACACACTATGTGGGAAGCAATTTGCATAACGCCGGCCAAATGTTCATGCAAAGAAAGAAAGCTTAACTTTTATTCTCGCTGTAGTATTGTTGCTGCCTCCATGTCGTGAAGGCGCTGTGTTTTTTTGTTGTGAAAGCGAAACTACTTTTGTTTGGCCTTCCAAAAGAGGACGAGATCCGCTTCGTCATGCCTGGAGCTGATCCATGCTGGTTGCTGAGGAAATACTACCACTTTGCGCTGTGGATCGCCGAATTGGCTTTCACCACGGATGAAGCGGAGTCCAGCCCGGGGTAGTCACATGTGTTTGCCGTAAGCCCCCGACCCCTTCTCGAATTTCGCGCGCCTCCGCTCACTGCCCCTCTGCCCTCCTATCCGTCCTCCCCTAGCACCCCTCTTCTGCTCACTCTAGCCCGCCGTGTGTGATGCTGTGTTTCGTTGTGAAAGCTAAACTACTCTGTTTGGTCTTCCAAAAGAGGACACAACTAAATCTAGTGGTTATTTTGTATTTACAACACTGTTCCAGAACCCTTCAACCCAAATATTCAGATGTGTGCCAAGCATTTTATGGAGGACACTAAAAAGACAGTATAAGTCATTATATCAGTAATTATGTCCCCACTGGATAAAACAAATGCCTCATTTGTAATTTTTTGTTCATGTTTTGAACTCCGCATCCGGTGCCTACACGGCATCACCAGTATGTGAGGGGCGTAACATTTCCGTCACATGCTTAAGGTATTCGGCCAATCACAACGCACTGGATAGCTGACCAATCACAGCACACCTCGCTTTTTTAGAACGATGAACTTTGTAAAAATCTACGCATTTCAGAAAGGCGGGGCATAGAGGAGAAATGATAATGTACAGTATGTGGAAAAATAATGTGTTTTTTGAACCTTAAATCGCATAAACACATTTCATTACACCAAATACACAAAATAATGTTCTTCTAGCAGCATCATATGACCCCTTTAATGATCTGACCCTAATGTTTTTATTAGCAGAATTATGGAAATAATGTTTTATTAATATTATGTGATGCCTTGATTGTACTGTTTATACTATTTTGTCTACTTAGTAGTCAGACATTATGTTGAGTATTTTTATACAATTCTATTCATCTTTATTTATCCACACTGCCTACTCAACTCATTGCCTTGTAAAGTTTGTGAACTCCATCAACATAGAACCTCAATTTGCCCAAATTATTTTCAGCAGTATACCTTTAAAAGGGTTTGTTGTGGTGTCTTGTATTGAATTCTATTGTAGTGTATTAGTGTATAATGTATTTGTCTGGACTACCTTGGAACCTTGAGTTATCAGGTAAGACTTTTTGTCAAGTTCCTCAGCTTCCACAAGCTTGGGGATAAGGTGGTTTTACTTGCTTAGACACTTGGATTGGGTCCTTCTGGTTGTCTCTGGCTTTATTTCAGCCCGTTAGTTCAGCAAAGTAGTTTTTCAAAGAGAGAAGGACTCTGCATCTGTGGGATGTTGAGAGCGTTACTGGCTGCAATTTATCATCTCCTGAACTTGGAAGCATGGCATTATGCTATGGATCCTTTGTTATATGTGATCTAATATTTCTCTTGTGGTGGCCATTAAAAGATGCTAATGTGAGGGGTTTGCTCTTTTACTTTTCTTGTGGTATTCCAAATGTGAATCTGACAATCAATAACTGCTTGTAAATGTACAAACATTTCATGTCATGTGTTAAGCATCTACGCTGGTTATCTCCCAAATTATTTTCTTGATATTGGGTATTATTTGTTATAGAGTAAGCCATTGTTTTCAAACATCTTTTTGTCTTATGTTACCTCCACAGCCCCAAGCTACAGTAACGCTTCATTAACCAAACATGAAATGTTCATTTTAACTCCTATCATTAGCTTTAGCATTTTACACATACACATGTCATGTTTTTTCTATAGGATATCTCTTGTTGGGATTTACTTTTCCCTAACCTTTTAACCTTTTTTTCCCCTTCGTGAACCAATTATCTGCACACAAATCAAAGTTCCTTTATGTTAGCAATATTAGCTTGTCTGAAAATGTTCAGGAAGTATTTGAAGAAGCTCTATGCATTAATCATATTCTCAAAGAGGTGTGACTCAGTTCATAGCAGTCATAAATCGCTCTTAATGTTCATGGCAGGTCCTGTCACGTCTCTGTTTATTCCTAATGTGCTTTAATTTTTACTGCATGACATTTTGAATCTGTTTTTCCAAGGTGTTGTCTATTTTTCCTCAGATGTGCCCCAGGATATACTGGCAATCCCCAACTTGGACAAAGATGCACTGAAGTCAGCAGTAATGGTGGTAATACTGGCAAAAATAATGTTCTGTAACAGTTTTTCCTAAAATTATAAGTACAAAAAGATTTAAATAATTATACAATTAAATGAAAATGTATCCTACATTCAAATACGTTACTAATATTTTACAAAATTAAAAGTGTATTTAAGACAAAATATGTTTATAGATTGTTACCGCTGTGACCAAAGTGGTAGCGAAGGATGTAGCGCAACTGGAATCTGTCGCTGCAAGGTAGAAAAGAATTTTTTTTTTTTTTTTTTTTTTGCATGTGTGAGAGTGCTCAAGCATCTATGAAAACTCAAGTTTTAAAACATAATTGTTTTTACTCAGATGAAAGTTGAGGGTTCAACATGTTCCACTTGCAAGCAAGGGACCTTCTACCTCAGTCCTGCTAACAAAGATGGCTGTCTGTCCTGCTTCTGCATGGGCGTCACCCAGCAGTGCTCCAGCTCCAGACACTATAGAGATGTGGTAAGGCCTGATGAGTTACACCAGTGCTTTTCATCAGTCGGTGTAGGCATATGTTCATTTCCTTCCTTTTTTCTCCAGATTTCCACCATTTTTGCCCCTGGCAACTACCAAGGTTTTGCTCTTGTAAACCGCCAGCGCACCAACCGCATTGACAGCGGCTTCTCCGTAGAGCTGTCCACAGATGGAACACAACTCTCCTACACTAACTTTAACTATCTTGGACAGGAGCCACACTATTGGCAGTTACCCAGTGCCTATCAGGGAGACAAGGTAGAGTCTGGCAGCGTTATGTATTTTATCATTCTTACAAGTCTTTGTGTCTCCCGCTTTGAGTTCTCTTCAAATGGATTTCTTTCTGCAAATGCATGCTGCCGAGACCTTTTCTTTCAAAATGTACTTAGTCAGGGCAGCTCTTCTACTGCTTAGAAATGTTTTCATAGTGGTTGGAGTCTACACAAAGGCTATAGTACTGTAGGTACCAGTGTCAACAAATTGTTTGCTTAGGCTTAATTTGACAGATGTGTCTTTTATATTTAGATTTTTTCATTGTTTTGAATGCGATGCACTGATTTAAGTGTTTCTGAATCTATTTGCCTTTTTTAGAAGTCTTACTCTGCTCGAACTAGACGAGCACACAAGGTAATCCTTGCAGGTTCAAAGAGTGATCGTGTTTGTTGAAAAAGTGTGTCTGATGTTGGCCTGTCATATTTCTAGAATTAGAATAATGCATGAATGGGTTATCTGAGCATTGATCTTTTCAGAATGCATATTTACTCATGTTATGGTTTTATTTTGCCTTGATCGTGATTTGAAGTGCATGGGATTTCATCATAGACACATTCTGACTGCATTTTTAATCATACTAAGGCCCTGTTGACACCTAGTAACACCATGGGGCCACACTTTTTTTTTGTGATTTTATCATTTAGAATTGAGGGTTTAACATCATACACTCATAAATGTGGTGTCTGAAAAATGGCATTATCAAAGTCTTAAAGAAAAATGAAATGACTCAGATGAAAGTGGTCAGTGGCTTTTTGCTTGTATTCTTTTATGTAGTCTTTAAGCTGTCTAGAAATACAAGTCATACAGAAATGGTACATAAAGAAAAGTAACTAGTTCTTTGTAGTTCATTAGTTTATAATTTAGATTTTGTAATAAGATTACAGAAATTGTTTTATTCACAAAACTAGAGAGACTCCCTATGGATAAATGACCAACTGAGAAGGGACGTCGCTGCATGGCAGCTAATGAACGATATGGGTAAAGACCTCTTAAGGTCCAAAAGAGCCACTGAGGTATTAGTTCACTTTTACGGTTAGTTCTTACCACTGACCTGAATCCTAGAGGCACTTCAACAGTGTGACACCCTCCTGTTTCACATAACTGATGGATATTTCTTTAGCAACAGAATGTACTAAATTTAATCTGAAAGTTGGAACTCCCTCTAATTCTTCCATGCTTTTAATAAACTGACCGCTGGAGAGTTTGCACTGAAAATTAAATGCTGGAAAACGGACATATGCTGAACTTCCAGTAGAATCAGTGAAGGTCACAAATATCTTCATGCATTAACTTCACCTGTAGATGTTTGAAATAAAAGCGATAAAACAAAATTTGAGAGAAAAAACTGCATGAAACTAATTGAGGTTGGAAGATATTTAGCTGTTTATGAGTGACAACACTTAAACCGAATGAACACTTTAGGTGAGAGCATACGTGGTATCCTGATTCTTACACTGAGCACTTCCCTGCATGCATTTAATCATCTGTTTGGCTGCATGTCCCGTTCTTTCCTCTTAGTTTTGGTACATCTGTCTCTTCATTCTCTCTCTTTGGCTTTGCTTATACTGCACAAAAATCGGGTTTGTTTTTCCGGTCCGATCTATAGGAATGATTGTTCACACTCTATGAGTGATCATCTCTGTTTGATCCATTCATTTGTTTAGACTCAGTGACCATGTGTCTACCGTTAAAAAAATTGTTGTCAGTACGATTTTTTTTTTTTCTTGAAAGAAATACTTTAATTTCAAAAATAATATTTTATTTAGCAAAGATGCATTAAATTGATCAATAGTGACACTGAAGGCGTTTATAATGTTTCAAAATATTTGTTTTAAAAAATATGTATTATGGTTTCCACAAAAGAAGCATCATAACTGTTTTCAGCATTGATAATAATAAGAAATGTTTCTTGAGCACCAAATCAGTACATTAGAATGATTTCTGAAGGATCACGTGACACTAAAGACTGGAGTAGAATTCAGCTATGTCATCACAGTAATGAATTAAATTTGAAAATATATTCAAATAGAAAATGGTTATTTTAAACTGTGTCAGTATTTCTCAGTATATTACATTATTAGCAAATAAATGCAACCTTGGGGAGCATAAAATCTTTTTCAAAAACATTTCAGCAGTAGTATTCATTGATTACTATAATAATGACTATACTGTAGCATCAGCCCAAGAGATTTTCTCAAACAACAAACCAGAGGCATTTCACACGTGTACTGTGTCCAACTGCTAACCCATTCACTGTTTGAGGAAAGAGTGAGCAATAGTGAATGTACTTGAACATATCTGTAGCTCCAGACATTTTTGTAAACGTTTTCTTTTAAGGGAAAAAAATATTTTAATCTGATTTCTAAATGCATCCATTAAAACTCTACTTTTTTTTAAATCATCAAAATGAAAAAAAATGAAAAACTGAATGAATTTGAACATACTAACTCTAGTATTTGCTGCCTGTCTGACTATATTTCCTGTTCCATCCGTTGTCTTATTCTCACTAGCATCCTGCTGATGAAGTACGCAAACTTGATGATGAAATCTGGTCAATCATCACTAATTTCTCCAATGGGCAGTCTCCCTTCTCATTCTCTTCATCCTCTCAAACTTCCCACTCTTCATTTGATGCCCAGAGTTCTCTATCTCGGTCAAGTGTGCGTGCCCCTTCTTTCCATTCTAGTATAACTTCCTCTTTAAGGGCCTCTGAGTCCCATTCAAACGACCCAGGCCATTCCTCTCACCCTGACTCATCTCAGGTACTGTATGCTCTCACTGGTGGCTTTCACGCAGGTTCATGTTAGGATTACACTAGGGCTAGTCATCAACTAGTCATTCAATGACAGACTAACTGAATAGTGACTAGTTTTAGATTTGTCCATTATATTGTCCTGTGCTGTTTTTGAGCGTCTCACATTGTTTCAAAGGCATATTTCACTGTAAAAATTGAAATTGTCATAATTTACTCACCCTCATTCAAAACCTGGATGACTTACTGTGGAACACAGTGGGAAAAACCATTGGGGAAAAATCATTCGTTCCCATTGACTTTTATTGTAAGGACAAAGAATCCCCCCCCCCAACATATCTTCTTTTGTGTTCCAAAGAAGAAAGTCATATAGGTTTGGGATGACAAGAGGGTGACAACTTTCTCTTTTGGATGAACTCTAACTTTTAAATGCAACACAAACACTTGGAAGAAAAAAAAGGTTGGTCAACTTGTCATTCATGCAGTGGCAAGTAGCTTAGCACTTCCCTTGTTTATGCTAGTAAACATGTTCTTGTATACACAGTTATGTTGGTTGATTTTTGGTTTGGATGTTGGTCTTATCAGCAGGTGGAACAGAGAAAAAGCACTGTTGGTCTCCCTAGAGGTCCACGACCTGGCCCTTCTAACAAGGTAGTCACCAGTGACTCTACTTGGCAATCATGGGAAAGTGTCACCCTTTTTTGGGAAAACCAAAATGAAACTCAGGAAGGTCACAGTCTAGGTTAAGTTGAATATACACTACCATTCAAAAGTTTGGGTTCATTAAATAGATGTTTTTTTTTTAAGAAATTAATATTTTCAGTCAGCAGGAACACATTAAATTGATCCAAAGTAACATTAAAAAGTGTTTGTTTCCACAACAAATATTTAGCAGCACAACATTGATAATAAATGTTTCTTGGGCACCAAATCAGTACATTAGAATGAGTTCTGAAAGATCATGTGACACTGAAGAGTGGAGTAATGGCTGCTGAAAATTCAGCTTTGCATCACAGGAATAAATGACATTTGAATATATATTCAAATAGAAAACAATTATTTTTAAATTGAATAAGATTTCACAGTATTGCTGTTTGTGTTTTTACTGTATTTTTGATCAAATAAATGGAGCCTTGGTGAACGTAAGAGATTTCTTTCGAAAACATTGATAAATTGTACCAACCTCAAACATTCGAACTGTGTATCATAGAGTTTAATGTTCAGCAAAGTATGACTGTGGAGGATTAGGTCATCTACTTATCTAGGAAAGTATGCAAAAGCTAGTTAAGGATTGGTGATCAAAGGGTGGATTTTTCCTGTTGGTATAGATTGAATAGAATTTTTTTTTTGGTATAAAATATTAAACCAAACTCAATTTCCAACTCTTCTTATTTCTAACTACCATATTTTATTGTAAGAATTTTGATGAAGTTGTTGAAGTTAGTCAGTGACTGAGGAATAGATTTCTTTTCTCTCATACTTTCCTCTATGCTTTGCTTATCTGCTACTTTTCTCTTCTTCCACGCGTTTATGTATTTCCTTCTGCCTGCTCTCCAGTATGTTTTGGTCTACAATGGTTTCAGCTTGCACCCAGATGACGTGCTCTTCTGGCAGCTCCCGGACCAGTTCAAAGGGGCTAAGGTAAACACATGGATGGCTTCAGGCCCACCTACCGCTGATCCCTCAGGTTGTCTGATCCACATTAGACATTACTGAATCACTACATGAGGCAAAGGTGGGATCTATGGGCGAGCCAAAACATCACTTATTAATCTAAAGCAACCAACCTGGTGTATCTAATCACGTCATGTCTAGAGCGTTTATTACTGTGGTGCTGACAGTAAGAAGTGCTGCTGTGGAATTAAGGGTAGAGGTTCATATCTGAGATGCTTACTTGTTTTATTGATGTTTTGCTAACCTTTGAGTAACTTTTTTTCTGTTGTAAATGTTGCCTTGGTTTAAAAAGGAAAAAAAAGAAAATATGAATATTGCTAATAATTTTGAATGTGTCATGATATGACAAGTATTTTGCTGTATCAGTGCTGAATGTGAAACTGCTATGTGAAATGACACTCTTTTATCCTTTCAGAATATATTTAATGTTTAATGTGCAGCTATGCACAGCAGGATTTTAGACAAATGAGATTTTCCTTGTCCTGTCACTTGTTGCATTTGTGGCTGGTTAGGGCATATTTTTGTTTTATTTTATTTTATTTATATACGGTTTTATTTTATCTTTGATCAACCACATAATGAAACAAAGTAAAAAATAAAACCATTATGAATAACAATCTGACGATTCGGTTATTTTATTTTTGTTACATTTTATTTCTCTTTGAGAATAAGAAAAAAAACAGCAGCAGTAGCTTTATTTAATTGTCATTTTAGGCAGGTTTTGCATTTGGAGTTATGATTCATATAAAAATGTCAAACATTCCCATGCTGTACTTTATATCAATGCTTTTTTGATTAGAAGCTAACAATAATTGTGTGTTTTTGGTTATGTAGGTTGGTGCATATGGTGGAAAGCTGAAATACACCATCTCCTATGTACCAGGACCCCGGGGTTCTCCAATAGAAGATGCTGATGTTCAGATTATTGTAAGTATGATAGCAGATTTTACGTGCATGTTATAGGCTTTCTTTTAAGGTTTGACCCCTGTTGGTCATCACTATTTCTACAGGGTAATGACATCACGCTGGTGGCACGGCAACCATGGAGAAGGGGGCATGGAGCCAGAGAGTCACAGGACTTTGAGATTGTTTTCAGAGAGGTGAGAACCCATTCATCCATACTGTCATTCATATTGAAGAAAGATATGCGGTTTAGCATGACATGGATAATTTCTTGTATGTAGGAACACTGGCAGCGTCCCGATGGCATGCCGGCAACTCGGGAACACCTGATGATGGTGCTCGCGGACCTCGATGACATCTTGATCCGTGCCTCGCATCACTCAGAGATGCGCTCATCCAGTATCTCAGGGGTCCACATGGATATCGCTGTGCCGGAGTACACTGGTCTGGCCCAGGCTTTGGAGGTGGAGCAGTGCCAGTGTCCTCCTGGTTACCATGGTCTGTCCTGCCAGGTAGGAACAATGCAGCTTTGCTCTGTGACCCACTAGATGAATTGTAAAGGCTTGCTTCCATGCAAGTGATGGTGATGACAGTATTACTCAGTCTAGACTTCTGTTCGTTGTCTCTGTGTTCTGTAGGACTGCTCTCCTGGATACACTCGCACAGGAGGGGGCTTGTACCTTGGCCACTGTGAGCTGTGTGAATGTAACGGCCACACGGACTCCTGTCACCCAGAGACTGGCATCTGCACGGTATGAAGCTTTACCAGCGGTTCTTCAACAAAAGTGTGTCCCAGAATGTTATAGATAGTTCACCCAAAAATTAAAATTCTGTCATTTAATTACTCACCCTCATGTCGTTCCAAACCTGTAAGACCTTCGTTTCACCTGCGGAACACAAATTAAGATATTTTTGATGAAATCCAAGAGCTTTTTGACCCTGCATAGACAGCAATGGAACTGACATGTTCAAGGCCCAGAAACGTAGTAAGGACCTCATTTAAATAGTCCAAGTGACATCAATGGTTCAACCGTCATTTTATGAAGCTACGAGAATACATTTTGTGTGCAAAGAAAACAAAAATAAAAAACTATCCCTTTAAGGGATGAATGCAGTCAAATTTAAATAGTGTTGCTCTCCTTTTAACAGCTTGTCAACTTGAACAGTTCAGTATACCAAATATGTCTTTATATAATACAGTAATACAAAATCTAATACAGTAAAACAATTTAATAAATATTTAAATGATCTAAAATTGCATAAATGAATGAATGAATAAATTATATTTAATCAAAATAGTTCAATTGCGTCCAAAACAAAGTGTATCTAAAAAGTGTGATATACTATACATTTTTAAAATAATATTAATCGCATCATAACTAGATAAATAAACAAATTAACATTCATTTTACTCACCCTCTTAAGTTGAGCAAATATGTAAACAAAATAATATAATTACATTGCACTACTTACTATTATAATAACAATTAATTATGCATAATTACATGCAAGTTACCCAGTAGCCAAACCCTAATCCGAACCCTAAACATATAGTAAGTGCATGTAGTTAATTAATATTTCTCAGTACTTATATGTATAATTACACTATATATGTATAATTAGGACACCTTAATAAAGTTAAACCAAAAGATGTATTTTATAGATTGAATACATATTATAAACTAACAAAAATCAATCAATATATAAATATATATTGTCTTTACTCACCCTCATAAAAGTAGTCCATACCACATGTGATATCTTTTTGATCCGTAGAACTGCCAACACAACACCAAGGGTGAGCTCTGTGAACAGTGTGCTGACGGCTTCTTTGGAGATCCAACTGCTGGAACCCCTGAGGACTGCCAAGCATGTGCCTGCCCCGGCACTGACCCTGACAACCAGTTAGTCTTAACATATACATCTGTAAACTTTACCTGGCCCTGTCAGCTCCTGTTTTCACAATATCTGCCTCATTTGCAGGAAGGATTTTAATAGTCATTTTATGTGTAGGTTCTCTCGTACCTGTGAAAGTCTGGGTAACGGAGACTACCAGTGCACTGCCTGTCAGCCCGGCTACACTGGCCAGTATTGTGAACAGTATGCTCACGCTTCCTGTACTGTTACAATGGAATTCAGTTGTTTAGATGCTATTATTTTCATCACAATTTTTAATGTGACACTCTTCTTTCTTCATAGCTGTGCGCCTGGTTATGTTGGAAATCCACAAGCAAGAATCCCCTGCCGTAGTGGTATCTGTTCATTTACTATTACTTTTAATGACCCCATGAAATCAAAAATGGAGGTTTGTGATTTTCAGTCCAAGTCTAGCATCTATTACACTAGTGAACTCATAAAAGTTGACTAAATTATGCATATGAACACACATATACTCACAATACCACTTTGGAAAGCAGTAGCAAATTATGACTAATTGGCAGTTTTAAAAAAGGGGGATGAGACTTTTCTGCCCTAACTTCCTGTTTCAATTGGTGTTACATCAACACAGAAATAAAAAAATCTTTAATTGATTTCATGGGGCACATTTATGGGCCTGTGCATTTGTAAAACAGCTTTTCTATCGGACAGATTCTAATAAAATGTTCTTTGTATGTCATCAGTTGCTGCGTCTCTAGTGGTGAAGGTGTATCCAGAAAGGGTTCAGGTGGCACAGGGAATCCCAGTCACTCTCAGGTGCCAGGTGTCTGGATATCCACCACACTATTTCCGCTGGTCCCGTGACGATGGACGCCCAATCTCCAGCACAGCAGAGAGACGCAGACAAGGTACTGCCCACATTCCTACAAGCATGTTCAGATGACTAGTACAGGATCTCTTAAAACGTCACAAATGAATCCTCTAGAGAAACCAAGCATCAAAAATAGAATCAAATGCTCTGTTTCATAATGCATATATCCTTTGTGGATAAGCAAGCACCTTAATACATTGCGACAAAGCCCAAGTTAAAAAATAAAGTAAAAACTGAGATATTAACCTTTTCATTCCATGTCGCAGGAGAGGAGTTGCATTTCCCCAGTGTGCAGCCTAGTGATGCTGGCATTTACATCTGCACCTGCCGAGACCAGCGCAGCTCCAATAGAAGCAACGCAGAGATTGTTGTTACAAGTAAGGCATTTTTTATCACCATAAAAAACACAATATGCACGTTATTCTAGTCTTTTACTTAACACTGATTTAATGTATGACTGCACAAAATTAATTTTACATTTAGTTTTTAAAGGTTGCTTTTGTTTTACCCTCAAGTTGCATTTACAGTAGAACAAAAATCTGGTTGGGATTGAACATAGTTGTAAATTTGGATAATGTGAGGTGTTTAAGTATGTAGACATTTGATGAAACGAGTATACATTTGATGATATCAAGTCTTTTAGTGTTCTCAAATTTATTTTATTGTTTTATATTGGTAATGTTTATATTTTATTTTTATTATATTTTATATTATTTAAATGTATTCATATTTATTCAATTTGCCTTTTTTTTGGGACACATTGGTCAAGGTACAAAAACATTTTTCTTTCTTGATTTCCCACACCAGCCTTACCATCCAAACCGATTGAGGTCTTTATTGAGGAGCCCAAACTACAGAGTATAAATGTGGGATCTACAGTGAGCTTCATCTGCACAGCCAAAAGCAAGGTATGAATCATCCACGCAGACATCTATCACAGACATAATCTTAGCCTCCCTGACTGCCAAAACAGATGGGACAGAGAGAGAGAGAGAGCAGGATTTGGCTGTGTATGAATGACTGTAAATGAAAATATTTGAGGACATGTGCTTCTCTCGTAGCTGCCAGCTTACACCCTGGTTTGGACCCGCAATGGCATCGGCAAGCTGCCTAACCGGGCCATGGATTTCAATGGAATCCTGACCATTCAGAACGTGCAGCCTGAGGACGCAGGCATCTATGTTTGCACGGGCTCCAATATGCTTGGCATGGATGAGGGCACAGCCAGACTCTATGTCCCAGGTTTGTGATTGGCACCACATCTCCTCTAAACCTCCCTGCCTTTTAGTTTTTCAGTCTTTCTCAAGTTGCACGCCTCTTTGCTTTCCTTCATTGCCCCATTTTTGTGCATTGTGTTTGTGCAAAATTCTGCTTTGTCTTATGGACAACAGCATGGCTAACTCTTCTTTTTGTGTTTAAATTATTGCATTAATCAAAAATCGTGCTTTTTGATTACTTGAGTTTTTTTTCCCCACTTACTCAAATTTAAAAGGCTTCTCATGTTGCCAGTGTAAAATCTTTACGCCAGACAAATTGATACAGCTTGTGAATGAATAGCAAAACTCAGATATATTACATTTTGTACTCCATAACTAAATCTCAGAAAATGCGTTTTCAATCAAGTCTAATCCAGCACCTGAAATAATTTGTTTTTCTTGATACAAATTTAATGATCATTTATTTTCATACTCCCAAATGGTGTTGCAAGCTAAAATCTTGAGCAAAAAGATGAAGCATTTTTGGGTCATAAATATTGGAAACTTAGATGATGTTCATTTTGTTAAGTGACTCGCATATTAAAGCAGGTGTACAAAACAGACAGGAATTTAGTCATATTAAACGTTTGATATAAACGTTTTCTCAATAACAGCTTTTAGTTCAGAATATTATGCAATTGCACAATGAAACATGAGCACAACAAATTTTGTGCAAATCGTTCATAAAATACATTTTTATGTAAATCGTTGTATTCAGTTCAGTGAAAGATTTTAGGAGTGATTTACACAGAAATTGTAATTTGCATACTGACGTTCTTCATGAAACATGAGCAAACATTTCTGTGCAAGTCTTTTGTAAAATATTTTACACAAATCGTCACATTGCATTAAATATAAAAATGGATTCATATATTATTTGCAAAAACATTTGTTCTGCTTGTGTTTAATGGAAAAGGCCTAGTCATTTTACTAACCTCCAGACTAATATGCATTACATTCATGCATAGTGTTCTTAGTAGCGGTCAGTGAAATCAGCTGCGGGTGTTGTCATGGTGGTGGTTCTGTGTCAGTCTTCTTACTAGTTGGGGGTTTGTGTCTTAATTTCCGGGCATGTTTACTGTCATTTCCCTCCTGCGGTGGTCTTTTGGGGATAGGTGGTTTATAAGGTAGGGAGGTGTCATAAATACTGGGACTCGTCAGCCAGAAGTTCTGCAGGCACAATCCCGTTCCTGACTCCAAGATGTGATTCCACCTCTATTTTGTCATGGAAATGTTCTTCAGTCTTGTATTTGAAAATGGTGCTATTAATAGTGCAGTAGCTGGAATGTTGACATTTTCCATGAGTGTCATATTTTCCATTTCAAATAGTTTTTTTTTTCTTCTCTCTTTTTGGTCATCTAAATGGATTGGAAACTGCCAATGGTTTTGGCAGTGTGAATATATATAAATTTTTTTATTATATATTTTATGTTGCGGCATTTCAAATGCAACCATTTCTTAACTGGTTTTGTAAACTCAATTATATTTAGTAGTATTTAGAGACATTTCATAGATAATGCCTTCCAAATGTTACCAACAGTGATGTGTACTGTAGTTATTGCTTAGAACTTAATTCCATATTTATTTTGACTGGTTTGACAAACTGCTGTAAAAACAAAAACTTTGGTTTACATTTACAAACACAGCGAGTAATATAATGGAAATTATGTTTATGTTGACTTTAAGGTTTTATGTGAATGTGAATTATAACAGATTTAAAAAATGTTCATGCATTTGTGTTTTTGCATTGTTTTTGTTGTTATTCATTATGTATGTTTTAAACTTGAATGGTGCTTTATCTTTTAACTTTTTTGATTTTCTTTTTAGTTAAGCATGTAGATATATTCAGTTATTTCAATAATTAAAACAATATTTAATTTTGTACATTTTGAAATGGTGCTGAATCTTAAGAAACTGTTTTTTTTTACATTATGATTTCATTGTATTTGATTTGTCTAAACTGTGAAATGTATGTACAAATTACTCTTTAAATGGTGAACATATTAAAAGAAAAACAGGTAAAACACTATCGCTCCATGGAATGAAAGTGAAAGTGAAATCCTAGGATAGACATTTATCAATCACAAGCTGTATTCAAGGCAAATACATTATGAATGTTTATATCGAGGTAAAGCTTTTGCATATGTTGTGTTCTGATACTAACCTGCATGCTTTGATTTCATCTGAGTGCGGTTTCCTCCACTCTCTATTTAATTACACCGACAGTGTTCTTACCTCACACTCATTTTGAAATGTCTTCTAAATGTGCATTGATTTTTTCACTAGGAAAACTCAATGCCCTCTTTGATTCTCAGTGGGGCAAACTAATGCTTGCCATTTTACAGCATCTATTCTTCATGTACTTTTCCACCATTGTCTATAGTCTCACATGACAGGTACTGTAAATCAATGATACTGGAGCATAATGGTGTAATTGGGAAGAACTTCATTTACCTTATTAAAAAGCCAATGAGAAGCTTCCTTGTACAAATAGATAAAAGGTAAAAAGTTAAAAAGAAATCATATCTGTATCATATCATATTTGAGACTTTTTATATTTTACATTTTGAAATGTGATTTGAAATTTGACATGTACTGATGTACTTAGTAAATTAATGATATCAACCTCAGGCATTTTGAGAGATATTTGCAGCCATCTGTTAAAACATGATTTACTTTCATGGAAATATGAGATGTAAGCTTGCTGAAACTTACCTAGAGATAATTTAGTCCCCACCTATTAAAGTATTATTTCACGGCAGAAGAAATGCAAGTCATTGCACACAAGTTCTGGAGCTCAAAATTCTTGAAGTCTCTGAGTTGAGTGGCATATGATTTAAATCACATTGAAATGCTTGGAGGCACCAGTGCGCCACTCTCACTGAACTTTCTGGAGACTCACTTGACAGTATCTGCCTGTCCATCATTCACAGAGGCTTCTCAGTCACAGATGTTTTACACAGCCTATGAGATGTTTGAAGGACATAGAAAGCGTAAGTCCACATGGTTTTTTCCCTCCATACCTGGAAGGACCCGTTTCTTTCACGCATGCAACCTTCACGCCCTGCATGCTTTTACCATCTCAAGTAGTGCCCAGGTACAACCAAACTACGAGCACAGTGCTAATTTCACCAAAAAAAACTTTGTAACCACCACAGTTTTATAGATATTATTTATTTTTGTTAATCCTGTTTATTACCCTGTTTTGCTCACTTGTTGTACATGTGGAGCATTACTTGATCTGGTTAAGCTCTCATGGCTCATATGGATCCATTGAAACAGTAAAGCTGCATGCTTGCACACATTGGGGACTTCTCTCTGTTGCTGAAGTGTGTCTTGTATGATTCTTATTTTATTACTAAATGGTCTGTAACACAGATATATCTTCTTGTTGTTATATGTGACCAAACCACCAAACATCACACTTGTTATCTAACAGAGAGGGGTCTCCCGCACATTTCATTAGCCCAGTATCATGCTTTTGATATGCAAGACTATGTTGAGGTATATCAGATATCAAATAACATGCATTGTTTTTCAAAGATCATACTGTCTCATTTATAATGGTCATCACTCACGCGTGCATGTCCAGTCCACTTATCTTGGCTCTCTCAAATTTTACTTTAATATGAATTTACAAGGTTTATGGTGATCGATGGATAGGTAGATAAATAGATGGTTAGATAGCACATGGGTGAGTAGATAGATTGGTAGAGAAATGGTAGATAGGGTACAAGTGGGTGGATATATGGATAGAGTAGGTGAATAGGGTGGATAGATAAACAGATGGGTTTATGTATAGACAGAAATTTGTGAGGGTAGAAAGATAAGTTGATGAATAGGTGACTAAAGGTGTGGATAGTTGAGGGGGTGCATAGATGTATGGACAGATAGATGGGTGGGTAGGTAGATGGATTGAGTAGATTGATAGGGTTGGTTAGATTAATTGAAAAATAGATGGGTGTATAGATGTGTAGATAATAAGTGGGTAGGTAGATGAGTAGATGGTTGGGTGGGTAGATTAGATGGATAAATTAGTAAATTGGGTAGAAGGATGAGTTGAAAAAATAGATGGGTCGACAGATGTGTTGACAGAGATGCATGGGTAGACAGATGGTTGGGTGGATTGACCGATATGGAGACATAGATGGGTGATTATATAGATGTATATAGATGAAAGTGGGTGGGTAGGTGGATGAGGTGAAAGATTGGTAGATAGACAGCTAGATGGTTAGGTGGATAGATGTGGAGATGTATAGAAGGGTGGGTAGATAGACATGAGTAGACGGAAAATATATGTTAAATAAATAGATGGTTGGGTAGATGAATAAGATGGAGTAGGTAGACAAATGGATAGCTGAGTAGGAAGATACAGAGATGGGTTGGTAGAGGGATAAACGAGTAGACTGGTAGGATTGGGTAGATAGATGAGTTGAAAAATGGGGGAGTAGGCAATTTTGTGGTTGGGTTGCTAGATGTGTAGCCAGCTAGATGGTTGGGCGAAGGGATAGCTATGTAGACAGGTAGATTGACGAGTTGAAAATAGATGTGTGGCTAGACAGCTAATGGTTGGGTGGATAGATTTGAAGATGTATTGACAGAAGGGTAGGTACAGTACTGTAGACAGACATAAGTAGATGGATAAGATTGGTTAAACAGATGGTTTGGTCGATGGATACGTTGAAAAATAGATGGGTGGGTAGGCATGGATAGTTGAGTAGGTAGATGGTGTAGACAGTGATTGGCGGGTTGATGAGTGGATGAATAAAGGGGTAGGTAAACTGCTATATGGTTGGGTGTATAGACCGAGAGATGGGTGAGTAGACAGCAAGATGGTTGGGTGGATGGATGGATAGATGTGTAAACTGTTAGATGGGTGGGTAGATAGATCTCAAAATGCATAGAACAAAAAGTGCGTTTCCGAGTTATGGACCAAAATGAGAACTCAACATGGAAAAAGTAGCGCTCTAAATACCAAGGCTAAATGAGCACTGTTCAGTCACAGAGAAGCAGACCGGAGCTTAACACAGAGTTTACACAGACCAGTAGTCCGCCCTAGTTGGTGAAAGAAAGCTTTCTTTTGCTCTGTTGCCCTGGAATCCCTATAGATCGAGGGCTCGGCGTCCAGCCGAGTTGGCACAGACAGCAGTGAGGGCCTTGCCCTGCCAAGCCCCGTCTGCCACTTCTCATCTCCTCAAGCTGGCTGCCAAGAGACATGATTTGACCATCAGCTCTGGCAGCCAGACACACGCTGCATATGCTGTCACACCACTATCACTTCATAAACACTCTCACAAACAGACCTTTCCCAAATGTAGAACTGTTTTAACTCTTCAGAGTTTTCTTCCCATTTTCTTCCCTTTTTGAAATTTTAGTGCTTATAATAGAGACCACACAGCAAGATAAATGTGAAAAAACATGATCATTTAATTAGCATGACATTTCATAGCATTTAGACCATGAATGAGAAATCCATTTCACTGAAAAGGTTCTTGACCTCTTGCATCGTCGAGAGAGGGTAAGGTCTGTTCTGAATAGGCATTATCTATAATGACTGGTACTCCAGTTTGAAGTGTGCTACTCCTGTCTGTGATTAACTGGTTTCTACCTCACTGTAGCTACTGAAGGGGCCCAGCCGGTGGCCACAGTAAATCCACCTGTGCTGACAGTCAAACAGGGCCAGCGGGCAGAGTTCCGCTGCACAGTGACTGGCAACCCCACCCCTGCTGTGGAATGGATAGGTGAGTCAATCTACATTTGAGAATATAAGTTCATAATTAATTTGTGGTCACCATAATTATGCCAAGTAGGACATGGTTATAGGACGTGTGATCTTATATTGGCCCTAGAACAGCATTCCTGCAAAAGAAGGCCTTTGTGAAAAAGGAGTACACTTCAGTACTTATGGAAAAAATATACTTTAAAAGAATATTCTTAAGTGTGTATTGAATGCAATGTTTTCAGACACTTATTTGCAGTTAAATAAAAAAAGTATTATGTATGTGACCCTGGACCACAAAACCAGTCTTAAGTCACATGGGTATATTTGTAGCAATAGCCAAAAAAACATTGTATGGGTCAAAATTATCGATTTTTCTTTTATGCCAAAAATCGTTAGGATATTAAGTAAAGATTATGTTGCATGAAGATATTTTGTAAATATATCAAAACTTCATTTTTTGATTAGTAATATGCATTGCCAAGAAATTAATTTTGGACAACTATAAAGGCGATTTTCTAAATATTTTAATTTTTTTTGCACCCTCAGATTACAGATTTTCAAATAGTTGTATCTCTGCCAAATATTGTCCTATCCTAACAAACCATACATCAATGGAAAACTTATTTATTCAGCTTTCAGATGATGTATAAATCTCAATTTCAAAAAAATTGACCCTTATTACTGGTTTTGTGGTCCAGGGTCACATATAATATTTATATTAAATGCAATTTGATTAACTTTTTGGCCCACTTAATTAGGACTTAAGTACATCTTTATATGTAATTTCATAATTCCATTGAAATATGGTTAAAGTGTGTTAAGTTCCAATGAATTTGCAATTTAGTAAATTTTTTATTTAATATTGAATAACACATGACAGTTAAAATGATAAATCAAATACTTGTATTTTATAGTATTTATAAGTTAAAGCACAACAAAAGATTCTTAAAACCTAATGATTTAAACCCAATTATACTTGTTGCTGGAGAATGTTGTTGCTGGACCAACAAGGGTGTTGATCGAGGAACGTCCTAGCTTGAAATCATGGAAAGCATTGTTTGTTGATGAAGATATATTGAGTTTTCAATCTGGTCATGTGGTTAGGTATTCCCACATAACATGAACTCTATTGCTTCCTGACTCCTGGAATTCTGTCTTATAATATGGTGTTTGTCAGGAGGTCCCGGAAAGCGAATCGGCTCAAAAGCCGTCATTCGTAACGGGCTGCTGACCATCCCATCGGTGGATCACGTGGATGACGGCGAGTACATTTGCAAGGCCCTGAACACACATGGCGAGCACACAGCCCGAGGAGTTCTTCATGTTCAAAGTACATGTCCGACACCAGAATGCTTCAAGATTTACTGTGTAACAAGCTCCCGAAGCTGACAAGTCAGTTCTCCTTTACTTTTTAACTGTTGTTTCAGGTACAAGTCAACCTCACGGTCTACCCCTCGTACAAGTGAGCCCTCCACGGGTGGAAATTCACGAGGGTGAGACTTTACGGTTGTACTGCAGGGCCGTTGGCAGTCCCACCCCTGCCCTCACATGGAAGAAGAGAGGTGGTTCACTGCCGCCACAGGTGAGAAACCAATTTCTCCTTTTGTCATTCATCCTGTTACTAAATCAGGGTTGTGCCATTGGTCAGATTTTGCCTTGTTTTGCCTCCTTTGAGTTTTTCTTTCTGTTTCATCCCATGTTTTGGTGTTTGTTCAGGCAATTCCTTCTCACGGTTTCCATCAGGTTAAAAGCAACAGTCTCGATGTGTTACAGAGACGTATTGAGGAGCTACAGGTCTGTCCATTTGTCTGATGTCTGTCTCACGCGTCCCATCCCACCTGTCTCGCTTCACTTACCCTCACCAAAATCTATGTGAACTAAATGCATGATTCATTTAATCATTCACGTGACATCCATTAGATTATTAGCCAAAGAAGCATTGCAGATTACTTATGTGAGTACAAACATTATTTAGTTTGCTCTGGTAAACAGGTGTGCTGGTTTTAGTTTTCAAAGAGTATGTAGTGTGGTGCAAAAGTCTACATTGTTCACCCAAAAAAAATGTATTTGCTGAAAACCCTCAGGCCAAACGAGATGTAGATGAGTTAATTTCTTCATCAGAACATATTTAGAGAAATTTTGCATTACATCACTTGCTCACTAATGGATATTATGCAGTGAATGGGTGAGAATGAGAGTCCAAACAGTTGATAGAAACGTTACAGTAATCCACAAGTAATGCAAGTAATCCATAAATTGCATGTTTGTAATAAATAAATCCATCAAGACATTTTTGACTTGAAATCATTGCTTCAGCCTAAAACATGAGTCCTCTATCCATAATATTTCTTTCTCCAGTGAAAAAGTGATTTGTTTCTTACAAATGCGCATCTTTTCATATAGGCATTATATGTAAAGGGGTCATATGATGCGATTGAAATTTTTCCTTTCTCTTTGGAGTGTTACAAGCTCTTGGTGCATAAAGAAGATCTGTAAAGTTGCAAAGACTAAAGTCTCAAATCCAGAGATATTCTTTATAAAAGTTAAGAGTCGTCCACGCCCTCCTAAAATGCCTCGTTAATACGCCCCCACATATCTACTTCACTATTTGGGAATATTTGCATAACGCCGCCCAAGTTCACGCAAAGAAAGAAGGCGTAACACTTTTATTCTCGCTGTAGTATTGTGAACGCTGCCGCCATGTTGTGAAGACGCTGTGTGCTTTATTTTGAAAGCGAAACGACTTTGTTTGGCCGGCCAAAGAATACGATATCTGCTTCGTACATGCCTGAGCTGATCCTGCTGGCGCTAAGAAATCTCACTTTAAGTGCTGTGATCGCGGATCGGCTTTTCAACCGTTTTTTCCCCGCCTTCGCCGGGAACCCGCCGTCGACCCCGTCGCCTCAGCCACTCTTGCTGACGCTTTCGCTCCCAGTAGGAAAAGGGCCGCTGTTTTCCCTTCGCCTTTTTTTCTCGTTTGAAAGCGAAACGACTTTGTTTGGTCTTTCCAAAAGAGGACGATATCCGCTGTGCTGACGCACGTAATTACGTTTTCTTTATCATTGACACTGTGGATTCAAACGCGAGTTGTTTGGGCAGTGTGGAGTAGCACTTGTTGTTTGTCATTTTTCTGATCACAAATGCAGACAGGGTTTTTAATGTTTTTGCGGCACGATGCAATGCAACGCAACAAGTAAAAAGACAGTACAAGTCATTATAACCCATAATTATGTCCCCACTGGATGCAACAAAAGCCTCGTTTGTAATGGGTTTTTTAATGTTTTTGTCTCGTCACTCCGGCCTGACACGTCATCAACAGTATGTGAGGGGCGTAACCTTTCCGTCTCACGCTTGAGGTATTCGTCCAATCACAACGCACTGGATAGTGCCAATCACAGCACACCTCGCTTTTCAGGACCATTGAGCTTTGTAAAAATCGACGCATTTCAAAAGTCGGTGTATAGAGGAGAAACAATAATGTACAGTGTGTGGAAAATGTGTTTTTTTTTTTTTACTTTAAAACGCATAAACACATTTCCTTACACCAAATACACAAAATAATTGTTCTTTTTAGCAGCATCATATGACCCCCTTTAATTATGGACTATAGTCATGTGGATTACTTGTAGATTATTGTGATATTTTTATAAACTGTTTGGACTTTCATTCTGATGGCACCCATTCACTGCAGAGGAATCATTGGTGAGCAAGTGATGTAATGCCTACATTTCTCCAGTTTTGTTCTGATGAAGACAACCCATGGTGAGGGTGAGTACATTTTCAGAACATTTTCATTTTTTGGGTGAACTATTCCTTTAAAGCAAAGGATGTACAAACCAAATACTGAAATTTACATTTACATTTTACAATTGAACTTTGGACTCAAATTGTTATACTCATATAAATGTATTTAAATTAGAAAAATGGCTAAATATAAAGCCAAACAGAAGCAGTTTTCCAAGTGGATCCATTTTTTTTTAACCCCACTGTACATGTTTTTGCACTGTTCGATTTGGGTTATTTGAGATAAGAGACATGGACGACCCGTCCCATGCCTCTGGAGGGCTTTGGTTTATTGCGTACCTTGTGTCTTTGTGGACTGGTTTGTTCTGCCTGAGAGCATCGCTGCATTGTGTCAGCCTTTCCCAGGGTGTGCTCTGGTCTACCGTGCGGCCATGCAGAAATTCTGTGTGCTCTAGCAAATGGGCTGCTTTGAAAATCTTTGAATGGTTTCAGACACTCATTCAACCAAGCCTGCCCCATTCCGGCTCTACTGCCGCCACGCTTCACTAGAGTTAAGCAGCTTTACTCCTGGATAAAAAATATCACCCCCTCCCTTCTGAATACAGTCAAGTTTTTCTTTGCAGAGAGTACACTACAGATGTAACGTAAAGTTTTAGAGTTTCTTTGTATACAGTGGTGTGAAAAAGTGTTGGCCCCATTCCTGATTTCTTATTTTTTTGCATGTTTTATCACACTTTTAATGTTTTAGATCATCAAACTAATTTAAATATTAGTAAAAGATGACACAAGTGAACACAACATGCAGTTTTTAAATGAAAACAAAATCCAAAACTACATGGCCCTGTGTGAAAAAGTGTTTGCCCCCTAAACCTAATAACTGGTTGGACCACCCTTAGCAGCAACAACTGCAATCAAGCATTTGTGATAACTTGCAATGAGTCTGTTACAGCGCTGTGGAGGAATTTTGGTCCACTCATCTATGCAGAATTGTTGTAATTCAGCCACATTGGAGGGTTTTCGAGCATGAACCGCATTTTTAAGGTCATGCCACAGCATCTCAATAGGATTCAGGTGAGGACTTTGATTAGGCCACTCCAAAGTCTTCATTTTGTTTTTCTTCAGCCATTCAGAGGTGGACTTGCTGGTGTGTTTTCGATCATTGTCCTGCTGCTACTTCAGCTTGAGGTCACGAACAGATGGCCGGACATTCTCCTTCAGGATTTTTTGGTAAACAGCAGAATTCATGGTTCCATTTATCACAGCAAGTCTTCCAGGTCCTGAAGCAGCAAAACAGCCCCAGACCATCACACTACCACCACCATATTTTACTGTTGGTATGTTCTTTTTATGAAATGCTGTGTTTGTTTTACGCCAGATGTAACGGGACACTCACCTTCCAAAAAGTTAAACTTTTGTTTTAACTTTCTCGTCATTCCACAGAGTATTTTCCCAAAAGTCTTGGGATCATCAAGATGTTTTCTGGCAAAATTGAGATGAGCCTTTATGTTCTTTTTGCTCAGAAGCGGTTTTTGTCTTGGAACTCTGTCATGCAGAGTCTCAGTTTCTTTCTTATGGTGGAGTCATGAACACTGACCTTAACTGAGGCAAGTGAGGCCTGCAGTTCTTTGGATGTTGTTGTGGGGTCTTTTGTGACCTCTTGGATGAGTCGTTGCTGTGCTCTTGGGGTAATTTTGGTCGGCCGGCCACTCCTGGGAAGGTTCTCCACTGTTCCATGTTTTTGCCATTTGTGAATAATGGCTCTCACTGTGGTTCGCTGGAGTCCCAAAGCTTTAGAAATGGCTTTATAACCTTTTCCAGACTGATAGATCTCAGTTACTTTCTTTCTCATTTGTTTCTGAATTTCTTTGGATCTCGGCATGATGTCTAGCTTTTGATGATCTTTTGGTCTACTTCACTTTGTCAGGCAGGTCCTATTTAAGAGATTTCTTGATTGCGAACAGGTGTGGCAGTAATCAGGCCTGGGTGTGGCTAGAGAAATTGAACTCAGGTGTGATAAACCACAGTTTTAACAGGGGGGCAAACACTTCTTCACACAGGGCCATGTAGTTTTGGATTTTGTTTTCCCTTAATAATAAAAACCTTCATTTAAAAACTGCATGTTGTGTTTACTTGTGTTATCTTTGACTAATATTTAAATTATTTTGAGGATCTGAAACATTAAAGTGTGACAAACATGCAAAAAAATAAGAAATCAGGAAGGAGGCCAACACTTTTTCACACCACTGTATGTGTATAACTATTGTCGAGAATTTGACATCATAATTGTGCTAATTGCATTCATGAATTTTTATTATCTATAAATCCTTGTAAAACAAAGAAAGTCTAATTATGTTTACATTTGAAGGTTGATTTACAGGCCTGGATGTTTCTAGGATGTAGGTCTCTAAATGTAGGATTTTGATGTATATTTTGTAGTCACTAGCTGCTTTAACTGTCCACTGTCACTGTATATCTCATTGTGTGAAATAATCACCGTCACCAATGCCTTTAATCGATTACAGGTAATTGCAGGTTAATCATCCGCTAATATAGACCTGTAGCACCATAATTATAACACCAATGATTAATAACAATCTGTTATGAGGCATAAAAAAATTACACTGTGTCTTAACTTGTCCAGTAGTGTACCTGTATGTCATAAGCCACAGTGCCTTCGCATTTTGTGAGCCATTTGGTTTGTGTCTGCCATGTCGCGCCGGGTAGTCCGTCCACAATGGAAACTTTTTGGATACAATTAGCGCTACTCATATATATTAATCATCAAACATCAAGGAGGAGAGAGTTGCACTGTGTTCCAAACTGGCTAAAATTAGAGGGAGAGCCATACTGAAGGGTTGTTCCAAACCAAAGTTCACTACTGGACACTTCAAAGAGCCCTTTGAAATGAAGCATTTCAAAGAGTCCAACTGATGGAAGCTTGATTCTTTGTGCAGGCTTGAATTGACTAGGACAATAACAAAGTGCAGTAAATGGTACAACCATTTGCGCTACAAACCAGTGTGTTGATAATTACGACAACAGATTAAAATAATATGATAGCAGTTTGCAAAATTGTGGATATGACAATTTCCATACAAAAAATAACAGTCATGCTTAATTACTACTGATGAAGTCCTGAAAATATGAAGTATGTGTTTTGCGCTCTTCAGCTACAGTGTATTGTGGCAGCGAGAAAGTGAGAGAATTGTTCTGATTGGCTGTGTTTATGTACTATTTTGTTGCGTCACACCACATTTTTGCATTCAGTTTGTCATTAGTCTTGGTTAGGACACAGTGATAGCCTCATAACAAAAATCACTTCATAAATGACTAAAATGCTTAACATTATTTGCTTAATTTTTTTAGTTTATTTGCAGGTATTTCTGTATATTAATGCATTTAAACTGTTTTATTTAATGTAAGTCTTGTCAAGACAAGGTAAGTAATGAGTATTAAATTGTCTTCTGTTGTTAATGCTGTTACGTTTATTCTGCTCCTATTGACCAAACTCACTTGATGTTCACAAAAAATCAATCCAATTTATTTATTTAGCACTTTTTACAATGCACGTTATTTGAAAGCAGATTTACAGGAAATGACTGCAGTAATAATATCTTGGATTCCATATAAAATAACAAAAAAATGTACCTCAAAAACCCATATATCCATATCCTCCTCAGGCCCGCCTGGAGCGCACTGACATCGGCACTCTGTTCGTACCCAATATCAGGTCGTCTGATGCAGGCACATATCTCTGTGTTGGAACCAACACTGTTGGTTCCTCAGAAGCTCATATTGAGGTCTTTGTCAAAAGAGGTGAGGCAAGTCCTGAAATTTTAGACTAGTATCTTTAGGATATAATTGTAACATTGTTCTGTCACTGTGATCAGGAGAAATCATCCCCTCTGGAGTCACCATCCAGCCCTCTATTGCTTCTGTAATGGAGGGAGAGACTCTAGATCTCAATTGCATCGTCCCAGGAACCTCTCCAGCATCTGTCAAATGGAGAAGGGCAGGCGGCCTGCTGTCATCCAATCATCAGGTTTTATCTCAGTCCATTATAAAGCAGATTTACGTGACGTATGTATGACAGATTTCTGAGCCGAGTGTTAAATATATAAACCATATGTGTGCTTGCATGTGTATTTGACTCAAGGTTTTGGGAACTCAGTTGCGGATCCTGCAGGCCTCTGCAGATGACACTGGAGAATATATCTGTCAGGTCGAGGGCGGCCCATTCCCCCGTCAAGCTTCTGTGTCTGTGTCTGTGACGTCCAGCTCCTCCCGTAAGTCCCCTAGATTGATGAGAAGCAGGAAAGTATTCATGTAATGCAGATCATTAACCAAACATGCTATTATGTAGGCAGAGGCTGTTTCATAATGTTGTCTAATGTCATCTATCTTCACATTTTGGTTTTTCATGTATTAGGTAAACAGAATTATTTTCCAAGCCACTTCGTCTCTTGCTGTGTCCCAAGAATTCATTTGATGATATTTGCACTTTGGAATTAGTTTTCAGGGACTTTTGTGGACTTTTTTTCAATTTTATGTCAAATACTTAAAGGGATAATTCACCCAAAAAGGAAAATTAAGTCATAATTTACTCACCCTTGTGTTGTTCTCATGCTATATGCCCTTCTTTCCCATGTGACACGTGCCGTATATTCCAAGTGCTCGGGGGATATACAATAGGGTTTGGTGAAAAACAAACCAAAATTTGACATTATTTGTTGTTGGTCTCTGTGCACGACTGCGGGTTCATTAGCATCGCAGTTCACCCCGACTCTCCCATGTGATCAGTGGCATTTTCAACATTTATTTAAGTATTATTTAATAATAGGAAAATTGACATGCAGTGGTTTTTGTATTTTATCTTCAAATGATGGATATCATTTTAAAAATGTGCAGAAATAAGTTAATGCAACCTCTTGTTTGCGTAAGATAACACTTGACCTGGCTGCTTGGTTGTCTAGTAAAATTATTAATCCTGCAAGCCCCAGTTTATATGAATGTACTGTGTATATTTTAAATACCACCACACAACCTTACTGTATGTCAAAAAACAGTAGGCAATTTAGTATTTTCATGTGTGTGGTGGGGGAAAAGAATTGAGAATGCAATAAGATCACAGACTAGCTACTGGAAATGTTACAATTACCAACAGTAACATGATCATGAGGAAAAACAATGAATAGTGCTAAATAAGACTAAAATGACTGAGATAGCAAATAGAGAATTAATCCAAGAAGAGTTCACTAATTTATCTAGACAAGCACTAAACCCATAACTAGATCACCCCCCCCCCCCCCCCCCCCCCCCCCATGTTTTAAATGTCTGGCATATTTTGCCCTTTTCAGTGCCATTTTTACCCCAAGTCCTTCATTTTAATTTCCCTGGGTCTGATGCTCAACATATGCCCACTGCATTTTGTGGTCTGATTTTGGAGTAGGTCTCCAGAGCCCCATTATCTCCATTGAGCCTCATAGCACAGCAGTGAAGCAGGGCGAGTTAGCGAGCTTCAGGTGCAGGGTCCACAGCGGAGCCCAGCCGGTGCGTTTGGAGTGGAAACCCACCAACAACCTGCCTCTGCCAGGTACACTGCTATTCACTTTCATTTCAGTGTAATTAGTATGATGCCTGAATAGAAATGATTTTGCTTATTTTCTTTTGCTCTGTAGATAATGTGAAAATTGGACCTGACAATTCAGTCATGACTATTACCAATGCTCAAGCCAGAAACCAGGGCACCTATCGCTGCGTGGCCAGCAACCTGTTCGGAATGACCCACAGCATTGCATCACTCATTGTGAGAGGTATAACCACAATTGATGTGAACTAGGAAAAAGAAAGCTACTAGGAGGGGGCATTGGAAAACCAGTGGATAATCAGAAAACCAGAAATAATCATTATTGCCATTTCAATTGGTGCACACCATTTTTCTGATGTTCAGATACTTTTGTTGTTCCATTTTAGGAGCCTAATCTTATATTTTTGTCTGATTTCATTTTTAGAATCTCCTAAGGCTGTAGTGACCCCTGCAGGTCCGGTGCGAATCAGGATCGGCGATCCCATCAATCTCGAATGCCAGGCTGCTGGAGAGCCAAGACCCTCTGTCAGATGGCACAGACTGGACAACAACCGCAAGACGATGCTGAGCAGCCCCGTGCCTGCCGATTCCAGTGCTGTCATGCAGGTTACGGGCCGTTTGTAGTCAAGCCTTTGTTGATTTCACAGTGGTTTGCCTCTATATTTTAATCCGAGTGTGTTTCATTCTGTGTTCAGATCTTAGTTGCACGGCCTGAAGACAGTGGCACATATGTGTGCACTGCACAGAACAACCAAGGCATAACTGAAACTCGAGTGGAGGTGTTTGTTGAAGGAGGGCCTCAGGTGCCAACTGTTCCCCGTGCCAGCGTACGTGAGCCTATGATAGTTGTGGTAGAGGGATCAACAACAACACTTCGTTGTGATGCCCATGGTAGGTGCAACCGTAAGCAGCAGTTGAAAGTTATGGCTGTTAAAACACAATAGGTAAAAATGCAAGCAGACAATATGTCTATATTAAAGAGTGTGCCTTAAAGCTTTTGTATCTTTCCTAAAGGATTCCCAAAGCCCACCATCACATGGTCTAAAGAACGGTCGTCTTTGCCTTGGAGACACAAAATTGTTGACAACAGCCTGATCTTAACTAATGTGGGCCGTCAGGACTCTGGTCAATATGTCTGCAACGCTACTAACCACATGGGCACCAGTGAAGTCACAATCATGCTGGAAGTAGACAGTGAGCTTAATTTATTCATAGATCATTTTTATTCCTTGTTAATCTGATGCATGTTAATTTACTTTGTAATTTATTTTCTTGTCCTTTGCCAAAAAAAAAAAGTCTTATTTTGTATTTTTTTCTTGTTTGCCAGGAAAAAAACTGGTTATTTTAGCATTTCATCTAAACATCAGTATTTCATGAAAAAAATGTAAACATCTATAATATATCTACAAATGTATCTGCATTTAATAAGATATTAATACATTTTATATAATATATCTTTAATTAATTTAGATCTTTATTTAATTTATTTTCTTACACCATTGGTAAACTTTTTTTTTAAGCTAACCTCTCAAAATTTAGTTAGATTTAAATTTAAAACAAGATGGCAACAGAGTAAGAAAAATACACTAAATAAGATATATCCTCTAAAAAAAATTTACTATTTTTTTTCAAGTTTATTTATTTATTTTTTTTACATTTTAAGATTGTAACTTTTGTCTGAATTTCTCCAAGATGTGTGAAACACATTTTCCTGTTGTTATAAAGCTCTCTAACATGAGCAAGTGTTGATTATCCAGCATCTTCTAACTGACGTTTCTTTGGTTGGAGCAGCCCCACCCTATGCCACTTCCTTGCCCGATGACGTGTCTGTGCGAGTGGGTGAAGTAATCCGACTGCAATGCCTGGCCCATGGCACCCCACCCCTGCGTTTTGAGTGGACCAAGGTCAATGGCAGCTTGCCTCCTAGTGCTCAGCAGCAAGGAGGAGACCTCCAGATCAACCTGGCCAAGGAGAGCGATGCTGGGACATACAAGTGTGTGGCCAGCAACAAGGTTGGCAAGAGTGAAGCGCAGGCCAGAGTGTCTGTCCGATGTGAGTGCTGACAGTTCAGTGAGTCAAACTCACAAAGTGATCATCAGATGAATTCTAACTGACATTCAGCTTGACCTCTGACCTCTGTGTCCTGCAGCACCCCTGTCAGTGAAAGTGTCCCCACAGGTGGAAGTGAAGGCTCTGGGCAGTGCTGTGGAGTTCACCTGTGCTGCTAAAGGAGGGTCTCACATTGAGATTGAGTGGCTGAAGGAGGGAGGAGTTCTTCCGCCAAATCATCACATTAAAGACGAAGTGCTCAGGTGAATCTCATTATCTCATATCAACATTGACTATCACACAATAAATATTCAAATTAAGTCCAATTTATCAGATTAAAAAAATACCAGAATGGGTAACAATGGGTAGCACAGATGTAGCATAAATTAGGATATGACTCAATAGGGGTTGACTACTTCGCCATCAAATGTTGGTTTGTGTTTATTAATAAACTTATGCTATCATTCAAAAGATTTTTTTAAATGTTTTTGAAAGAAGTTTCTTATGCTCACCAAGACTGCATTTATTTAATCAAAAATAGACTAAAAAGAGAACTATTGTGAAATAAAATTAAAATGTTCTAATTATTCTAATATGCTGATTTGATGCTCAAGAAATATTTCTCATTCTTATCAATGTTGAAAACAGTTGTGCTGCTTAATATGTTTGCAAATACTGTGATAATGTGTTGCGGAACTGTGATTTGTCAGGATTCTTTGATGAAAAGAAAGTTCACAAGAACAGCATTTATTTCAAAATAGAATAAAAAAGAAAGATACATGTATACAATTCTTTACTGTCACCTTTTGATCAATTCAGAATGTCCTTGCTGAATTAAAACGATTAATTTCTTTCTGAAAAATCGTACCGATCACAAACTTTTCTACTATAGTGTATATTTCACTTAACGTGAATAAAAATATTTTTTTATTCATTTTTCTTACACAAACTTATATAGTAATGGAATTCAATTACATATATTTTACTACAATGAATTATTTATAAGTTGTATTTCAGTTAAATAATGTTCTCTGATACATACTACTTTTTTTATAATAAAATACATAATATTTGTGCCCCTAATGCTTTGAGTTATGCTGTGTGTCCTTCCTTCATAATCTTTGTTATTATTTGTGCAGGATCGAGAACCTTGAGCAAAGCAATGAGGGAATCTACACCTGCAGAGCTACAAGTCTGTTTGGACAGGCTCAGGACAGTGGCAAACTCACCATTCAAGGTCCCTTATGATATCCAAATTGCAATTTGTTTCCAAATCTTGAGTTACTAAACTTTAAAACTAATGACTGTGTTCTTTGGCTTCGCAGCTCTACCCAAAGTGATGATCAACGTGCGCACATCAGTACAGACGGTGATGGTGGGCAACTCAGTGGAGTTTGAGTGTCATGCGATCGGTGATCCTGAGCCCACGGTGCGCTGGAGTAAAATGGGAGTCTCTCTTCCAGATCATGTGGAAATAAGGGGGAACATCCTGAGGATAGATCATGTGGTCGAATCAGATTCAGGACAGTACCGCTGCACCGCCACTAATAATGTTGGCTCGGAGTATAACCAGGTGGTCCTTAATATCCAGTGTGAGTACATTGTTATATCCAGGACGGATTTTTTTGCCATTGGTTTTTATTTGTATTATGTGACACCTTAAAGATGTCAAGCTCAAAGTCTTCTACAAATGGAGTCTCATAAATATAACTGACATTTGATTCCTAAAAATGATGTACTTTGTAGCCTTGCCTCAGATTTCTGCACAGCCTGAGTCAAAGGAAGTAACAGTTGGCTCTGATGCGGTCTTGCCTTGCATTGCGTCTGGATACCCAGTCCCAACCATCACATGGTCAAAGGTAACCTTTATGTTTCATGGCTAAATTTGCCCTAATTCAGAAGGCCAACATTCTATGGTACTATATGTTCACACAGCAGCATATTACAGTTTTCAGTCCTGTTTAGAGAACTAAATATGCACTTCAGAAAATAAATGTTAAGCTCGTTTGTGCTCTTCTTTCAGGTGGAGAATGAGCTACCCCCTAAGTGCAGACAAGATGGACATGTCCTGACAGTCCCTGGTGTCACACACTCAGATGCAGGAACGTATGCATGTACAGCTGCTAATAAGCAAGGGAAAGTTGAGGCCTTCACCAGACTCGTTGTTCATGGTCTGTATGCAAGTCCGTTCTGTTTGTAGTTACATATTTTTTTCCAGTGTAGGTCAAGTCACAATGCTGCTTGTCTGTGATTGTGACTTTGTGATGAGTGCACTGATTTCATCTGGATTGTTTGACAAGTATAGTTCTGCTTAAAAAATCTACACAGGATCTGGTTAAATGTCTAAAGTGACTTACGAAATGCTGCTTTTTAGATGTCTTACAGCTTGGAGATTTGGAAACATCCTTAACTCTAATGCTACCACCACCAAGACATGTTTTTCATGAGCTGTTTATTCTTCTGAAGAGTTTCTGTGATGTCCTACTTGTCTCTCTAACATTCATTCATGTTCATGTGGTCCTCCAGAGAGAGTGATGCCCTATTTTACCCAGGAACCACTCTCGTACGTCACACTCCCCACTATCAAAAACCCCTACAAAGCATTCAGCATCAAAATTACCTTCAGGCCGGACATTGTTGATGGTAAGTACCCTCAAAACTTCCAGATACTTCACTGAACCAAAGCAGTTCTAAATATGCAGTTTTGACTTTGTTTATAAGTTTGTCATTACTGGAGAAAAAAGGATTTTTTATCCTTTTGAAGTGGACATTTCACCCAAAAATGAAAATTGTTATTATATACTCACTCTAATTTTGTTTTGAAACTTGTATGACTTGCTTTCTTCTGTGCAACAGAAAATGTGATATTTTGAAGAATCTTCTCGCAGGTCTTTTCCATATTGACTCGTTCCATATTGATTCCATATTAATTTCCTCATTGAATGGAAATCACCTGTTTTTTCTTCAGAATGTCTAATTGTTTGTTCCTCAGAAGAAAGAAAGTCATACAGGTGTGAAACATGAGTTGCAGTTAATGATGACAGAATTGAAATTTTTATCTGAACTGTCCGTTTAAAATAAATTGGCAGTATTACATGTACTATGTGAAGAGCACACTGTTTCTAAAATGTTCAGTCCTTGTACAGTTTCTTTTATATGTGTATTCCTGTATGTAAACTCAATTATTCTTTTTGTTTTTTGCCCTCCTTCACATCTCTTTGGTATGAAGGGCTCATTTTGTATGCCGGTGAGTCTGCTTGCTTGCCTGAGAGTACCAGAGAGCACATGCTGCAAGATGTTTTAATGGCATGGAGCAGTGCAGCTCAGCATCTCTCACTGGCCCCTTTAGAAGGGCCCTTATTAACATATGCAGACATGACAATAGATTATAGTGTTCATCGAGGCACTGAGTTGGTTGCAGCATGATACAGGAATGTTATCATGGAGCGACTGAAGCTTTTACACCCTGTCATGACAGTTATACACTATTTTTTTTTTAAATAAATAATAAAAATACTCCAAATTAAAATCAGTCATTTTAAAGAGAAGCTTTAAGAGTTCTCTGCAGTTTTCTGTCAAAATAAAAGTTTAATGGTTTAACGTTACAACCATAAATGTTAGTATTGCGCACTTAGTTTAATGTAAAATAAATACTACATTTTTATAATAGTAATATTTTAGTTTTTTTATATTTAGTAGTGGGTGAAAGTATAAGTATTATTATTCTTCCTAAATAAAAATATACAAATATTATTGTTATTGTTGTTTTATATCCATGTTATATCATCACAAAGTTTTGACTAAATTGTGCAGCCGTATACAAACAAGCACAGCAAACCAGGATTTCTATTTAAAATTGCAATCACAGTTTTTATCAGAAAAATTCCAATGAACTTTTCCCCCCAAATCGTGCAGCCCTACCAATAAGTGTAACATTTCTAATATCTGCCCATAACCCATATATTGTGCATCCATACATGAAAAAAAACTGAGGGTTATGTTTCGACAAGCTTGATTAAAGTGACTAACCTAGAGGGCATATTCTATACCAGTGGTTCTCAAAAAGTTTTTTTTCAGGATCTTATATTGGACATCAAGCAGTGATCCAACACAGTACCAGTACCAGTCATGGCATGTGGCTTGCAAAATGCTGAACATGGCAGCAGATTTTCCCTCAGCATGCTGCTTTACCTTCAGCTTAAAAAGAGAGAAAATGGCTTTGTGCACTGGCGAGCTGTTTGGTTAAGTAAGCTGAATGCTGGCATTGGATTTACTTTTTCCTTCATGTCCAGGTATGATTCTTTATAATGGACAAAGGAAGACCACCGGTGCTGATTTCATATCTTTTGGGTTGGTGGGTGGCCGTCCTGAATTCAGGTACATTAAACGTCAATATCAAAGCAATCTCAAGGATTCAAAATGTTGTGTCTGAAACTGGATTTAACTTTGGGTTTTTGATGTGACGTTCCAAACGTACTTATTTTTCTTCCACAGGTTTGATGTGGGCTCGTTTCTCCGTATTTCTTCGTATGGCAAAATATCGTCACCCTACTCCCATTAAACTGGGCGAGTTTCACACAGTGAAGCTCTATAGGAATCAGACTCAGGGCTCTCTTGTTGTGGATGGAGAAGCTCCTATAAATGGGACCTCACAGGTGCATATTCCTCTCTCCATTATATGCTGCTTTGTTATGCTTATTAATAAACTGTGTTAATTGGTAGTATCGTGGTAGTATTGTTTTTTTTTTTTATTTTTTTTTTTTTTTTTTTTTATTTTTTTTTTTTTTTTTTTTTTTTTTTTTTTCCTTTTTTTTTTTTTCTTTTTTTTTTTTTTTTTTTTTTTTTTTTTTTTTTCTTTTTTTTTTTTTCTTTCTTTTTTTTCCTTTTTTTTCTTTTTTTTTTTTTTTTCCCTTTTTTTTTTTTTATTCCCTCCCCTTTTCTTTTTTTTTTTTTTTTTTTTTTTTTTTTTTTTTTTTTTTTTTTCTTTTTTTTTCTTCTTGTCCTCTTCTTTTGAACAATGTAGTATAACATGTTCTGTGTCTGAGCAGGGAAAATTCAAGGGCCTGGATCTGAATGAGGAGCTTTTTGTGGGCGGTTATCCGAACTACAGCATGCTTGCTAAAACTGCAGGCCTCGAGACAGGGTTTGTTGGTGAGAAAACCTTGTTATTCTGTTCCATGTGAATTTTGTTGAAAAGTATCAGTTGTAGCATTATTATCAATTGTCTTCTTTCACTGTGTTTTGGTCTTTCTTCAAGGCTGTATCAAGCAGCTGATTATCCAAGGTGATGAGGTCATTTTCAAGGACTTTGATAAAAGCTCCACTGGAGTTTCGAATTGTCCCACTTGCAAGGACCGCCCATGTCAGGTAAATCCCCTACAAACAAAATATTTATTTCAATTAGTAAGCAAAGGGACCCCAAAAAGTATTTGGACACTTTTGTAAGTCATATATGTGAATTTTTAATTGCTGAAGGAAAAATAAAATCAAAACCAGTAGCATCTGAATGCTAGTCTTCAGGACCAACCACAGTGATTTTAGGTGGACAAATAGTCTTTGTCCCAAATACCAGGATGTGCATTTTGTGTGGTTGGCCTGTGAAAATCGATCAGCTCAAAAGTCGTGTGTGTGTTTCAGAATGGTGGTATATGTGAGGACTCTACAGCCAGTCTCTACAAATGCAGTTGCCAGAGAGGATACACAGGAAGCAACTGTCAGCATCACTCTTCCTGGCACTGTCACACAGGTCAGCATTTGTAAAATCAGGATTCGGATTGTAAAGAACAAGCTTGATCGACGACTTTGTTCATAATTATTTTTGCCCATGACTGCAACAGAGGCCTGTGGACCAGATGCCACCTGTATTAACCGACCCAGTGGTTTGGGCTACGACTGCCGCTGTCACTTGGGCAAATCTGGAAACAAGTGCATGGATGGTAAAGTTCAGTATATTTTCTAAGCTCTTTTAGGTCGAATGTGGTTCTCACTATTCCTCTTCGTGACAATCCCAGGTACTCTGGTAACAACGCCATTGTTTGATGGAGACGAGTCTCATATTGCATATCCTCCTCTTACTAATATTCATTACGACCTCCGGATTGAGATGGAGTTCAAGCCCATGAATTCTGATGGGCTGATGTTCTTCAGCGGTGGCAAAAAGATGAAAGTAGAGGACTTTGTGACGTTATCCATGGTGGACGGACATGTTGAGTTCCGATATGAACTTGGTACAGGTGAGAGATCTGATGAGTTTTAGTTTTTGTTAATATTTTGTATTGGATTTTTTAAAATATTTTCTTTAGTTAGTTTTAATAATTTTGTTGTGTTTTTGTCATTTTTAGTTTTTAGTTATCAGTTTATTTAGTATTTAAACTAGGTGTAGCAAAAAAAACTAATTTAATTTTAAATGTTTTCTTTAATTGTTCTAGTTTTAGTTAACAATAATAATGCTAATAGGGAGTGCTTAATTTTCAGAAAATGGTCATCATCACCCTCGAGAGGTCAGACTAAATATTGTATTAATAAGAAATGGCTTATTTTCTGTTAATTTCATACAATGTTTACAACTCTCTTGCCCTAAATTTGGACACCAAGGCCCTGAGTTGTGTGGTTTTATTATTTTATAACTATAACTTATATATAAGTTATGCTTTTAAGAAATGTTATAATTTATATCTCTATCTATCTATCTGTCTGTGTGTGTATATATATATATTAATCTAGGTGCATCTCAATAAATTTAGAATGTCGTGGAAAAGTTCTTTTATTTCATTAATTCAACTCAAATTGTGAAACTCTTTTATTAAATAAATTCAATGCACACAGATTTGAAGTAGTTTAAGTCTTTGGTTCTGTTAATTGTGATGATTTTGGTTCACATTAAACAAAAACCCTCCAATTCACTATCTCAACAAATTAGAATACTTCATAAGACCAATAAAAAAAACATTTTTAGTGAATTGTTGGCCTTCTGGAAAGTATGTTCATTTACTGTACATGTACTCAATACTTGGTAGGGGCTCCTTTTGCTGTAATTACTGCCTCAATTCGGCATGGCAAGGAGGTGATCAGTTTGTGGCACTGCTAAGATGGTATGGAAGTCCAGGTTTCTTTGACAGTGGCCTCCAGCTCATCTGCATTTTTTGGTCTCTTGTTTCTCAATTTTCCTCTTGACAATACCCCATAGATTCTCTATGGGCTTCAGGTCTGGTGAGTTTGCTGGCCAGTCAAGCACACAAACACCATGGTCATTTAACCAACTTTTGGTGCTTTTGGCAGTGTGGGCAGGTGCCAAATCTGCTGGAAAATGAAATCAGCATCTCAATAAACCTTGTCAGCAGAAGGAAGCACGAAGTGCTCCAAAACTTTCTCGGTAAACGGGTGCAGTGATGTTGGTTTTCAAAAAACACAATGGACCAAAACCAGCAGATGACATTGCACCCCAAATCATCACAGACTGTGGACACCTAACACTGGACTTCAAGCAACTTAGGATCTGAGCTTCTCCACCCTTCCTCCAGACACTAGTACCTTGGTTTCCAAATGAAATACAAAAAACTTGCTCTCATCTGAAAAGAGGACTTTGGACCACTGGGCAACAGTCCAGTTCTTCTTCTCCTTAGCCCAGGTAAGACGCCTCTGACGTTGTCTGTGGTTCAGGAGTGGCTTAACAAGAGGAAACGACAATTGTAGCCAAATTCCTTGACACGTCTGTGTGTGGTGGCTCTTGATGCCTTGACCCAAGCCTCAGTCCATTCCTTATGAAGGTCACTCAAATTCTTGAAATCGATTTTGCTTGACAATCCTCATAAGGCTGCGGTTCTCTAGGTTGGTTGTGCATCTTTTTCTTCCACACTTTCCTTCCACTCAACTTTCTGTTAAAATGCTTGAATACAGCACTCTGTGAACAACCAGCTTATTTGGCAATGAACTTCTGTGGCTTACCCTCCTTGTGGAGGGTGTCAATGATTGTCTTCTGGACAACTGTCAGATCAGCAGTCTTCCCCATGATTGTGTAGCCTATGAACCAAACTGAGAGACCATTTTGAAGGCTCAGGAAACCTTTGCAGGTGTTTGAGTTGATTAGCTGATTGGCATGTCACCATATTCTAATTTGTTGAGATAGTGAATTGGGGGTTTTTGTTAATGTGAGCCAAAATCATCACAATTAAAAGAACCAAAGACTTAAACTACTTCAGTCTGTGTGCAATGAATTGATTTAATACACGAGTTTCACAATTGAGTTGAATTACTGAAATAACTGAACTTTTCCATGACATTCTAATGTATTGAGATGACCTGTATTACAGTGGGTACGGAAAGTATTCAGACCCCTTAAATTTTTCACTCTTTGTTATATTGCAGCCATTTGCTAAAATTTAAGTTAATTTTTTTTCCTCAATAATGTACACACAACACCCCATATTGACAGAAAAAAACAGAATTGTTAGGACAAATTTAGTGTTGCAGATTTATTAAAAAAGAAAAACTGATATTTCACATGGTCCTAAGTATTCAGACCCCTTGCTCAGTATTTAGTAGAAGCACCCTTTTGATCTAATAAAGCCATGAGTCTTTTTGGAAAAGATGCAACAAGTTTTCACACCTGGATTTGGGGATCCTCTGCCATTCCTCCTTGCAGATCCTCTCCAACTCTGTCAGGTTGGATGGTAAACGTTGAAGGACAGCCATTTTTAGGTCTCTCCAGAGATGCTCAATTGGTTTAAGTCAGGGCTCTGGCTGGGCCATTCAAGTACAGTCACAGAGTTGTTGTGAAGCCATCCTTCGTTATTTTAGCTGTGTGCTTAAGGTCATTGTCTTGTTGGAAGGTAAACTTCGGCCCAGTCTGAGGTCCTGAGCACTCTGGAGAAGCTTTTTGTCCAGGATATCCCTGTACTTGGCAGCATTCATATTTCCCTCGATTGAAACCAGTCGTCCTGTCCCTGCAGCTGCAAAAACACCCCCACAGCATGATGCTGCCCACACCATGCTTCACCCCAAACACTGTTGGGACTGTATTGGACAGGTGATGAACAGTGCCTGGTTTTCTCCACACATACCGCCTAGAATTAAGGCCAAAAAGTTCTATCTTGGTCTAATCAGACCAGAGAATCTATTTCTCACCATCTTGGAGTCCTTCAGGTGTTTTTTAGCAAACTCCATGCGGGCTTCATGTGTCTTGCACTGAGGAGAGGCTTCCGTCGGGCCACTCTGCCATACAGCCCTGACTGGTGGAGGGCTGCAGTGAGGGTTGACTTTCTACAACTTTCATCTCCCGACTGCATCTCTGGAGCTAAGCCACAGTGATCTTTGGGTTCTTCTTTACCTCTCTCACCAAGGCTCTTCTCCCCCGATAGCTCAGTTTGGCCGGACGGCCAGCTCTAGGAAGGGTTCTGGTCGTCCCAAACGTCTTCCATTTAAAGAATGGAGGCCACTGTGCTCTTGGGAAACTTAAGTGCAGCAGAAATTTTTTTGTAACCTTGCCAGATCTGTGCCTTGCCACAATTTTGTCTCTGAGCTCTTCAGGCAGTTCTTTTTGACCTCATGATTCTCATTTGCTTGGACATGCACTGTGAGCTGTAAGGTCTTATATAGACAGGGGTGTGGCTTTCCTAATCAAGTCCAATCAGTATAATCAAACACAGCTGGACTCAAATGAAGGTGTAGAACCATCTCAAGGATGATCAGAAGAAATGGACAGCACCTGAGTTAAATATATGAGTGTCACAGAGTGTCTAATACTTAGGACCATGTGATAATTCAGTTTTTCTTTTTTAATAAATATGCAAAAATGTCAACAATTCTGTGTTTTCTGTCAATAGGGGGTGTTGTGTGTACATTAATGAGGAAAAAAATTAACTTAAATGATTTTAGCAAATGGCTGCAATATAACAAAGAGTGAAAAATTTAAGGGGGTCTGAATTTCCGTACCAACAATTATCTAACATAAAAGTGACCTATGCCCTATCCCACATTTTTAGTAATTTTTAATGATATATATCATTAAAAATTACTAAAAATGTGGGATAGGGCATAGGTCACTTTTATGTTAGATAATTGTTAACCTAATGTATCTAAAGTAGATAGATTATAAAAAATAAAAAAATAGATTTTTACCTCTAATGTTGTGACCCCTTTAAAAATATTTATGGATCTGTCCCACCTTAAAAGGTCCTGACCTTTCAAAAAAAAATTATTTGACACCAAAGTGAAAAGTACCTCCTCACCTGAGTGCAATGTAACCTTTCAAATAGTAAAACCCAAAGCTTAAAATAGTGCCCTGATTCCTTCCTGTCCAAGCTAAATATGCATTCTTTTCCGTGCTCTCAGGTCAAGCAGTTCTGCGCAGTCAGGAGCCCATGTCTCTGGGTCAGTGGCATCGCGTGGTGGCCGAGCGGCTCAATAAGGATGGTTCCTTGAAGGTGGACCATGCACGAGAGATCACAAGGTCTTCTCCAGGCAAGGCACAGGGCCTTAATATCCACACACCCATGTATCTGGGAGGAGTGCCCAGCATGGACATCCTGCCCAAACCCGCAAATGTTAGCATGCTCTTTGATGGATGCATAGGAGAGGTGAGAATGGCCTTCACACTAAGTGTTGTGTACATTACACCCCACAGTCATGTTTCAGTATTAAATTGTTTGGTGTTGGCTTTGTTTTTCTGTACAGGTCTTCATCAATGGAAAGAAGTTGGATCTATCATACAGCTTCATAGAGAGCAGAGCCATCAGCCAGTGTAAAGATGGCAATCCATGTGACCGCAGGCCTTGTCTGCACGGAGGCACCTGTATGGCCAGTGCTGAGTATGAGTACCAGTGCCTCTGCGCTGAAGGATACGAGGGTAAGTCGCTTAACCAACTGTCAAGTAGAAAAACAATCAGCACGAAAAACAATGCATAGCTTAAGCATATGCTTAAGTTTGGCATTTGTTAGTTTAAATGAAACTTAATTTAGCTAAGTTTATTTAAATAAAAAATTTAGTGCCTAATGTTCATAATATAATGATAAATGTGTATAATTACCCATTTTATTCTCAGAAATTACACAACATTTGTATTTAAAATTGGTATTGATATTGATCATGGTAGTACTTGAAGTTTATGATTAGCTTGCTAAGGCTCTGAAAATCCTCTTCACTACATTTTATTTCTAATAATTGTTGTTTAATACATATTTATTACATATTTTCCTTTTATTTTCTTGCTTGTTGTTCCTCAGGTGACCGTTGTGAAATAGTGAGGGAGAGCTGTCGATTCTCCTCTCAGTGCCAGAATGGTGGCAGCTGTGTGAATAACCACTGTGTGTGTCCCGCCGGCTACACAGGCCGGCACTGTGAGAAAGGTTAGTTCACAACTGCTAGATGTGTAACACATTGTTTTGCAAAAATCTTTTTGTAAATGATTTTTGCCCTCTGATTAGTTGATTGCATTGTTGCACATACAGTATATATTGTACATTTTTTGCTATGTGTTTCTGTTATATTGTACATCACTGTCAGCATTTTCCAATCCAAAGTCCACTTTACCATTAAGGACATATTATAAGGCAAGAATGATTCTAGTTATAACATTTCTCAGTGTAGGCTTATTTTTGAAAGACACATGCTTTAGTCTTGGGCACAATAAATGCTAATGCACATTTTCACTGTTATTGCCCATTCATCAAACAGATATAGTTCACTTGCAATCCAGATAGCTATATGAGCATAAATATGATGACGTTTAAATGTTAGTTTGGAGAATTCACAAAAATTATTCTAATTTAAGACCGTTTTAAACTAGCCCAGTCTCTCATTCTATTGTTATTTTTGTATTTGTATAGTATTACAGAATTTATGTAGCTTTTACATTTAGCTTTTGTTTTGATTTTCAGCTTTTATTTTAATTTTAGTTTGTTTTAGTAATGTTATGTGCTTTTGTAATTTTATTCTGGTTTTTTATATATTTATATTTAGCTTTATTTCTATTTTAGTTTGTCGTTTTAGTGTTTTTACTTCTATCTCAACTTATTTCATTTTACTTAGATGCCAAGGCAACAATTAGTAATTTCCATTAAAGTTTTTTTAAGTTTAATTTTTGTTTTTGATTTCATCTAATATATATTTTTGAATTCAGATTGTTTCAATTAACAAAAATGATTTTTAATAGTCCTATACATCTATTTTACATTACATGTTTTAAAGGCACAATATGTAAGATTTTTTTATTAAAATATCCAAAAACCACTAAAACAGTTTTATATATTTTGCTGACTTGTGTACTTTATCCCAAATGTTTCGAAGAATGTTTAAATCCAGAGAAATCAGCAATTTTAACTAGCGACTCGGACCGTGTCCATAGTGTCATTGTGTCGCCTGCCAATGATGTCATAACCCCTCGATTTCCGGTTTTGTTTTGTAGAAAACATGGAAAAACCAAAGACGCTTTAATATGCTATGCATTTTATTCGACAGGTGACGACCGCACAGAGTAGCATTATAACAGAATGTTCAAATGTACAGTTGTGGTCAGAATTATTGGCACCCTTGGTAAATATGATCAAAGAAGGCTGTGAAAATAAATCTGCATTAATCATTTTGATCTTTTATTTAAAAAATTCACATAAATCTAACCTTTCATTGGAGAATAAGAATTTAAAATGGGGGGAAATATCATTATGAAATAAATGTTTTTCTCTAATACACATTGGACACAATTAACGGCACCCTTTTATTCAATACTTTTTGAAACCTCCATTTGCCAGTTTAACAGCTCTAAATTTTCTCCTATAATGCCTGATGAGGTTAGAGAACACCTGACAAGAGATCAGAGACTATTCCTTCATCCAGAATCTCTCCAGACCCTTCAGATTCCCAGCTCCATGATGGTGCTTCTCCTCTTCAGTTCACCACACTCATTTTCTATAGGGTTCAGGTCAGGGAACTGGAATGGCCATAGCAGAAGTTTGTTTTGTGCCCAGTGACCCATTTTTGAGGTTTGTGTTTGGATTATTGTCCGGTTGGAAGATCCAAACATGGCCCATTATAAGATTTCTAACAGAGTCAGTCACTTATAGATTTTTTATCTGTTGGTATTTGATAGAATCAAAGATGCCATGTATCTAAACAAGATGTCCAGGACCTCCAGCAGAAACATAGGCCCACAACATTAAAAATAGACCATAGAAGCCAGTCCCATTTGAAGTTCCAGTCGTGTCTGACAACAGAATATGCTGGGGATTGTTTTTGGATGAGAGGATTTTCTTTTCTTGAAACCCTCCAAAACAACATGTGGTGTAGGTGCTGTAGGTGCTGTTTGATTTTTTTTTTTTTTAAGGTTTTCTGACCCCGAGACTCAACTATTTTCTGCAATTCTCCAGCTGTGGTCTTTGGAGAGTCTTTAACCACTCAAACTCTCCTCCTCACTGTGCATTAGGAAGATATAGACACACATCCTCTTCCAGGAAGATTTGTAACATCTTTAGTTGATTAATTATTTCCCTGATGGTGGAAATTGGGATTTTCAATACTTTAGCTATTTTCTTACAGCCACTTTCCATTTTGTGAAGCTCAACAATCTTGCTCCGCACATCAGAACTATATTCTTTGGTTTTACTCATTGTGATGGATGATTAAGGGAATTTGGCCTCCTATTTATTTTGGCCTCCCTCCTATTTATATTCCTGTGAAACAGGAAGCCATGGCTGGATAATTTCATGTTCATAATCACCCTGGTATGCTCAAAATTGTAAATATGAATGGGAATATACTTCACAGATATTTTACTCATAAGAATTTCTAGGGGTGCCAATAATTGAGTGTAATGTGTATTAGAGAAAAAACATTTATTTCATAATGATATTTCACCCCATTTTAAATTCTTATTCTCCAATGAAAGGTTAGATATTGTGATTTTTTTAAATAAAAGATCAAAATGAATAACAATGCAGATTTATTTTCACAGCCTTCTTGATCATATTTGCCAAGGGTGTCAATAATTCTGACCACGGACTGTATCTAGTATGATAAAAACAGCGCTGCTTACTTCCGCTGCTTTCCGGAAGGAGCGGAAGCGGTCGACTGTCATAATAAAAGCTATTTGGCGTAGACGGAGTCTCCGCCTACACTATGCTTGCATACTATCTCCCCCCAGTCCTTATGTTAGATAACATGTCTGTTAGGATACATCTAGGCGCTCATCCGAAATTGAACATGTTCTGACAGTGACGACCACCATGGCATGTTTTGATATGTCCCCTTTCTCTTTTCGGCTGGTCCGTTGCCGCTGCCAATGTAGCCCCCCCACACCCGTAAAACCTCTACCATGAATTCTCCCATTCCATACTCCTACCGTCCTCCCTGTTTGAGTCACAATTACTACACATTGTTTCTTTTGAATACGTGCCCTTTAGTGGCAAAAAATTACATATTGTGTCTTTAAATAATGTAATTTAATATGTATGGCGATGAACATACAGCTAACTAAAGCCAATATGTGTGCAATGTGACTTTAAATTGCTTTATTATTCTTGCCGATAATATATTGGTCTCTTTAGACACCGTTTGCTTCATTTGTCATTTTAGAAATTCACGTTCTCTATGGAAGTAAAGGTATTTCTCTGTAGTTTCATAGCATTAAACAGAACCACAGCTGGAAGTAATTCATCATAAAGCACCATAGTGAATTAATTGCCGGTTCTCCATAACGTACCATGGCGACATCAGTCAGGCTGCCTAACGTCATCCAGCAGTAGCGTGTTGGCTGGTGAAAGAGGCCACGTGTGTATGAATCTCACCCCTGCACTCTCATGGCTATCCCACACACACAGGGCAGGAGTCCAGCTTCACCGAGGCACTGTGGAATTTGGAGGGTAGTGGGGGAAATGGTACAGTATGACTACAGTCTGCCTGACACGCTCGTCACTAACCAGGGGAGAGCGTCCTCCTCAGGGCCCATCAGCCCATCTAACACCACAAATAAAACAACAACAACAACAAACGGCCTCAGTGGGGGGAAAAGGAAGCCAGAAAATTAAGCATTTTAGGGGTCTGTTTACAGAGCTCTTATTACCAGAGGCAAAATCAAGCACATTTCTGATCATTTTGATAAATGCATTTTTAAAAAAAAACTTCATCAGTGTTGTTTGATAAATCCTTATTATATAAATCTGTAAAATCATCTTGATTATGAATTTATCCTGATAAAAATAACTATGCATCCTACAAAACAAGATTTAACTGGGGAAAATAGTGTAAGAAAAGACTTTCAGATCATTTATTTTTTATGTTTTGAGTATAAATGTAAATTAAGTGAGGTTTATTCTTTAAACAGTTTGTCAGTAGGGTATATATTTGCTTGTTATCTACATCATATTATTTTAAGCAGTTATGCAAATTAGTATATAATATTTGAATAAATTATTACAATTATTTTTGTAGTATATTTAAACTACCATTCAACGTTGAGATCAGTTAAGATTTTATGATTTAAACAAAAGATTTGTTTCACATAAAGGCGGTATTTTGACCCATTTAGAATAAATTCAGGAAAAATGAATTAAATTACATTTTTAAAATGTATTAAAAAAGAAAACCATTATTTTAACTTGTAATATTTCACAATAATACAGTGTATGTAATACAGTAGCTTTAGTGAAAAGAAATCTTAAAAAAAAAATCTTACCCACCCTAAACTTTTGAACGGTAGTGTATGTTGTAATGATTAATGAATATTAATAGGTGCCCCTGTATCCTTACTGATGTCCCTGAAAGTTTTCATACACAAAATTAAAAACACTATATAAGCTTATTGATGCTGACGTTTTGTAAATAGATCCCTGAAATATTGTGCTGTCAGAATGAATGGTCTCAATCTGCACTCAGTTGGTTACTGTGTCCTTTGTAAAGTTTTAAATGTTACGTTGAGGGGGAATTCTATGTCTACACTGTAAAACGCTGAAAGTTTATGGTAGTTTTTGGTGCAGTTTTTGTGGGTAATATTAAAACTGTGAGGGTTGCAAGTTGCAACACTGACATTTTCTTAAGGAGAACATACATAGAATTCCCCTTTAGCATCTCCTGAGGCGTCTTGTCCGGTCAACCTCTCGCTGCAGTTTCAATTTGTCATCTCTTTCTCATTAAATCCTTGTTTCTCTTTGTTACGAAACCAACAACCGACATATTTTCCACACTTTCACCTACAGCGATGTCTGTAAACACGATGTCCTCACACTGTGAACAAACACGTTTTTAGTTACTAACCTCTGAATGTCCGTCATTTACACACTTGAGCTGACCAGACAGGTGAGTTTTCGGTCAGAAACACTGAGCATGAAGCACTTCTTGGTAAGCACTCATTTGCCTGAGAGTTCTCCGGTTATTACATGGTATTACATTACAAGAGAATGCTTTGTGAGGAATGCATATTGTTGTTCCCAACTGTGAATTTTACTTTGACAGCAGTGTGTATTTGCATTCATTTTCATTTATCTCATTTTTTTTGTGAGTTGCCCTTGATGATTGTATGTTCCCAATGAAGGCTGCTATTTGGAATCTAGCATTTATAACTTATAAATAGTAATTCATCAGATCAGATGTGGTTTAATGTAGTCAGGGGCTCAGTTCTGTTCATTGACTGCTTATTTTGTTATTTGGTGAAGCTCCACAGGGTGGTAGTATAACCCAGAGGTTGGCACCTGGGGTTTATTTTTTTGGTTTCTCTTTTCCAGACTCGCCTATTGAATATTCTGCATATTTCCATGATAATGGATATCTGGCTCTTCCGAAGCCCATGTTCCCACGAAGGTGAGGGCCCTTAATATGTGAAACTATTGATGAACTTGTGTTCGGTGTTTAACCGACTTAATTATCCATTTAAATGAGTTCTGTCAAATTCAGCAGTTTACCACAGAAAATTATTTTGGCTCGTCTCTCAGCTTGAAAATGCAAACAAAAAAAATAGTTTTTTGAGTGTTGTCAAGTAGTATTGATGGTTTGTTTTGTTTCAGTGCTCCTGACTCTCCAGAGACTATCGAGTTAGAGATCAACACTGTCGCTAAAGACGGACTCGTCCTGTGGCAGGGAGTGGTATGTTTGGACACATGATCCCCCTACTGGATCTCAGGGCACATAGATTCAGGGTCCACATTTTCAAAAACTAAAATAATTATCATTTATTCTGCACCATTTTAAGTTGCAATTTTCCAATACCAAATTTATAGACTTTATATTTTTATGTTTTTATATGATATTATATATATTATTATGTATATATATACTATATCTATATAATATATATATATATATAGATATATAATTTTTTTTTTTTTTTTTTTTTTTGTTGAAAAATTAAAGAGTTGCCATTTTAGTAAAAGTCAACAGTTTTTTTTCCATGATAATTTGGACCCTGCCTACACTCACTTCTGATAACTGTATGCACAGGTCATTTACATTTTATATTCAGCCTCATTTCACTAAACGGAGTAAAATGAGTTTGCTTGGAGCTGTTTTGGAATATGCTTTTGTCCTTCACCTCTAAAGCACATTTTAATGGCTGCATTGCATGTTTGCCTGGCTAACTCACCTTCATCCTCCTCAGGAGCCTGCAGGCGCTCTAAGCCTCCGTAAGAAGCATGCTAGTATAAAGGTATTCACTCTTCACAAGCAGTCAGCTTGTTTACTGTACATACTGTATATACAAGTACAGTATGTCTGCATTAGCATGAACGTATCATCTCAGAATATATGCAAAATATCTTTGAACTTTACAGCACTTGCACAGATACATTTAAACATTTTGAAAACAGCCCTTATATTTTACTATTGATTTAGCAAATGCCTTTTTTTCTCACTTACAGTGCACTAACTGGCCGCACGGTTGCTCAAGAGCATAATTATCCTAAAAAAACATTTGTTAAATAACTAGGTTATTCAGTGGCTGTAAGTGAACAGGCTCAGGAATTATCAATGGGTAAAAAAAGTGAAATTTCACCTCATTTATTGTTTGCATGTGTTAGTGTGATTTCAAAGTTGCTCTTTATTTATGACAGTAGTTCCCAACCCTGTTCCTGGAGCAAATTCTATGCAAACTTCTGTTCCATTCAAAATGTACAGTGTGGGGGCTCAAGGAACAGGGTTGGGAACCACTGATTTATGACAGAAGTAGCCTTATGTTTGCATATTTATCACCTGCTTTTCCACCTGTTCAATCAGCACACCTGTGTTACTGCAACAGTTTATCACATAAATTTGCACTTCACAAGTAGGGTTTGTTGTACAGTCAACAATTTCTGAAGGTGTTTTTTTTTTGCCTTCGGAAATTGTTGCCTGTTAACCTCAAATCAAACATGGGACACAGCTATATGTTAATCAAAAACAAATTTTGTTAGTTAATAATGAAACTTCTCCTGCAGTAGATTGAAATTTAGCAGATTGACATACATTTGATGCGTTTAAATCCAACTTGTATGGTAAAACAGTCATGGGACACTAAAGTGTACAATATATATGAAAAGTGATTCATATTCCAGGTTTTTTTTTTACTTTATACACCATGTTATAGAAATGAAGACATTCTGAATTTTCGAAAATACTTTTCCAGGAACTAGGAGGTCAAGGAAAGGGGAAGGACTTCATAAGTATTGGTTTACAAAATGGACATATTGTGTTTAGGTGAGTAATCAAGCACATTTTAATACTAACAAACCACATGGGTATATGGCTAAAGAGTCTAACATGATATGATGACAGTATAATAACCTAATGTTTGAAATATCCACAAGATCTCATGACTTTTGTTACTAGGGTTCTCTGCTGCAGCCTCTATGTTTCAGTTTCTTACTGATCTAGATCAGTCCCTTGTAGCCAGTCATAATGTGCTCTTGTTCCTCTGATAGTTACCAGCTGGGCAGTGGAGAGGCTCATATTCTCTCCAGAGAGCCTGTCAATGATGGACAGTGGCACATGATCACTGCAGTCCGGTAAAGCTCCTAACCTCTCCAAATGGTCATAGAAAGCATAATAGAAAGATAATAGTGAGTTCTTTCTATGTGTTGAACAGAACGGGTAAGCAGGGCTACCTTCAAATCGATGGAGGATCTGTCCAACGTGGGCAATCAGAAGGCAAAAGCATCATGGTGAACACCAAGGGCAACATATACCTGGGTAAGTGTAATATTACAGTGGTATTTGTTCCTTGTAGTGATCAGATTGTTGTGTCTCAAAGAAATGACTTTTTCTTGTAAAAGAAAATCCTAATAATTTGAATCTGAAGTAAGATTGTTTGTATCTGAACTGTAGGTGGAGCTCCAGACATGAAAGCATTGACCGGTGGGAAGTACTCATCAGGTATCACAGGCTGCGTGAAGAACCTCTCACTGATGAACGCTCGACCGGGAGAACAGCCAGCACGACCTATCGACCTGCAGGTCCACGCAGAGGAGGGCATCAACGTGGAGCGCTGCTTAACATAGACGCAGTACTAAAACACTAGCAGAGACTACAGAACTTTTTCCCCTCATCCACATTCACACTGAGAAACATGCATTTCTCAGACGCTTACAGGATAAACTACAGTCACACTTAAACAGAGACATACACTGATTCGTGTTTCTTGGTGCTTCACCGCAACCGAAAAAAACACACAAGAAAGGATTCTTCGCTCTGTGCTGCATTAAACCAAAAAATAAGAAAAATTTATGATATTAACAAGTCTTCAATTTTTCAGTGTTTTATGCTCAATCAAGGACCTATTAACACAGAGGCTCCGAACAGTAGCTTTTTAGCCATGAGAAAAAGATGACAAAAATAGTTTAAAAAATAAACATGATGAGCCTTCTATGGTGGGTCAGATCCTATGGAATCGGAGATGTTTTTACAGCACTGAATTTTTATTTATAAGCATATTAATCTATATATATTATATTTGTGGGGGGAAATGCAAGCTAACAATAACCTGCTCATTTGTTTTCCTAGCAGTGATTCTAGGCTCTAACAATGCGTGTCTGAGGTTTAGTGCCCGAGCTGTGTTAATACTTGAAGAATCTGCTGCCTTCTTTTACTCTGTTTGAGGGCCGGTGGGGGCGAGCATGCTTAGATACCATGAGGAACGGGTCTCTGTGAGGTCACAGCACAGAAGACGCAAGACGATCTCAGGTGGAAGATTGTTGCTAAAAAAAAAAAAATACAAATTGGGAGATCATATATACAGTGTTGACTGCATATATTTGAAATGACATACCTTCCATGCTTGGAAACATTGTTGTGTCTGCTAAATGTGTCTGGTAATATAAAAAACACATGGTGCTAAATTCAGACATGACAAAGGCAACAAAACAAGCACATAATCATAGTTTCAGTTTCTTAAAATATTTACTTCTCTGAATGGGTGTCATTTGTTGTAAGAAAGAAAAGCTGTAGCTTTACAGTAAAATAAAGCACTGTTTACTAATTACAATCCCTCAAGCCAAAGTACTGAGAAATTAATTTTAGATGAAAAGTGGATGTGTTGTCTCTAAATTGTGAAATATTTTGAAATTATATAGTTTTTTTTATTTTTTATTTCAGAATTAGAATTATTAAAATTCTCGTAGTGGATGAGAAATGTTCCATAAAATCCCACTGCAGCAGTTTTAATTGTTTGGAAAGTATTTTTATTTTTTCACTTATCTGTTTTTCACAGTTTTGCTGTTAACAACCACACTAACATATTATTTTACATGATAGATTTGTATGAATGGTTTAGTGAGGTGTCTTTTTCCATTACGTTCATATTATATTGGAGTCTTACACAGTTTACATTGAAAAAAAGAGGAAATGCATGTCTCCCTCCTCCAGAGGGTTAACGGAGAACTGACTCATTTACAGCAAACCATTCAGGTTCATGATCTCAGTCAGAATGTACAGGAAGTGATTCTTTCTGGCTGCTCTCATTGCATAGAGAAATGAACATGAGAACAGACAGAGGAGATGGAATAGAAGGTCTATAGAGAAAATACTGCCTAGTGAAACCCCTCTTTTATTAGTGCTGTGACTTGGAGCTCTAATGAACATGCTCGCCCACATGGGCCAGATAGGGGTCAAAGGTCACTTTGGCCCCCTTGTGTCTTTTTCACCATTTTATTACTAAGGCTTGTCTGTTAATTTTCTTTTAAAAAAGGAGCATTACTGCTTAATTAAAGTTGCTTTACTTTTATTGTTATTATTTGATTCTGTCTTTTGTCATCACTGATTTCTGAGCCTGAAATGGCTTTAAAGCTTGATCACACAAGCTGGTGGTTTTTCTTTTGCTAATTTGTAATGTGTAGTACACCTACTGCACCACTCAATCTGTGCTTTCATGTGTACATTTTGATATTGAGGTCAAAGGTTACAGAGGAATCCAGTTCTGTTTTGATAGCGTACAATAATCTCCCTCAATATACATGATGTGTGAGCTCAGTGTTTGGCAGGCTGGAACCAAAAGCCTCTTAAAAAGTGGCTTTTCATTTCATTTCAACCCTGATGGCTGTAGGAGTCTTCTTGAAAGATGAGTAAAAAGATTCTAATGTAAACATCTCTCTGATGTTATTTATTGAGGTTCATTGTTCTCAGTGTTTACCACCCACCCCACCACACCCTTATGATATTGTCATGCATTAACTGAAAACGCACTACACGCAATCCTCTGCTTACTATAAACATGATTGTAGTAGCATCACCCACCGCCTAGTGAAGAGTACTTCTTAAAATTTAGATTTAGATTGAGATGAAGCGTTAAAATAGTTTTCATCGTTTGTAAATAAACGAAAAAGAACTTGTAATTGGTAATAAAAGTAGGTTTAACAAGAACATTCTACGTAAAAGTAAATACTAATTCTTTTACTTAAAAATTTGTACATATTGTAATATCAGGAGAGAAAATGGGCACAAATCAAGCACGGTTATAAGCGAAAACCGTTCATAACCAAATTGTTGGTGGATTTTATTTGAGGGGACAACAGAGCAGAAACGTATGGACATTACAATGGAGGAAATGTTTGGATAATGGACTTAATTTTGGCCAGAAGGACAGTTAAAACCACCTAATGATTGACTTGTGCTCTTGCCTACACGTCTTTTCACCAACGTCATTGCACACGCATCATAGCAGCCACAAAGGGGGCGCTCGCTAGCACCCTTCTGGAAGCTAGAATGACGAACGGGACAGGACACCCAACGGTCTCGTGGACTTAATGGACATGCACAAGCCATGGCCACTGTAAATTCACAACACCGCAAGTGCACATGAAGTGTGTCATTTGGGACCACAGATGTTTAGGACAGGGTCTATGTCAGTCATCCAGTGCCATGACTACGAAGTGTCACATGATCCCACATCTGACTTGAATCCACATCAACTGAATCTCGAAGAGAAAAGCATTTGCAAGCAAAAAGGGAAAGCGTCAGTAAGCGTAAGAAAACATGCATCAACATAGTTAGAAATAGCATAGCATCACATTTGTATGGAAACTTGTTTCCACCACAGAATAATAATAAAAAAGGTAATTGCAACTTTTTTTTAATCTCACAACTCCAAAAGATGATTATTAAATTCAAAATGGGAAAAAAAAGTCTAAACTGTGCAGATATTAAGTCGCAATTACCTTTTTAATTTTTTATCTTGTGGCAGAAACAAAGTTTCATTCTAACCACAGGCGCAGCTGTGTGCCTTTTTGCCATCAGATTCATTCATGCAGAATAGCAGAGCCGAAGCACAGCTCAAGTAATTAACCAACCAAAAATGTTCCTCCACAAGTAACCAGTGGTTTTTCTTAAACCGCTGGATTGGAAGTGTAGAGTGTAAGTTTTAAGTAGAAAAATCACACCTACTCTGAGTGAGATGAGTGTATCTGTAAACAATGACAGACGAGAGAGCGAGAGAGATTTTAGAAAATTGTTTCTCTTATAAAAATATCAGTTTTAATTGCTTTTACCAACATCTTCTTACATAATCAAACTACTTGTATCAAGACCATCCAGGGTTGCCAAAGATACCTTGGAAATAAACAGTATATATTATATATATAATATATATATTTTTTTTTTTTTAATTTTTTTATTATATTATTGAGAACTAAATGCAGGAGACAGTCAGTGTCTACTCAAAATCATCTGCGTTCTCCTTTCTCTTTTTAAGCAAGCGGGCTCATCCCAGACCATCTTGCAGTAGCATCTGTTATCAACTTCGACCTAATTTCTGACCTCCCTTCATTCACTCCACCCATCTCTGCCTCACCCGTCTCGCATGGCAAACTACTATCCATATTCAAGAATTGTCTAGTGAAGAAAGATTATTTTTGTTGCCTAAGACTTTATATTTTGTTTCTTTAAGTGTTTCCTAATAAAGAAGCAGTGAAGGTGAGATTCTTAAATGTGGCATTTGATCATCCTTTACATAAATTAGAGAAAACACAGCAATTGTAATCCTGCAATACACTTCATGCAATACAGCAGGTCAGAAGAGAAAAGGCATCAAGCTTTTCATTTCATACAACTCCTGGGACCCGTTTCTCACTACATTTCTGACAGCAGTACATTTCACATTCAAAATGCACTAAAACACCAAAACACTTCATTAATGTCTCAAATCAAAGCATTCTTACATAACACTATAAAGTCTGTCAACCACAAAACTTTCTCCGCATATAAAACAAGACCTAAAAAAAACCACTAACATCAGGTTAGAATTACACAAGTGATTCTTTTCTTTCTTTCCAAACAACGACAGCTCTCTACTGTAGAATTCACTGCAGTATATTGTACATGGTCCATGTTTAACAGACAGTCTAAAGATTCCCAAGTTGACCTGTGTGTATAGATGATAATACCTAGTATACCTTTAAATACATCCCAACCTGTCTGGTCAATGGTTATTCAATTTCTTTTATACAAATTTGGTGTATTCTAAAATCTTTTAAAATTCTTCTACTTACTCAAAAAAATGAAAATAGTGCAGTTGGATACAGTATTGGTCTTTTGTCACGAATTGCCACTTTTGAAATGTTGCCCACTGCATCTGTACATCTCTTAAAGGTCTTCCAAAAAACACAGTGCTAAAACAGAAATGTAGATTTTTCATCAGGTTGTCAACATTAACTTTTTTTAAGGTGTCAAAAACAATTATGAAATTCCACGTCCTGCAGCTCAAACAGATGAACATGAATATGCAGATTATGCACTCTTTCAATAACTAATAACACCATGTAACTACATAACACAGCAGATGTTCTTATAATTAAGATACTAATTATCAATATTACATTGTTAGCAATTAGGCTTTTTGAAAGTCGAGCAATCTGCTACTAAAACAGAAATGTGTCTTGTTAAATTTTGGAATACTGCTTCACCAGTTGTAGCCTACCACTTTTATCATGATTTTTATAATTTTTTCAAACTTGACATTTAATTTCACCGTCAGATTTATTGTATGGAAAAGCTGACTAAGCAGTAGGTTTGTCGATATTCAGACAAATCCTCTGCACAATCTGACCAGCGTTGCAGCCTGGAATTAAACCACACAATGCTGGTTTCGTCTGGCCAGAGGACAACTTGCCCCCTGACTGAGCCTGGTTTCTCCAAAAGTTTTTTTCTCCATTTCTGTCACATGATGGAGTTTGGTTCCTTGCCACTGTAGCCTTTGGCTTGCTTAGTTGGGGACACTTAATTTCTGGCAATATTGTCAGCTTGATTGCAAAGACACTATTGGAAGAGAGCTGAACTGAATGATGACATCACTGAATCATCAATGAACTGACTTTAGCTGAAAAAATGACTCTGAAAAAAATTATTGACAAACTCTTTTTTCCTTTTGTCACTGTAAAGCTGCTTGATACACTTGTATTGTATAAAGTGCTATATAAATAAAGGTATAATATAATAATATTCAGACCAACAGCACGACTGCAAGTGTGCTATTGAGTATTAAAATTGCACGTTTCAGTCAACACAGTAGTTGTGGTGTTCTGTTTCTGAATTAATTAGTTTGAACAAATCATCTGGAGTGAATGATTCAATGAATCATTTGTAAAGAGAGTTACTCATTTTGTTCCTGAATGTGCTTGAGCTAATCGGTTTGAATGAATATTCAATGACTGTCAGAAATATCCCTGTCAGAATATCATGCTTCTTGCTGAGGCATGATTGCTACACTTAAAACATTTGGTGTAGAATCAATTTTCACTCAGAAATTGCAATTTCATTTAAAAATTAAAGCAAGAAGAACGTAGTTCACCCAAAAATGTACATTTGCTGTTAATTTAAGGCCGGTCCAAAGGACTCTATGAGTTTGTTTCTTACATCAGCAAAAAACTAGAGAAATTTAGCATTCCATGACTTGCTCATCAATGGTTATTGGCACAGTGGTTAACCAGAAAAATAAAAAATGACACTTCATGCCCAAAAGGTTGCCAACCCCTGGAGTAAAGTAAACTAAAAACTAAGGTAAACTAAAAAATGTACTAGCCAATGGCAATTCTATTGCCAAGGTGTGCGTAGAGGGTTGCATATTCATGTCTTTCACACTGACCTTTATACACATAATTGTTACTTTTAAAATTCAATTCGATTCAAGTTTATTTGTATAGTGCTTTTTTTCACGATACAAATCGTTGCAAAGCAACCTTACAGCAAATTAAGTTTCTACAATATTTAGTAGTAGCTTATCAGTGGTGACTTTCAGTTAAATCCAACGTTTTGTCTCAAATAGCCTGTGTTTATGAGATTTAGGTCCTTTGCCCACCTCTGTATTTTGGTATCCATTAGTTGGGTGGGTTGTTATATTATATTTATGATATATGTATATAGGCTATGTTGGATTTAAGGCCAACTCCAAACAAACTCTTTTGAATTGTGTCTACATCTATATTGTAACCATCTGAACTCCCAAGGGGTGTACAGATTTTGTATTGCCAATGCACATTTAATAAAAGATGAAATTTTATGTTACTTGGTTAAACACTGCATGGGCTTACTTTAAAGGTATCACTTTTAATTACTTGTCTTGTTTACTTTGAATTACTCTGCCAATATGAATGAATGATAATTGTACTGTGTATTATTAGGAAGGAAGAAGGAGCTTGATGAGGCCCTTTTCAACATTATTGTGAAGGACTTTCAGCCTTTCTCCATCGAAGTCAAGGGATTTAGAGCATTTTTAGAGCATTTGTGAAGTTGGACCCCATGCACCTATATGTTCTGCCAACTCCGAAAACTGTTAAGACAATGGTCAGAGAGAAATACCAAGAGGAGAAGCAAAAGGCATCTGTCTGCCTCACAGCTGATATGTGGTCTTCCCACACTATGGAGGCCTGTCTGGGGGTCACATGCCACTACACTGACAGCAACACAGAACTGGGCTCAGTGATGCTGGGAGTATCAAAGTTCCCAAAATCACATACAGCTGACAACATCAAAGAGGCTTTGTCAGATCTGACTGGGTGCTCACAGGTTCAGTTGCTGCCATGGTGTCACGAATTCAGAAGCTGGGACTACGCCATCCCGCTTACTTTACTCATACCATCAACCTCATTGTTAAAAGGGCAGTTGAAGAACATGAGGTGTTGGCAGACATCCGTAGCAGAGCCAGGAGAGTGGTATCTTTTTTCAGGAGCAGCACTAAGGCCACTGAAAAGCTAATCCTTGCTCAGGAAAGGTTGGGCAGGCAGCCCCTGAAGATTCTCCAGGAAGTGGACACCAGGTGGAACAGCACGCATGATATGCTGCAAAGACTCAGAGAGCCTGTTGGTGCTGCTTTGGCTTGTTTGTCAAGCGACATCATGCCACTTTCAAGTGCTGATTTTGACAATTTCTGAAAGCCTTGAATACTGTCACCGTTCAAGCATGCCACTAAAGAGCTCTTTGGGGAGAAGATAGTGTCAGCTTCAAAGATCATCCCAATCATTAGGATGATTTAGCACAAGGTGGCAGAAAAAACAGCCCTGGCAAGAAATGTTTCTGCTTCATCCTTAGGGATGGCTCTTCAGCAGTACATCAACAAGCGGGGCAGCGATGTTGAATCCATCCGTATGCTTGCACTGGCCACATTACTAGACCCCAGATTTAAGACCTTGGGTTTGGCAACCAGGATAATGCCCATGAAGCTAAAAGGCTGTTGACGGGTGAATGTGCTTCAATGATCCGGCTAAGCAGTGAGCATGCTTCACAAGAAGAGGCATCATCAGGGACTGTAGGTGGGGGAGTGAATGCACAGCGCTCTCTCCCACCTTCAATACAAAGACTGAGGTGCCCTTGAGCAAGGCACAGAACCCCCAACTGCTCCCTGGGCGTCGCAGCAAAAAATGGCTGCCCACTGCTCCAGGGTGTGTATGGTAATGGTTGTGTGTGTGTGTGTGTTTGTTCACTATTCATTGCTGTGTGTGTGCACTTGGATGGATGAAATGCAGAGCACAAACTCCGAGCATGGGACACCATACTTGGTTACACGTCACATCACACACAGATCAATGATGCATACCTCCCTCGAAATGAGGACCCTCTCAAATACTGGCAGTTCCATAAAGTGTACCCCCATCTACATGCTTTGGCCAGAAAATATCTAGCCATTACAGCGACATCTGTTCCATCCTAACGCTGGGGATGTGATTAGTAAAACAAAAAGGAGCCGCTTAAACTTCAGCACAGTGGAACAAATAATATTCTTGAATAAAAATATGTAATTGCATTTGTATTTGTGCATTTGTGTTTTTTAGCTGTGAGTTTGTGTTGTTTGTAAGGAACACAAAAAATGGTGGCAATGAAAAAAAGTCACAGGCCTAATTTATTGCGTATTAAACATCAAATTTAGAAGGTGAAAAGACTTACAGTTTGTTTTGGGAGTAAAAAATTGAAGAACAGAAAATCTTGTCATGTCGTGTAAAATAAAATAACATTGTAAACTCTATTGCTGCCACCATTCGCCGACAATCTGCTAATGAGTATATTAGTACAAGTACAAAATTAAACCTTAAAATGACATCCCAATGAACAAAACATCTGAATGACACAGTTGGTGTAAGAATTTTTATTGACAACCAGAGCAGAGTCGAGCCAGTGTCAAAAACTTTTGAAGCCCAAAGCAGGTGTTGTAAAGGCTCGCGCGCCAGCAATGAACACACCTGAAACCAGCTAATAAAGACTCAGGATCAATTAGAAACTTCCGGGCAGGTGTTTGGAGGGTTGGAGCTACACTGCAGGACAGTTGGCCTTCGGAGGACCGAGTTGAAACGTGTCTTGGAGTCTCTGCTAATGAGCTGATGAGTTGAATCAGATGTGTTTGATTAGGGAGAGATCTAAAATGTGCAGTGTTAGAGGTTCTTCAGGACCAGGATTGGGAATCAGTGGTTTAGTGGAAGATTGCTGCCATCTACTGAAGAAAAACACTTCTAAAATTAAAATAACATGAAAACTACAGCCATTAGATGGATGCAGAGGATCACCCAGTGGCTCATTTGCCATTTCCACATATAGGCAAAGGTGCCGTTTTCATTCACATTTATGTTTATACAGTATAAAAACATTATTTTAACAATAAACAATAGTCTTATTCCATTTTTAAGTGCATTTTTTTTTCAAACATGCCACTTTATCACAGTCAAACCTGAATGTGTGTTATGTCTGTGTATATGTGTTTTTGCATTTGTTTTTCATCATGGATGTGCTATGGTGTCATCCCTTCATTTCTGTGTGTTCTGTATTGTGTTCCCTCTGTGTTTGGGCCCACTTCTGCCCCCCGCCCCGCCTTTTTTTCTCGGCATCTCCTCTTTCATGGGAAGCCTATGGCATGTCCTCTGACTGCTAGGTGTGCCCTGGGGCCGTGCGAGCGAGAGCGCGCGATTTCTGGACTTTAGGACCATGATGCTCACCTGTCTCCTCTGACCGGCTGTGGGTGTGCGCGGCGAGCGGATAGTAGCGCGCGCGCGAGCCGAGCGCGCCTCAGTGTTCCATTGTGGTATGTGTTAGACTGTTGCCCTTTACTTTCTGTGTTATTGCGGGTTTGAGTGGTGGTGCTTAGTGGTTGTATTTGACTCCTTGCAAAAACCCCACAGTTTTTGCCCCTTCATTTTCCGTGTATTGCTTTTCTCTGACTACACATCGTCTGCCGTCCAGCTTTTTAGGGTGACCCGTACTGTAAGTTTAGTGCAAACCTGTTTCAACACACTGTAAGCCGAAAGACCTTGTAAGTGCTGTATGATGCACATTCACTGATTCAGTCACTCATTTTTTTCTATCTCATTTTTCATGTGAACTAATATAACTGCATTACTTGTAAGCTTTATTGATCTTTTGTCACAATATTTTTTTTCGGTTGTGGACCTAAAACAACACATAGGGATCTCATACCAAGACGGGCGGACCTGGTATATTATTTTAAGCTCCAATCATTCAGTGGCGACTAGAATAAAACTTTTACTTTTCTGCTGACAGAAAGGCTGGTCAGTAATCAACTTCTCGCGCAGTTTTCAATTTGCATCTCTTTCTCAATAATATTTACTTGTTGGCATGAAACTTTCACCGCGCAGTAAGCAGGATTGTCCTCACACTGTGAACAAAAACACATGTTTTTAGTTACTACCTACCACTTGAATAAGTCTTGTTGTTGGTCAATCTCCCAGCGTGATAGTATCACCCAGAGAGTGGCACTGGTGGGACAGTTTGGGATTAATGTTTGTTTTTTTTTTTTGTTTTTTTCTGGTTGGCAAGGACAGACTGTACTATTGACTATTTACATAATTTTTCATGATATGGGTATCTGGCCCTTCCAAGCCATCGCCAATGAATGACGGTCGGGCCCTCATATGTGAAACTATATAAGAACTCATGGTCAGTGTTCCTTAGCGGTGAGTATCTTTTTTTTTAAAGTACTGCTATCAGGTTTATGACTTATTTATTATGGGTATTTTTTATTTTCTATTTTAATTTTTTACCCGAACCGGGATCTCGGGCACCTACATCAGGGTTCCAAAAATTCATAACAGTTACCATACTGGGGCCCTGAGCTCATCACATACTTATCAGGCGTCAGTTGAGTCAGTTTTTTGATGAATGATTTCTGCACTGTGTGCTATGGTTTGTCAACAGACGCTTGACCACCTGCTGGTGAGCCACTAAACAGCAGATGGGTAATGCATCAAGACTATACGGCTCTTCCGCCGTTCCTGGATTGGGACTGTTAAAGAATATCTGCCAAATTTGAAACCACGCATTGTAGGACGCTAATTGTTAAAGGTAATAAAATGGATAGACTGCCTGTCTTCGAAAATATAGTTAATACTTTTTAAGCAGATCCATATTTCGGAAGGACGTCTTGGAAGGTGAATATGGTATGGATTATGGTTGAATTTTGATATAAAAATGTGGTTGAAATATTTAATTGAAATAGTCACGATGGAAAATAGCAAAGTCAAACAGGTTGCATTTCAGCCTTCGGTCTGAAATATAAGACATTAAAATGCCTTTGGATTTTTTTCAATTCGTGCTCATTGCTTCACCGCCCCCCCCCCCCCCGCCCCCCCCCCCCCCCCCCCCCCCCCCCCCCCCCCCCCCCCCCCCCCCCCCCCCCCCCCCCCCCCCCCCCCCCCCCCCCCCCCCCCCCCCCCACCCCCCCCCCCCCCCCCCCCCCCCCCCCCCCCCCCCACCCCCCCCCTCCCCCCCCCCCCCCCCCCCCCCCCCCCCCCCCCCCCCCCCCCCCCCCCCCCCCCCCCCCCCCCCCCCCCCCCCCCCCCCCCCCCCCCCCCCCCCCCCCCCCCCCCGACCCCCCCCCCCCCCCCCCCCCCCCCCCCCCCCCCCCCCCCCCCCCCCCCCCCCCCCCCCCCCCCCCCCCCCCCCCCCCCCCCCCCCCCCCCCCCCCCCCCCCCCCCCCCCCCCCCCCCCCCCCCCCCCCCCCCCCCCCCCCCCCCCCCCCCCCACTACATTTGTCATCTATTTACGATCAGATTACCGATACATCTGAGTGTTATAGGTAAGACATGCATCAACTGCAATATTTTTCATTTTGACGCTAATACACACTTTAAAAATAAAGGTGCTTCACGATGCCAGAGAAGAACCTTTTTGTCTAAATGGTTATATAAAGAACTTTTAACATCTGAAGAACCTTTCTGTTTCACAATTGGTTCTTTGTGGTGAAAGAAGGTTCTTGAGATTATAAAAAGGTAAGCAAGAGATGGTTCTTTGTGGAACCAAAAATGTTCTTCTATGGCATCGCTTGAAGAAACTTTTGAAGCACATTTATTTTTAAGAGTGTAGAGTAGATTTGAAAAAAAAAAGAGCAAAATATTGAATAAAGAATTCAAACAAATGATAGCAGCTGTGTAAATTGAAGGTGATATATGCTACACAAAACAGGACAACTTCGGAATAATTTTGTACTGTAAGGTAAACATGGAGAATGTAACATACAATGCAGTGAATTCTAAACAGTAGAGAGCTGTCATTGTTGTTTTGGAAAGAAAGAAAAGAAAACGTGTAATTCTACCTGATGTTAGTGGGTTTTTTTATGTCATTGTTTTATGTGTGGGAAAGTGTGCTTGTTGGTTGACAAGCTTTGCTAGTGTTATGGAAGAATGTGTTGATTTGAGACAAATATGGAGTGTTTTGTTAGTTTTATTGCATTTTGAATGTGAAATTTACTGCTGTGAGAAATGTAATGAGTCCTAGCAGTTGTTGAAAAATGTAATTATGTTGTGTTAATTGAAAAAAAAAAAAAAAAAAAAAAAAAAAACAGTCAGAGTATTGATTAAAAACAACCCTATATACTTTTCCTTTACGACACTGTCGCCAAAGGGGTTAAATGAAAAGCTTGAAGCCTCTTCTTCTGTGACCTTGTGTATTGTGTAAAGTGTATTGTAGGACTACAATTGCTGTATTTTCTCTTTCTAATTTATGGAACATATGATCAAATGTCTCATCTGACAATCTCACCTTACCTGCTTCTTTATCAGGAAATACTTAAAGCGAGGAACAAAAGATAAAGTCTTAGACAAGACAACAAATAATCTCTATTCAGGACAGAGATGGGTGGAGTACTAGAGGTGGATGAAGGGAGATCAGATGATAACAGATGCTGCTGCAAGATGGTCCAGGAGGAGCCCACCTGCTTAAAAAGACAAAGAATTTCAGCAGAAAAAGGAGAGCACAGATGATGTTGTGTAAACTGTCCTGCTGAATTTAGTGAAATATTGTGCTATAGATATTCTCACTAGTACAATCATCAAGTGGGTACTTATATATATTATATTAGATCATATGTATATTATATATGTGTATATGAATAATATGCAATACAAAACATAATTTTGGAAGTTTTGAATGATTTGTAATGATTAACAGCCATCTGATTCTGCAGATTTGATCCACTACAGGGCTTTGAATGCGTGAATAATCAGCAGCAGGGTGGAGGGGTCTGTCAGGACTACAAGGTCCGCTACACATGTCCGAAAAGTTTCTGCAAGATCCAAGTTCTCTCAAACCTCACAATTGAGGCCACAAACATTCTAGACAAATATTAAGCTCTTGTGAAACTACATTTTCAGTTTAAGTTTAGATGTTATGTTAAATACATTAAACATTTGCATTATCCTTCCCTGTCTCAGCTTTTGTTGTTGTGAGTCAAGTTGTGTTGTGAAATACTTTGTAAGAACATTGGCGGAAACTGTTTAAGGCTCTGTTATGATGTCTGTGCAGGAGCCACGTTCTCTCAAACTCCTCATTTGTAGTCACATACCCCTAAAACTAAATTCAATTAAATACTGTATTATGTTATACTAAGCCTAGTGCTAGATTAAATGAAAAAAATAAATGCATATTAAATAAATACAAATACAATAAACATTTTCTTGCATTACCCATGCATCCTATCCTCAGGTCATGTTATGGTTGTGTTGTGCAATGCTAAGAACATTGGCGTAACTGAACAATTCAATTCAAGACTCTATTCCTATCATGATCCCTGCATATCAACAAACTCATGTAGACTTCTTGTTCATTTATATTGGCTTAATGTACCAGTAGAATTCAGACTTCAATTAATTCTACTTTCAATTCATTTTCTTAAAATATATATTGTGACCAAGCTAAAAAAACAATTTTTGCGGTGACAGTACCATTATGCCTTGACATACTACTGAAATGTTCTTTCTCTTAAATTCTGTTAAATGTACTTATGTGATATGACTTCTTTTCACTGTCATGTAACTTGTGTTCATGTACACTCATATGGGAATCAGAAAACCAAGTGAAACTTGGCTTTTCTTTACAACTCCTCTTTTCCTATTTGACAAAGCTAGATAAAGTTGAACAACCTTATAGTGATGTGTTTTATTATGGGGTGCTATTTCATTATTTCTTTATTTTGATGTGCTTATAAAGAAGTAGAACCACTGGCCTATAGACCTTACACATTAGAGAAACAAGCACACAGCCATCTTTAGAATTTTGTCATTTTGGAACATCTGCATCTTTCTATAGCGTCCCTGTTGAAGAGTAATTCGCTGGTGCAGTGTATAGTTATTGTAGAGTGCTGCACAGTGCTGAAAAGGGGCGGACTACATAAGGCAGAGCATTGTGAGTGGAATAGTCCAGTCAGTGAATCCTACTATGCGTTTCAAATGAGACGCACTGAAAAAGTGAAATGTGGTGACCGGTGGGGGCCCTTCATGTGTGAAACTGTTAATAACTCTTTGTTCAATGTTCATTAAGCGTTTAGACTAACAACGCTTTTAAATGAATGCTCTCAAGTTTATTATTATTTTGTTACCAGTTTCAAGTTGTCTCTCAGTTTGTAAAAGCAAACAAAAAACATTTTTGAATCCAGAACGTTGTTTTTATTTTGCTAAAGATGAGTAGCTATTCATTATTTATCGTAGTTATTGTAGTCTTGTCAAGCAGAATTGATGGTTTGATTTGTTTTAGTTCTCCTGACTCTCCAGAGCCCATTGAGAAATCAGCGGCCTCATCCTGTGGTGGAAAGTGGTATGTTTGAACACATGAACCCCTTCTGGATCTCAGGACACATACACTCAGGGTCCAAAATTAATAACATTTACTGGAAAAAATATATATTTCTATTTGGCCATGAAATTACACTTTACATTTGGACCCTGCATACACTCACAAACTGATTCTGATAACTGTTACTGTTTTTTTTTTAAATAATAAAACAAATACTTAAAAGAATTATTATTAAAAAAATCACCTGGTGGGTTTCAACTGTCAGTTTTTCTGTTTACAACCACTAACATTTTGCATGACAAATGGTTTATTGAGTTATTCTATAGGTGTCCTACATAGTGCTAGTTTAACAAAGGAGGAAATGTGTGTGTGAATTTTTACGTGCACAGTGCAAATCATGTTCTGGAGTACTAATGGAGAACTGCCTCTTCTGTGGCTTAATGTTCAGGTTCATTAGCTCACTCAGAACGTCAATCATTAGCTGCTCTTATTGCCTGATGATATTAAATAGAAATTAAATGGAGAAATGAAAGAACAAACAGAGGACACACAATAGAAGGTTTACAGTGAAAATACTACCTAGTGAAACCTCTCTTTAATTAGTGCTGTGACTTGGAGCTCTAATGAACATGCTTGCTAACATGGGCCAGACAGGGGTTGAAGGTCACTTTTACCCCGTGTGTCTTTTTCACCATTTTATATGACTAAAGCTTGTTCATTTACCTTTAGTTTTTCAGTGGCTCTTTCTGCGCTTTACATAGTTACACCAGTAAGTGTTGTTAACAAGTGACTATTATGAGTAAGTCATCGAGTCATTCACTGAACCAATTTGTTCAAACAGAACATCAAGGCCTGGAACATTGTTTGGACTGACAGAAGAGCTCAAAATTTTCTGTAATCACTTGCTCCACTCCAGGTTTCCATTTCGCCCACTCACTGATGACTTTAGCAATATTTTTTTAGATTAGCAACTGCAATAGCATGTGAGTGTGAGACAATTCGACACTTCTAAAATAAATAACTAATTATACATTTAATATTAATGTCGCTCTTGCAGGTTGTATGTCATTCATGGCCCGCGTGTTTAAGGTTGCCCACGTGCTGTTTAGTGAGTATGAATTATAAAATATGGGATATATTGAAAACACTCAGATTCTTAAAAGTCACCAGCAACACATGCAGTGCTGCTTGAAAGTTTGTGAACCCTTTAGAATTTTATTTCTGCATAAATATGACCCAAAACGTAATTAGATTTTCACACAAATCCTGACAGTAGACAAAGAGAATCCAATCAAACAAAAGAGACAAAAATATATACTTTGTCAGAGAAAAATTATCCAGTGTTACATATCTGTGAGTGGCAAAAGTATTTGAATCTTTGCTTTCAGTATCTGGTGTGACCCCCTTTTGCAGCAATAACTGCAGGTAAATGTTTCTTGTAACTGCTGATCGGCTTGTAGGAATTCTAGCCCCATCCTCAGTACAGAACCACTTCAACTCTGTGATGTTGGTGGGTTTCCTCCTATGAACTACTTGCTTCATTAACCATCCCTTTGGGAGAACATTTGTGTGTGCTTGGGTCGTTGTCTTGCTGCATGACCCACTTTCTCTTCAGATTCAGTTCTTGGAAAGATGTCCTGACATTTTCCTTTAGGATTTGCTGGTATAATTCAGAATTCATTGTTTCATCAATGATGGCAATCCGTCCTGGACCAGATGCAGCAAAACGGGCCCAAACCATAATACTACCACCACCATGTTTCACAGATAGGATAAGGTTCTTATGCTGGAAAGTTTGGTGGCCCCCAAACAAGTTTTTGTTTTTCTTTCTCCAGACATAACACTGCTCATTTAAACCAAAATGTTCTATTTTGTCTCATCCATCCACAAAACATTTCTCCAGTATTCCTCTGGCTTGTCTACATGATCTTTAGCAAACTGCAGATGTGCAACGGTGCATTTTTTTTTTTGAGAGCAGTGGCTTTCTTCTTGCAACTTTGCCATGGACACCATGGTTGTTCAGTGTTCTCCTGATGATGGACTCCTAAACATTAACATTAGCCAATATGAGAAAGACCTTTAGTTGCTTAGAAGTTAGCCTGCAGTCCTTTGAAACCTAGTGGACTTTTACACGTCTTGCTTTTAAAGTGTTCTTTGTTGGTGGAGCACTCCTTGGGAGGGTAACAGTGGTCTTGAATTCCCTCCATTTGTACACAATCTGTCTGCCTGTGGATTTGTGGAGTCCAAACTCTTTGAAACCCTTTTCTAGCCTGATGAGCAACAGCAACTCTTTTTCTGAAGTCCTCGGAGATCTCATTTTGTTTTTGCCATGATACACTGCCAGATGGACTCTAATTTCACCTTCAAATCAACTGCTAATCCTAGAGATTCACATAGTTTTGCCACTCAAAGATATGTAATATTGTATCATTTTCCTGAATAAATAAATGTCAAAAGAATATATTTTTGTTTGATTGGGTTCTCTTTGTCAATTTTCAGGACTTGCATGAAAATCTGATGTTTTTTTGGGTTATATTTATGCAGAAATAGACAATTGTAAAGAGTTCACAAACTTTCAAGCAGTACCGTATGTTTCTCCTGCTACATATAATGCCTTATGCTGTCAAAAGAAGCAGAATAACACCTGCAAAAGTGACACAAAATCAACCCATATCTAATTTCCTTCACGACCACTGTCTGCAAGGGGGCTATATGAATCGCTTAAAGCCTTTCCCTTGTGACCTGTTTTTTGTGTAATGTATATTGTAAAATGTTACAATCTCTGTTTCTTTCTCTTTACAATGCATGTAACATCTGATCAAATGTCACATTTGACAATCTCACCTTCCCTGTTTCTTTATCAGGAAATAACTAAAGTGAGGAACAAAATATAAGCCTTGGACAAGATTTCCTAAAAGACTATTCTTGTAAGTATATGGATATGTGGGGCAGAGATGGGTGGAGTGTTAGAGGTGAATGAAAGGAGATAAGAAATTAGGACAAATCTGACAACAAAAATGCTACCGGAGGATGGTCTGGGAGGAGCCCACCTGCTTAAAAAGAGAAAGAATTTCAGCAGAGAAAGATAATGATGTTGTGTAGACACTGACTGTGCTCCTGCATTGACGGTCAAATATAGTGGTGTAGATAGCTAGCACAATCATAAGGTAAGACTGGGTGAGTTTATATATTTTTTATATTATATCTACAATTATTTAAACCTTTTGAGTGTATTCAATGACTGACTTAGAAGAAATTGAAATATAAATGCAGTGTCACTTACCACTTTTTTTCAATAGACTTTTAGCAATGCCAAGTATTTTTCTTTTTTAAGATTTAAAGGCACTATAATGGATTTCTTTTTCTTTAGAAAAGAAAAAAAAAATCTTTATATGTCCTGTTAGACTCTATTGAAAGCCACAAGAATGAGCATCAAGGTATCATTTATTTTGCATGCTCTTTCATTATATATTATATTATATTATATTAAAAAGCTGTTACTAATATTAATATTGTCTTGCCCAAGGTATTTGCAACTTGGGTGGTTCTTGTTACAAGTAAGTTTGATTAAAAAGGAAGCTGTTGTTAAAACCGCTTAATACTGACATTTGTATTAGAGAAAAAATATGCTAAAACCTCTTGTCTGTCATTACTTATAGGTACACTTATCTCACCTTCCACTCAGGGTAGGTTATTTTTCTTCTTTATAATAAAAAAAAAAAGAAAAGAAAAAGAAAAACGTTAAATCGTAAAATCGTAATGACGTCCTGAATGTTCTCATGTGGTCACCCTTAAATCCTGTCCTTTTTTTCTTTTTTTGGATATTTGTTTCTTTTTGGTATTTTATTTTAGGTTGTATAACTCAGTGGTTTGACCATGATGACCCTAATGATGGAAATGGAGACAGTGAGCTCTTGGCTGACCTTCTAGATATATATCCTGAACAAATATGTCCAAATCCAATCGATATATATGTAGGGTCCGTCTCTGGCATACCATCATCTCAAACCTTTCAAGTGTGAGTGTACAGTATTAAAAGCATTACAATGGTTTCAGGTATTATTTTGAGCCATATAACAAAAATTATCTTACATGAAGATTTATATGTAGGTTATTCTGTCTTTTTCTGAAGATATGATCCAGCAATTGGGTTTGAGTGCATAAATTCATATCAAGTAGGAGGGTTATGTGACGATTATAAGGTGCGCTTCACTTGCCCAGATGAATGGTGTTCAAGTGAGTGACATTTACACACAAAACAGATTCAGTGTGTTACCAAATAACTGACTAGCAGGTTACAATATCATTACATTTTCTAAAGTGCTTGTTTACATTACATTATAAAAATGTGTACGTACTGTAGGTATAATTTGCACAAATATCAAGCAAAATAATATCAAAGCTCTAAAATAATTCAGATGTAAGACTAAGAATATGTCAAAAATATTTTGACATTTTCCTTTCTATAACAAATCAATGTTATGAGCTTTTGTTGGGTTTGGATAAGATGATGAAATGTATTAAGTTGGTTTTCCTCTGTTAGAATGTAGGACACGCTGGTTTAACAAAGTTATACCCAGTAAATTTGGAAAGTCTGTGACGCTGCAATCAATCCTGTTGGCATACCCACTACAGGTCTGTGTTGAGCCTATCGCCATTGAGGTGACAACCAACGGTGGGACCTCTGTACTGCCGAATGGAAATTTTCCAGTGTACGACAAACAATTTAGCAAGTTCTATTTTAAACTTCCTTCAGATCAATTAAATAATGATATGGATACATTGTTAATTTAAACACTTATTTGGTGCCTATTTCACCAAATGTGTTTGCATTACTTTTATGCACAGAATATCTGTTGCAGATCGCTTTGTTTAGCCCTTGCAACTCCAACCACTTTCTTTACTGAAATAGGGAGTTTAGGAGCAGAAGAGAATGCATGCCCATTGCCCACATGCACATTTGCATTGACAGAAATACTGATTAAACATTTAAATTAGATAGCAGTTCGAGTACTTGTCTGTATGGCTGTGCTTTATCTTAAACACTCACTCTTACATATACAATTGCCCATTCATTTTCTCTGAATTGAAAGAGTGGCTTAGCCAATCTGTCAAGTATCTTAAAAATATGTTTCATAGAGCAGCACATTAAATTGGTGCTTCAAGAGCAGTCACACAATAAAGTGTACTGTGTCTCACCCCATTTACTGTACAAGTTTCACTATGTAATCGGACAGTTCTACATACAAAACACTAAAATTCCTAGCATATTATAAGATGCTTATTTAGATTTTTTTTTGTTTTTGTAAATAATATTAGCAGATGTATTATTTTTTTGCAGATATGACCCAACACAAGGCTTTGCTTGTGTGAATAAACCACTAAATGGATGGTGGTGTCAGGACTACAAGGTCCGTTTCACATGTCCAATGAGTTTTTGCCAACCAAGTATGTATATTAATTTGATCTATATTTTAATACTGTATGTTTAATTTTTTATTTGCCTAACAATTTTCTCTTTAATGTATTCATCAGAGTGCGTAACAAGGTGGTTTGATTCTGACAACCCTGAAACAAATGGAGGCGATTTCGAACTCTTGATTTTCCTCTTCAGTAAGTACCCTGGAGAAATATGTCAGAATCCAATCGGAATAGAGGTTCAGACCGTCTCTAACCAGCCAGCGTATGGCGCAACCGAATTTAATAATACGTGAGTCTATAAAGTTGTAACATTGAGTATGTCAAGAAACAAAACCTTTGTATAAATGTTTGTGTATTTATGATGTTCTTAAATTATTTTGTCTTTTCTGAAGATATATTTCAGCATCTGGGTTTGCTTGCACATACGTAAAACCACAATATTGTGTTGATTATAAGGTGCGCTTCACCTGCCCGGATGAATGGTGTTCAAGTGAGTGACATTTACATGCAAAAACAGATCCAGTGTGTTACCAAATGACTAACACTTCACAATATCATTAAATTGTCTAAATTGCTTGTTCACCTTCCATTAAAAAATATAAGAAGTAAAAGAAAACATACTGAAATACGACCAATAGTGTTATGCAATAACTGATTAGTTATGTACAAGATCATTAAACAGTGTACAGATTTTACTCATCTAAAGTTGTGGGAAGGAGAAGAGATTTTGAAAAGTTTTAAGAGTGTGACGAATACATATCATAGAACTAAAATAATTTGCCAGCAAAACTGTGTTAACCTAGACATTGGGTAATTCTTCTACAATAGAAATGGTGATATTGGTCTGACATTTTGATCTTAAATGAGAAGACTTTACCTAGTTGGTTTTCCTCTATTAGAATGTAGGACACCCTGGTTTGACCGAGATGACCCCAGTGGACTAGGAGACAATGAGAAGCTGTCGTTACTCCTGATAAGATACCCACTACAGGTCTGCACTCAGCCCATCGCCATTGAGGTCACAACCGTTAGTGGGAGCCCTGTACTGCCACCTGGAAACAATTTTGTAGTGTATGGTATCATGTATTCTCCATATAAATATGTCCAATTAAAATAGACTATGCTGTTATTTCTTAATGTGATGTCAAATAGACATGAGAAGCTTAATCATTGCTTATTCTATAAAATATTTTGCACAAAACTGCTTATGAATGCCATTTTGTAAATTCAGCTAATATATTTGTTATTTTCTGTAGATATGACCCATTAAAGGGCTTTGAGTGTGTGAATGGGGCCTGTCAAGACTACAGGGTCCGCTTCACATGTCCATTGAGTTTCTGCAACACAAGTAAGTTTCATAATTCTAATTTATTCAACTTCATTGTGTTGTATAACTTTGTTTTGTTTATACTGTAAAGTGGTCCTTTTTTGGGGGTTTTAATTTTTTTCTCTGTACTGTATTCTTTAGCGTGTGTAACCAGGTGGTTTGATTCTGACAACCCTGAAACAAATGGAGGCGATTCTGAACTCTTGACTTTCCTGCTCAATAAGTACCCTGGAGAAATATGTCCGAATCCACTTGGAATAGAGGCTCAGACCATCTCTAACCAGCCAGCGTATCAAACTGGAAACATCTTTCATATGTGAGTCTTATCAAATTGTAACATTTTGAGCAAGTCAAGAAACAAAAAGGGATCTTAAATGCAACATGATGTTTGCTTTGTATTATGTTCTAAAAGTGTTTTGTGTGTTTTCTGTAGATATAATCCAACAACTGGGTTTTCTTGCTTAAATGCAAATCAAGGAGGAGGGGTTTGTGCTGATTATAAGGTGCGCTTTACCTGCCCAGAGGATTGGTGTTCAAGTGAGTGCATGTGAGATAATAAAAACTGATTGAATTTATTATATTATATGATGTGACTTTTCTAAACAAATAATCTAAAAAATATAATATGTGACCCTGGATCACAAAAGCAGTCTTAAGTCGCTGGGTATATTTATATTTGTAGCAATAGCCAAAAATTGTGTATGGGTCAAAATTATTGATTTTTCTTTTATGCCAAAAATCATTAGGATATTAAGTAAAGATCATGTTCCATGACGATATTTTGCAAATTTCCTACAATAAATATATCAAAACTTAATTTCTGATTAATAATATGCATCGCTAAGAACTTCATTTGAACAACCTTAAACAAGATTTTCTCAATATTTTGATTTTTTTGCACCCTCAGATGCCAGATTTTCAAATAGTTGCTCTCTGCCAAATATTCAGATTCTAACAAAAACATACATCGGTTGGAAAGCGTAATTATTCAGCTTTCAGATGTAAAATCCAATTAAAAAAAATGTAACCTTTATGACTGGGTTTGTGGCCAGGGTCACAAATTACCAAAAGAAATCAGAGGAAATAGCCCAAGAGTGATCCAATAACTGATAGTTATGTACAAGATCATCAAATAGTGTAGAGATTTTTATCACATATATATTTTATGAAGGTGTGGAAGGAGATAAGATTTTGAAGAGTTTGACTAAAACATATAGAACTAATGATTTAAATTGTGATATTGGTCTGACATTTTGATCTTAAATGAGAAGACTTTACCTAGTTGGTTTTCCTCTATTAGAATGTAGGACACCCTGGTTTGACCGAGATGACCCCAGTGGACTAGGAGACAATGAGAAGCTGTCGTTACTCCTGATAAGATACCCACTACAGGTCTGCACTCAGCCCATCGCCATTGAGGTCACAACCGTTAGTGGGAGCCCTGTACTGCCACCTGGAAACAATTTTGTAGTGTATGGTATCATGTATTATTCATATAAATGTCTCCAATTAAAATAGACTATGCTGTTATTTCTTAATGCGATGTCAAATAGACATGAGAAGCTTAATCATTGCTTGCTCTGGATCTTCAAGAACACCTTTGCAAAATATTTTGCACAAAACTGCTTATGAATGCCATTTTGTAAATTCAGCTAATATATTTGTTATTTTCTGTAGATATGACCCGTTACAGGGCTTTGAGTGTGTGAATGGGGCCTGTCAAGACTACAGGGTCCGCTTCACATGTCCATTGAGTTTCTGCAACACAAGTAAGTTTCATAATTCTAATTTATTCAACTTCATTGTGTTGTATAACTTTGTTTTGTTTATACTGTAAAGTGGTCCTTTTTTGGGGGTTTTAATTTTTTTCTCTGTACTGTATTCTTTAGCGTGTGTAACCAGGTGGTTTGATTCTGATGACCCTGAAACAAATGGAAGAGATTCTGAACTCTTGTCTGGCCTTTTCAGTAAGTACCCTGGTTACATTTGTCCAAATCCAATCGGAATAGAAGTTCAGACCATCTCTGGCCAGCCAGCGTATCAAACTGGAAACATCTTTCAAGTGTGAGTCTATCAAATCTATTACATTGCTTTACAGGGCACATGTTTCTGATAGCATTTTTTAGAGAAACAAAACATTAACTCTAATTTTGTCTTGTGAAGGTATAATCCAGTCTTTGGGTTTGCTTGTGTAAATGCAGGCCAAACAGGAGGAGGGCTTTGTGCTGATTATAAAGTGCGATTCTCCTGCCCAGCGAAATTTTGCGCAAGTGAGTGAATTTACACAACAAATACTAAGGAAAGTGGACTGAAAACCAAGAGAGCCTATAGTGGAATGCCAAATTAATTTGTCTACAATTACAATAACATACCATTGAGTTAACATGTCATATATTACCAAAATATATGACCAAAAATCAATGTAGGGTTTGCTTGATGGTTTGTAGTCTGTGAGGACATGAATGCCTGTCCACATACGCAAAGGATCATAGATATTCATAAATATAAATAATAACTATGGCTGCAGATGCACAGTCAACTTGCTTTTTAATTGTTCCCGGACTGGCTTTGACCATGGCGGACCGCTTATGTATAGCAGCCCAAAGAAACATTTGTTAATGTGGCATCTACTTATACATATCTATGGTCCAAACAACAGTAAATGTGTCTGCATCTTAAGAAGGTACCTATAATGAGTGGTGTATAAAGTACCTGAAAGCCAAATTCAAGTAAAAGTACAGATATCTTACCAAAAAAATGACTGGTCGAAGTTGAAGTCACCGTTTAGAATATAACTTGAGTAAAAGTCTTAAAGTATGTAATATTTATTGTACTTAAGTACGAAAAGTATTTTTAAAATCTTAAACGTACTTAAGTATTGAAAGTAAAAGTACAAGTAAATGCAAAATGGAAAAGAAGCAAATAAATATAAAAAATGTCCATACACAGCTTGAGTAGCAAGATTGAAGTGTTCAGTTTTAACTCTTTCTTCCAATTTGTATCTTTGAGTAAGAATAAGAAGCACTTCATCCCGTACTTAGTGTCTTTCATTCCAACATAAAAAAACATTTCTGGAATCTGCATCTGAAAAAGCATTTAGATGTATTTACACAGTTTAATGTATCTCAGAGGGGACATGGATGCATGCAGTTACAGATGCATGAATAGGCCTAATGTTTTGTTTTTAACATAAAACGTTGAATACTGATATCTGAAATAATTTAAAACATGAAAAAAATAGTCGAAACGTGAAATTAAAACCGCCAGTAGGTGACTGTTAATGAGTGAGTAATTGAGATTCAACCGATTCATTCAAACGACTGATTCATTCAGAAACAAAGCACTTGACTGTGTTAATGAGTGAATCACTAAATAATTTTTATCAACCGATTTGCTCAAAAAGCTGATTCATTCAATAAGTAAAAACATCCATTGCTCAGAGACGCAAAACAGTACTGAGATCTTTGTTTGGAACTATTTTCGTTGGTATAAAATTGAGCAAAAACAAATAATAATTAAAGCTGCAAGCAGTGATGAAAGGGCCCTCGCACCCAGGCTCAGCGCCACCTGGTGGCTATAAGAAAATAGCGAACGGTGGGCAATATGGTTTTAAAGTGGTAAATATAGGAGTATGTCAAAGTCATTTACATGTGATAAACTTTCTGCTTTTTTTCTGCCAGCTGGTGGTGGTATGATAACTGAATATTGACATGTAGATGTCTTCATGCCAGGAGTTTTATCAAATTTGTTTAGTTTGGTGTAGATTGAACAGTGAATGTTTAAGTTAGTGTAAAACAAGTAAATTCCTGTTGCCAGCAGGTGGCGCTATAACTATAAATGAATATTGCCCTTAAGATGTGTTCAAGCCAGGACTCTTATCAAACATGTGTGAAGTGGGGGTAGTTGGATACTGTTATGGTTAAAGTGAAAAAAAAAAAAGTCGTATAACGTATATAACTGTGTAAAAAAAACAAATGGATGATTTTATTGTTTCCTTATGCTAGTGTTATTTACATTTTAAAATCTGTTTAAAATGTTATTGTTGATTTTATTTATTATGTTGTAGCATTTTTTACCTAACAAATTTTTTAAAATATATTTATTTTGGGGTATTTCGCAAGGACTGTTATAGAAATAGTATCACCTAGTTGAGGGATCCTCTACACTGAGAAGTAAAAATATATTTTTTTATAGGCAGAGATATAAAGAATCTCCTGATTTCCCAGACTTCTTGAATGTTATGTATCATAAGGTAAGTGTAATTTAGTAGTTTCTTTGAAAAGGTCATAGATTAGTTTATTGTATAATGTCATGTATAATATGGTTGGAAATGTGCATACAATTTCTCAGTTTTTGGTGGGAGGGTGGGGGAATGCAGCATTCCTGGATAAAGTTTTGGTCACTTAGAGGTATTCAAGTTGGGATTGTTATGAAGTCTTAATTTTGGATCAATTGTGTGATAGTGGAACAGCAAATGTTGTAAGGTTGTTTTGGATAGGTATCAAATTAAATGGCAAGATCTTTGTCATGTAATACTGGAAAGTACTGTAGATTATACAGTAAATATGTAGGTGAAGTACATTCAAGTTGAAAAAGCAGTAAGCAGTGATAGAATATTTGGAAAGTATAAATAATGAATTATCTGGTAAGTAGAATAAACTGTATTGTTTTTAAGAAGTGTGAAGCTTAAGAAGTGAATATCTATGACTATATACTGTATAGAAGTGTAACGTACTGCAAAGCAAAGATAAATGTAGAAGACATATTTGGTGACTGTTGCAAGTGTATTATAGGTATGTATGTTGTAACAGGAAATGTGTAGTATGCGAAGTATCATTGTATATCAAAAGTATGTTATATAAGTATGTCTGGATATGCAATGTATATGTGGTGTTTACAAAAGGAAATGCCAAAGATATAATGATGAAGTGAAAGTGAAAATGAATTTATTTGTGTTGGTGTTATGTAGTAAAGAGAAAGGTTAAGTTCAAGAATAAGTTACATGGTTTATTATAAAGAGAAAGGTACTTTATTGTTTCAGAAAAAGATAACATGTAGTGGATATTCATGGGAACAAGTTGTGTAATTTTTTTTAAAGATACTTAAACATGTTTTGTTTGTGTTGGAAAGTGGCAAAAATGCCAGAGGAACTGCTGAAAGTACGTAAAAAGTTTGTGTTTTCCTTGCTGATTAAGGTGGAGTCCATCATGTTTGTATAGGTTGTGGACAATCTTTCCATGTTTGAGGAAAGGTTTTGTTGTGTTCAGAAAGATGATGTTGTCTGTTTGCATAGTCCAGTGGTGTAGCATGGCGTTGTATTGTTTCACAGTTGTTTTTTTTGTTGAGTCATCTGTAAGTCGTGGCAAGACAGCACTAATTGCAAAATACAGAATGTGAGGAGTTGCTTGAGAGATTGAAGTTATTAGTGCTTTCATTCGTTGGATGATCAGCGATGGAGATGCTCCACTTGCAATGTCATTTGTTCCGATGTGGAGTAGTACCACTGCATTGTTGTGTATTGTCTCAAAGTGGTATATGTGCTGTTTAGTAGATCTCTCAAGAGTAGTGCCTGGGTGTACCCAGCATTTTGCAGCTGGTAGGTAGTCCTCAATTCCTCGACACATGGAGTCTGTTAACAAGCAGACTTGCAGTCCTGTAGGAGAGAAGAAAAAAAAAATTCTAAAATGTATAACGAAGCTGAAAACTATTGGGTGTGAAAATATTTAGGAGCACCAGTGCAATTGACCTGATCAGCATATTTGTGTTTGCGCATGAGGAATTTCAACGGTTTCTACTTACAACGTGTTTTTGCAGCATTGAGCAATGTAGCAAGAACTGATGATTCCTTGAACGTAATGTTAATCAGAATTCAATCACTGCTCAAAACACTGTTTTGTTCAGTGCTGAGTTATGCAAGGTCATGAATCCTCTTATGATAACAAAGACACAATGTAAATAAGAGATTCACTGGAGTTTGTAAATATGATATTGATTTAATACAATAAACTTCAAGGTCAATAAAGAAGACTTTAATATTTAGAGAGCGATATTGTTTGACTACAACACTATTGCCTGATTTTGCTCTATTTCGTCAACAAAAATATAGTTGAAACAAAGTAATAGCTAAGCTGCGTGCATCTTAAGAAAACCAGGGATGTTTGTTTATGAATGGAACTAGGTTTTAAATGATCTAGGGAATAATGATCACACTACCAGTTCAAAGACAGTCGAATGCTTGGTTCCTGAATGAATCAGTCGTTTGAATGAATCAATTGAATGAATGATTCAGTAATAAAACAGTGACTTTTCATTTTTAAAGTATCATTTAAGTTATTTAAATCATTTCAAATTTTTATATTTAAAATATTAATCTCAACATGAATTTATAAATTTAATTGCACTCATGCCACCTCTGAGCCTCATTAAATGTCTGTAAATATACCTGTAAGCCACTTTTGTGTTCTTTTGTGCCATGCACGTCTGTGCAAATGAATTTTGTTCATACTAATAGTTTTTGATCAGTAGCCTAACTTATTCTTATTCTATTGTTTTAATTTGAAAATTTGAAAAAAGCTCATAAATATATAGTTTTGTATTTGACACAAGATGACATACTTTCAATAATATGCCATTAGAAAGTTTTAAAAATGCTCCTGTAAATGATTTTAAGGAGTCAAATATTATCTTGTAATGTGAAGGCTAATTTTTGTTATTGATCAGAAGGTGCTCCTGATTTTTTTATAATAATAAAAAAATAATTAAAATAAAAGTAAGAGTAGAGCCTTGATGTTACTAGTGCAAATATTTATTGCTTACCTTGGGGTACGTGGAAAGTTCTTTTGTTGATTGTAGATGTTAGTGATGTTTCTTCTATAGAGAGACAGAGAAGGTTATATGAGAGGAACAGTGTGTATATTTTCAGAGAGGCTGTATGAAATGTGGTATTGTTATGTTAAGTTACCTTGTTGTTCCATAGTTGCCTTTAGGATGCATCAGAAGAAGCATGAGCTGTGAGAAACGTAACCTTTAGATAAATCTATGTACGGTTGGCTTTTAGACGTTAAAGTAGAGTCAACAGTAAGGGGTGGAGTTAAAGGGTCATGACCCCCTATTTCAGCATTGATTAGTTCTCACCACAGGTTTAAAAAACGCTAAAGAAAGTGGGCGTGTTGCGCTGCGGCGCAGAGGGGGGAGCGGGGAGACAGACAACACGGACAGCTTCGGGTTCAGACAGTTTCATTTCGCTCCCATCCAGTTAAAAATACAAATAAATGCACAGCCACTTGAATTGTCAATGTCATTTGCACTGTCAAGTCAGGACAAATTTACAGTTACTCCTTTGATAAAAAAAAAAAAAGCCTTTTGAAGAATTGGTTTGCTTTAAAATGAAAATTAGTCTATGATTTACTCATCATAGCCATGTGATACATGATATATAAAATTGCGACCTGCTCAAGAAGATAAAATCGCCAGTGCGGGTATTTTACTGGATATACGATTAAAAATAGATGTGTACGAATTGGAAATTGTATTTAGGAGCATGGGTGAGTAAATGGTAGTTTATAAAAAAACGTTTTAATTGGGTGATGTAAAAACATAGATACAGACTAATATGTTTACTGAACTTTAAAAGGATGACGATTTATTTTAAATAACGTAAGACTGTAAATGCAAGACAGTAGAGGGCGCTGATTGAACTCAAATTAATCCGTTACCCCGGTAACCACGTAAACAAAGCAGCTGCTGCTTTCTGAACAGTTTGTAAATGTTTCAAATAGTCATTTAGATTTTTATATTTGCTTTATATTCGCTTTGGTGTTGTGCACAGCACAAATAGTTAACACTGAATCTATATTTCAGATTTTAAATTTGAATAATATTACAGTTATTCAGTGTAATGTGTTAGCTATATAATACTGCTTTTATTCATACAGTAGTCATCACTGTAAATATTTGTAACAATTTTTGTAGCATGTAGTTTTAGTCAAGATAATTTATATGTTGGGGAATGCTTGCATAATGCCATATAATTTGCGGTGTTTAAAATAAATGTCATCTATTTTTTCAGATAATTATATAGGGAGGGAATGATTTGTGAAAAGTAATTTAACAAAGTACTTTGTATCCTTTAAAAATTTACTTTTAAAATGTGTGGTTATTTCAAGTGTGTTTGTCTGACACATACAGGAAGTCATTTCTATAATTTTCAAATTTAAACCACTGTTTCCTGCGAGAATTACGCGGGATTTTTTTTTAATTAGGCGGCTTTTTCTTGACTCAGTGTCAGATTAGAGGTTGCATTGCAGAGGTAAGCAGGAGTGTTCGTATTGCCGTGTTTTAACTTTTTTCGTTAAGATAAGTATGGTTTGTGTTAGTTTATTGATTAAGTATAAGCGTGAATATTGTTTATAGTTGATTAACTGAATACTCTGTTATATGTCAGATAATGGCTGATTTTTCCCCAAGTAAATTTATTGGGATAAACGATGAAGAGGTGGAGGCGGTTCGACAGGATTTTCAGTTGTCAACCGTAAGTAATACATTTGGTGATTAGTGTAATTCATGTAATTATGTGTCAACATCAAAAAATCGATGATTAATTGATAACACTGATAAAAAAAATACTGCAAAAACAAAAACATGCAGTTTTGCAAAAGATGCTTGATGCTTGCTTGTGCATTGGCCTAACGTTAACTACAATTTTATAATGAAATAGGCCAGTTTATTAAAGGCTTTATAAATTTAAACTATGTGAGTGGCTTATTATAAAATGTGGCTTTTATTTGTTTTATTGCTTGTTTAAAAATAATGTTTGAAATACAAATTAATAGGTTTATGCATGCCACAGCTGAGAATCTTGCGCTGACCAGTTTACTTACACTACTTACATACAAGTGTGCATAGAGCATCATGCAAAAAATAAAGGTTTACAAATGCGAGTGTTCGTGACCCATTATAGATTTATTTCACGTCCTTACTAGACTGGGCAGTTTGGGACTTTGCGCAATAAACAATATAACCCTCTAACGTTACATTGCGAGTAAATCACACTCATATGCGACTAAATGATGTCTAATATTAGCCAATGGCTAATAAATTCTCAGATTTACTCGCCAGTGTGTGAGTTGGAGGCTGAGTATATGATTAGCACAGATATAATTTCACTCGCAGAACACTCTGACTGAGAACTTCAGAGTTTCACTCTCCATCAAGCAATCTGTACTTTTTTAGTTCATCTCAATGGATGCGCAGCGCACCTGTGTTTGTGTATTGGGCGTAACGTAAACTAGTGTGAAGGCGCATGACTCGCCGATGCTTTCTCTCACTGTGAGCAAAGAGCGAGAGAGAGTCTTACATAACATGCAGCATTGATGCGCTACATGTTAACGATATACTTTGTTGCATTTTCCTGTCAAAATAACAGTTCCTTTGGAATTCTTCAGCTTTTAAGAACTGCCGGGTTTAATGCGCAAACGACAATCTCATTGGCTGGTGCTCACCTATTATCGTCCCTGTTTTGATTTCAGCGAATCAGTTCGAGCAAACGCGCACAACCTGATTAATATTCATGAATCCAGTAGCTCATTAATCCTTAGTGCGTTTTTATATTGTTCTTATTAGTAGAATTTGTATAATAATCATAATATCTTATAAGTATTATTGTTCCGTTTTTTATTTTTACAGGAACACTGAATGACCAAAAAAAGCACCAGCACCAGTCCTAAGTTCATTGTTATCAAGTTTTAATTGTAATTGCTAAACTTCTATTATTAAATAATACTTGATTATTATATTATAATGCTTGACTGATGTTAAGAGTGTACTTTCAGATGTTTAAAAAGCTGTACCATTTTACAAAAATTATATGTTTGTAAAATGGCATAACTTTATATATATATATATATATATATAATTTCAGTCCCGTGAGTAAACAAAAAAATTGACTAGCCAATGACGATTCAATTGCCAAGGTGTCCATAGAGGGTTGCAATAGCACTGGTATTACAAAATATTCAGTGGCACTTGCCACTCAAATACAGATGTGGCACAAACTGACAACATTTGAAAAAATATTACCAACTTTAATGTGTTTAATTGTAAAATTAATTGTCACTAAATTAGGATATTTATTTAGGATTTTGTGTCACACTTAAGTCAGTGTAGTTGCAACTCATTTGTCTGTCACTATTGCAGGTTTATATTGGGTATTTTTAAAGGGATAGTTCACCCAAAAATGAAAATTCTGTAATTAATTACTCACCCTCGTGTTGTTCCAAACCCGTAAGACCTTCTTTTATCTTTGGAACACAATTTAAGATATTTTTGATTAAATCTAAGGGCTCTCTGACCCTCCCATAGATAGCAAGGTAACTACCACGTTCAAGGTACAGAAAAGTACCAAGATGATTGACAAAAGTGACGCAAGCATGTGGTGGCGCCGGCACTGACCCAGATCTGGCATGACGACGTTGAACACAAGGCACAATGCATGGAGATTGTAACGTGTCATCACGCCGGATCTGGGTCAGCACTGGTGCTGCCACATGCTTGTGTCATGGTACTGTCATGAACTTTTGGGTGAACTATCCCTTTAAATAGTTATGTTTCTAAAGTGTCTATTCATGTATTGTTCATATTTTGATATTTGTTTGTATTTGCAGTATGCATGCCTGGATACTGCAATGCCTCGCCAGGAGGTTTACTCGCAGAGCTTGCGAGTGAATAAAAGGGCCATGGAGCTACTGGTCCGTCAGGTGCGCCTACGGCGTTGTACAGAGCAAAAAGTTGCTCTTTTAAAAAAAGAGCTGCAGAGTACAACGATGAAATTAGAAAATGCTCTACAGCAGCTGGAGGTTGCCCAGGCATCATTCAGCTGTGCATGTGATGGTAAGCATTTAGTTTTGTTTTGTATGTTGCCAAATATATGATTGTCATGTTGTAATTGTGTAATATTTTTGTACTATGTAAATGTATTTTGTGTTTTTTGTTGGCTGAAATACAGTTAAGTGCTCAAACCACTGATCTATAATAGAGAACTGGATTGATTATGTCATGAAAAGTGAAGCAACCATACTGTCATATTGGAATTTTGAAGTATTTACACTCATTCTATTGAGACAATGTGAGATATATATATATATACATACATGCTGTATAATGCTGTAAACTGGTTCCTTTGGGGTTAAGGTTTTGGCTGTCAGTTAGTGATGCCCTCTATCAGTGAGGAATATTAATATGGCTTGTCAGTCACTTCTGTTGATTTTACAGCCTGATTGCAGTTAAGAAAACAATAAGCAATCCAGTTATTTATATAGATCAGTGGGTCAGACTCAGTATAAATACTACAGTAACAGTGAGTTTTGAGGTTACACTATTAGTTTTCAAAGTAAGATATTAACTTAAATGTTAATCATGTGTTATGTTATTTCATCACAGTTTAAGAAGAATAATATTACTTTGTATAGTATAGAAAATTGCAAGTGAACATTTAATATGTAGGAATTCAGACAACTGACTATTAAAAATTTGGGCATTCGGTGTATATATTGTAGATATGGTGTTATATATGAGTTGATGTTGATTGCATGATCAAACAACTAGTATGAAACAAAAGGTTTTAATTAATAATTAATTTGTATTTCTATATGTGTGCAGATGTGACTGAAGCTGGAACTCAGACTGACCCTGTAAAGATCAGTGAAGAAGCCTTGAAACTGAATAATTAATGGGGATGAGGGTAATGGGGATTAATTAATGAACATATAAAATAAATGTGATTTAGTTAGAAAATAAAAATAATTTTAATTGGTATGTTTCTTGTGGTTATTGGTTATTTCGTTTTTGGTAAGTTTTTACCCAACATGTAGCCTTTTGTAAATAAGAGATGGATTTCTTTCCAAAGGTAACAGACAAATAATTTTTTATGATTATTAATTACTGATTTTGCACTCTTGCCAGAAATTAAGAAATTACTGTAATTGCCACAACTTTTATAATAAAGAGTGGCCAAATATTTAGTTAAAATAAGAACTGAAGAAACAGTTCAGCTCTGTAGAGAATTGATGAGCTGATCATATCAAGCAGTTCACTTGAAATAGGGGCTAAATGTTTCTTTATGGTTTCTCAGGGTTTATGTAAAAAGGTCAGTTGACTAGTCACTTTGCTTTAGACAAAACATCATTAATGGTTGTTTTAATAATACAATTGTCTATACATGAAGTACGCTAATTGTGTGATTGGATAAACAATCTAGTGAATCGTTGAAGCGATTTATTATCGAGCCAGTTTGTGGTAAATAATTGGAATACCATAATAAGTAGGCCTATAGCCTAGATAAAGGGCATGCTGTAAGTTGATGAAAACAGTCTTCTATTTAGGCGATTATATTAAAACAGTACACTTTTGAAACGTAGTTAATTCTTTACATAGTCACTCAATTGCGGTTCTCATGCTTTATGTCCTGCCCAGCCAGGTGATGTGTCGTTCGCGAGTCGGATACGAGCCGGCTGCTTCAGTGAGCGGTGAGAGTCTTGTTGCCGTTTGAGAGCACTTTTCACTCTTTGTATATTGATATAAGATAGAATAATATGATTATCATCTGATGTGTATATGCTTGTGATCATGTGAAGACATTACGCCGCTGCTCTCGATTTGACGCAATGCTATGGTCGCAATACAATAACAAACCCAGACCTTCTTGTATCAGCAGGGAGCAACCTTCAACCTTATGTAGCCTATTCTGTTTTAAGTGTCTATTTTCTTAGAATGGTTTATTGTGGATAGTTCAATATACCGTAAATATAATGTTCAAAATATGTGTAATAGTGTTTGGTTTTACATTAGCTGTTTTTTAATTAACATGTAAAAAAAATTAAGGTTTATAGCCTAATTACATTTAATAATTTAAGTGATCACAGGCCAAACATGACTAAATTAAACTGAATTAAAAAAGCTAGAAGAGGTACTAATGAAGGCCGTTTGGGAGATGAAAGAGTCGGATCTTATTACTGAGCAGAGCCAAATGATCCGGTTCCCTAAAAAGAGCCGGGATTCCCATCATGCCCCGCCCCCCTTTCTTTATGGCGTGTCTAATTGGCTTAATTTAAATTTTTAAAAGACGCTCCTTACTATGAGGTAAAAACCAATTGCTGTTATCTGTATGTTCCCTTTTGCTTCCAGCAAATTCAGAGAGACACAACTGGTGATACTTTTGATATTTCACGGCTCATTTCCAAGTATTTAACGTTAAAGAGGAGATCAAGAAGAAGAACAACGACAAAGGACACGGTGAGTTTTGATGATTAAATAGATTATTTTTATTGATGCTTCGTAGGTTGTTGAGGTAGAGCTTCATGTGGTTTTCTCTTGCTAAGTTCTAACGAGTTTGTAATATTGAGTATTAATTGAAGTGTTATTAGGAGATAAAATAACTGCTAAGGCTGTGATTAACGTTATAGTATGTGATTGAATTTCTTCACGATCTGTTTTTGATAGTTTTTTGTTTTTGTTTTAAGGATTCTGGCGTTTATATGTGTGGCGTGCATAAGTTATGAGGGTTTTTTGTGACTGAGGTGATGAGTATGTGCTACGCGGTTTCCCTGTTAATAAAAATAAACATGAGTTTATTTTTTGCTTGACAGCAAAATATATTACAATGGCCCGGTTAGTTACTGCATGATAACTGAAATCGTGTAACTGGCCTTAAGCTATTACCTAAATAAACTGCGAAAAGATTGTTTTCTAAAACATAATGGCCGGAATGGTCCTGAGGGCGCTGCACGAGCTCGCGGCGCCATCTGCAGGACCGTTAAAAGTGTTCAAGCGATTCAAAATGCCAAACGCGAACAGAATCAGCGCTGTTACTCAACCCGGTGACTTTTTATGAATGGCGGTGAGAATTTGAGATTTCTAGTGCTGTCATAAAATTTGCAACAGTTGTGATGTAACGCATATAAGACTACAGCCTGTTGGAGTGGTAAAGATCGAGGATTCCCTAGTAACGGCGTTCTGCTCACAAACGCTGCTTTATCAGGCATTACATGCAAGAAGAAATGAAAATGACATCCAAAACAGTCGGTTTCCTTCAGAAATACAGTTATATAAAAACACCCGCACCTCGTTTTGATTTTTAAACGGGCAGTGCTCATGTTTATTCAACGATTTCAAAGCTTTTTGGAAAATCTATTTGTGGCGGTCCGTTTTGATATTGTTGTGGCCTGCCACAAGTAAATCAATGTATGGGAAACCCTGATGTGTATTGTATAAACATTTTCATATATAAATAAAAGTGATTGCATAGTAAGAGATAAACATCACGTATCTTAAATGTATACAATTTTCACGTGTTTTGACAGGATAATAGGAAAGTTTGTATAACATTTATTGAAAAAGTCAAAGTTCCAGAGGCTTTATGCAAAAATTGTATTCAATATTTTGTTAAATAATGCTCCCTGAAAATAAGTGGGAAACAATGAAGATACATATTGAATTATTTGTTTACTAACTTTTAATTGTTAATAAGAATGCGTAAAGAAGTGAAGGATAGTTGCAACTCAAAGTTCAATTGGAGAAGTAATATTTCGGGAATATAAAAGTTTATATCTTTTTGTTTTTTTAAATAATGGAAACCTTTGAAAAAAAATGTTTTTTTTCCGTACAATGTTTTTTTTCTTGTTATAAAAACATTTTTATTTGAGTCATATTGTTTTTTTTTTTCTGTTTATTGTAGATGCCGAAGAAGAAGGGCTTTCGTATGCGACGCGCTCCAAGATCCATCAAGAGTAAGAGTGATGATAATGCATGCATATGTTCAGAAAAATTGCAGCTGTCTGTTGTTGCTGGGACTGATGTTCGAGCTGCACCACTGAATTGTGATGTGAATGCATTGATTGCATGTAGTGTTGTTGCAGCAATCAAACATGTCATTGCTCCTGTATGTACATGGGTACACACCGATGTTGATGACATATGTGTGGAAGGGAGTAAGCTAGCCACATATGTAGGTGAGGCAAGCCAGAAAAGAGACCGCAAAAAGGAGTTGTGTAAGTTGATTGAAGAGCACAATGTGTTTGGAAAGAAATGTAATGTAGAAATAGGTCTGCCAGTGTACAGAGATTTTGGATCCTTAGAAGAGGAGAGTGTAATGTATGAAAAGCTGCAAGAATATTTGTTGAGAGATGGAATGTGTCTGATAAACCTTCACAGTGCAGTTAGTGCCATCATTCATCACAAAGATTATTTTGTGGTGGTTGATTGTGCCACTCGTGATGTGTTTGGGATGGCATCTGCTATTGGCACATCTGTGGCTGTTTTTAACACGTGCTTAAATGATCTGATGGTTCATATCAGGAATCTAAAGAACTCTTTAGATGCACAGTGGTATGCCGTTAGTAGCATTTCTGTGAAGATGGGTCAAGAAGACTCTGAGCTGCAGAGTGGTAAAGTGTTTACAGAGAATTATGTTGACATCGAAGGTGCTGCTGAGTTTGATAGCAGTTTTTTCAGGCTTAAAAGTAACAATGTTGCTGCTGAGGTTGAGGAAAGTTCTGTCAGGTTTGAAAGTAGCAGAAGTGACACAGAAGTTTCAGCTAACATTGAGAAAAGCACTTCTGTCAGACTTAAAAACAGTATAAGAGGATCATTTCATCAGGGGAATGAGCAGTTTCAATATGGAGGACTTCAGTGTATGGCAATAGCTTTGGTAAGTCTAGCAAAACATAAAGTTCATAGTGTCTTTTCATGGCAGACGAAAGATGTTGACAAAGTTGTAGTTTTAGGTGATGAGTTGTACACAGCTTTGCGAGACACCAATAGGATTAGCCAGCGGTCCGATATGTTGTGTGTTCATGATTTACCAAAAGAGACTGTTATTGATGGAGAGAATTTTTTGTTTCAATATAGTGACTTTGTCAGTGGTGATGTAAATGTTGTTGAAGGTGAATTTATTGAGAGTGGTGCCTGCAGCAGTCTATCAGTTGGACTGGAAAAGGTTTTTGCACAGTATGACACATGTCTTTTGACAGTGTGTAGCAATACGTGTGCAATCATCTCTCAAAACGGACAGTATGCATTGGTTGACTCATGCACGAAGTGCTCTTGGCATGATTGATGAAAGTGGAAGCAGTGTTGTTGTATATTTTTCTTCTCTTAAAGATTTGTACAATCACATTTGCCTTTTATCTACAGGGCTCAGTGAGCAACCTTTTGAAATAGCTGGTATCTGTGTCACTGTGAAATCCAGTCAATTGCGAATCATTTCAGCAATGACATATAAACCAAGTGATGACGTTTGTTTGGGCCATTCACAAAGGCTTTTACAAATTCAGCATGTAAGTAGGTCTTGTGAAAGAGCAACTGTGAGTTGTAAAAGCCCTAACATGCCTTTTGCCACCAATGACTTGGCTTTGGAGAACGGTTCTTTTTCACAGCCAGATGTATCAAAATGTAAAAAAGACGAACATACAAAGTGTATAACTCTTACAGAGGGTGGTAAAGACTCTGACAAGACTTTTGAAATTGGGCTTGATTTGGCTTTTGCAAAAGATCTGCCAGTAAATAGTAATGTAAGAAACAAGCGTAAGATTTCAGTAAGGAATTGTACTTCGAAAAAATTAAAAAGATATGATGTTGTTGAAGATAATTCAGATGTAGAATTTGTTAGTGATAAAGTAAATAAAAATATGATGTTTAGTCCTATTTGTAAAAATGTCTGTCAAAGTTTGTGCACACTTTTAAATGTGGAGTTTGAAAAGACAAATGTACCACTGTTTACACGTGTTGGCTTATTAGGAGCTCCATGTAAAAATGACAGTATAGTGGCTGATGGCAACTGTTTTTTCCGAGCCATCTCTCAAGCTGTGACTGGCACACAAAAGTATCACAGAAAAATACGAGTTGCTGTAGTGCAACAGTTGGAAAAAAATAGTGTAAAATACCAAAACATTTTGAGAACAGAGTATTCGTCAATGTCAGAGTACATCAATAAGTCCAAAATGCGATATGTTAACATTTGGGCTACGGAAGTTGAAATACAAGCAACAGCGGATTATTTAGGAGTCAATGTATTTACATTTTTTGACGGCCGTTGGTTAAAATACACTTGCAACAGTAAGCTTTTGTCAAATCAGAGTATCTACTTAGAAAATTGCAATGGAAACCATTATGAAACTGTAGTTTGTGTTTATGAGCCTGAATTACAGAGTTGTTATGGCTATTGCAAAACCAGTGAATCTTATATTACAGGGTACAATATTAGATCACACATTAAGAATGACAATAATGTTTTAGCTTTGGAAAACCAGAAACTGCATTTTGAAGTGCAAATGCAGTCTAGGACTGAACAACAACACAACATATTAAAAACAGTGCAAAATGAGACCGGTGCAGCAGGAATGATAGTAGATTGTGATGTTGAAGTTGTGGGTGATTCTGATTGAAATTGTGGAAAATGCAGGTCAAATGACATTCAAATATAGTCCTGTATCTACTGAAGTTGCACAAACAATATGCAATGAATAAAATTTGAATTTTGAAAGAGAATATATACAAGTATCCCTTGTTTATGGGACTTTAGGCAGTGTTTGTAA
>JADLZN010003284.1:0-24840 GCA_018155175.1 Sinocyclocheilus anophthalmus | reverse complement strand
TTAAAGAATCTTTGACTGAATGGTTCTTTGTGGAACCATAAATGGTTCTTCTATAGCATCGCTGTGAATAACCTTTTAAGGAATTTTATTTTTAAGAGTGTATTCTTAAAGGGGTCCTATTATGCTCTTTCAACTTTAGTTAGTCTGTAATGTTGCTGTTTGAGCATCAAAAAGATCTGCTAAGTTACAAAGCTCAAAGTCCAATTCAAAAAAAGATATTTTATTTAACAGAAATCACTTTTCAAAAACTACAACGAACAAATTGTTTGGACTACAACGCATATTTTCCAGGATTTGTGATATCACAAATATTGACGAATGGGACGAGACCTTGTTGAGCTGCACTAGAGAAGGCAACGAGTGGTATCACTATGTCGGAGACACGCTAGCTTCCCAAAGTAATCCGGTTGAATCGCCGCGTAATTGATTTGATTTTGACGCATTTACACTGAAGCTTGCAGGCGGCTGTGGTAAGGGGCGTGACATTTCCCGACAGGCGCCGAGTGCTGCCAATCACAGCACACACTGGCCCAGCTAACCAATCACAGCACACACTGGCCCAGCTAACCAATCACAGCACACACTGGCCCAGCTAACCAATCACAACACACACTGGCCCAGCTAACCAATCACAACACACACTGGCCCAACTAACCAATCACAACACACACACTGGCCCAGCTAACCAATCACAGCACAGTGAACCCAGGGCTGACACAGCTAACCAACCCCTATACCACGCAACCCACACTTATTTTTTGGCCAGCAACCACTCACCACACACACTGGCCCAGCTAACCAATCACAACAACACACACTGGCCCAGCTAACCAATAACAACACGCACCGGCCAAGCTAACCAATCACAGCACACACTGGACCAGCTAACCAATCACAGCCCATTTCGTATTTCAGAAGGCGGGCCTACATTTGATACAGGAACTATTCAAGCCGTTCATGCCAGACTGGGGAGAGAGGTGTTGTAATAATGTAAAATATGTGAAAAATAATGTGTTTTTCAAACAACCTAGTATGAGAGCCTGTTCTAGTACACCCCCAAAACAAAATCAAGACTTTGTAAAAGAGCATAATAGGACCCCTTAACACTAATCATGTCGGGAGATTAAAATGTTCCAATGACCAATAACAAATTCAAAGAATAATAATAATAATAATAATAATAATAATACATAAATAATAATAATAGGTAAATATAGGATTGTAAAATGATATTTAAGCCTTAAGTATAACTATAAAAATAGTTTTTTTTGTTGGTTTGTTTTTTGTCCGTAGTTGTAAAAAAGAAAGATTATTGAAATAAAAAGTAAGATAATATTACAGAAGTTCGTCCTGAATTTCATGTTTAATTCAATGTGCTACTTTACAATTAATTATGAAATTTACTACTCATTTCTTAGTGAAAATTGTTTCTATACTTTTTTTTTCAGTGAAGTTTGGCAGAAGATAACATTGTTGCTTCTGCATCTTTTTTTATACTTTGTGCTGTGTTGGCAAAACTATCCAAGGCGTTGTGATTGGCCGAATACCTCAAGCGTGTGACAGAAATGTTACGCCCCTCACCATACGTTGATGCCCTATCAGGACGGAGCAACGAGACAAAAACATTAAAACCCATGATAAACGAGGCATTTGTTGCATCCAGTTGGGGACATAATTACGTATTATAATGACTTATACTGTCTTTTTCCGCGTTGCGTTGCATCGCGCCGCGTAAACATGTCTGCATTTGTGATCGGAGAAATGACAACAACAAGTGCTACTCTACACTGCCAAAAATCAGCGTTTGAATCATCAGTGGCAAATTCGTTAAATATGAAAACGTACTTACAGTCAAGAACAGCCGGCATTGTAGTCTACTCAACCAGGATCAGGAAACAGTCCTCCATAAAATATGCTGCACACATCTGAATATTTGGGTGAAGTGTTCTGGAACAGTGTTGTAATACAATACAACTTAACCACTGATTTCTAGATGTGTCCTCTTTTGGAAGACCAAACAAAGTATTTTTCGCTTTCACAACGAAACACAACACCTTCAGGACATGGCGGCGGCGGCAACAAAACTACAGCGAGAATAAAAGTTACGTCTTTCTTTGCGTGAACATTTGGGCGGCGTTATGCAAATCTTCCCACACAGTGACGTAGACATGTGGGGACGTGTTTAAATTAGGTGTTTTCGGAGGGCGTGGACGAGTCAAGTCAAGTCAAGTCACCTTTATTTATATAGCGCTTTTAACAATACAGATTGTGTCAAAGAAACTGAACAGCAAATTATTAGGAAAATAGTGTCAATAATGCAAAGTGACAATAGTACACACTCATTTTTTCAGTTAAAGACAGTTCATCAATGAATTCAGTGATGTCAACATCCAGCACAGTTCAGTTTAAATAGTATCTTTGCAATCATGACAACGATATCGCTGGAAATGAAGTGTCCCCAAATAAGCAAGCCAGAGGCGACAGCGGCAAGGAACCAAAACGCCATCGGTGACAGAATGGAGAAAAAACCTGGGAGAAACCAGGCTCAGTCCGGGGGCCAGTTCTCCTCTGACCAGACAAACCAGCAGAACGGAAAAATCAATATAAAACGTAATAAAACAGACGATGAACAATAGTAACAGCAATTTAGTATATAATGCAATCAAACCTATAGCAAAATGTGGTAGTTCTGTAAATTGTTTCAGGGTTGGCATCATCTTAGGTCCTATGAGGGGTTGGCATCATCTCTTCTAAGGTGTTCTGGATCCAGACTGAAGCTTGTGTAAATCCTAGTTACCACGGGATGTTAATCCCAGCAGAAACAGAGAAACAAATAGAGACATAATTAGCGTAGCTGCTGTTCCAACCAAGCAAAAATGAATTGTTTAACTCAAACTAAAGAATATTAATGTGCATTTGATTAGATATAACTTCATTAAAAGAGTATGAGATGCATTATTTGAATGCTTGGCAAAATATATATACTGTATGTCTTTAATCTAGATTTAAACAGAGAAAGTGTGTCTGAACCCGAACGTTATCAGGAAGGCTATTCCAGAGTTGGGAGCCAAATGCAATAAAGCTCTACCTCCTTTAGTGGACTTTGATATCCTAGGTACTACCAAAAGTCCAGAGTTTTGCGACCTTAGGGAGCGTGATGGATTGTAGCGTGGTAGAAGACTAGTTAGGTATGCAGGAGCTAACCCATTAAGGGCCTTATAGGCAAGTAATAATATTTTGAAACTGAGCTTTTTTTTGTGGAACTTAATAGGTAGCCAGTGCAGAGACTGCAAAATTGGGGTATATGATCATATTTTCTTGACCTGGTAAGGACTCTAGCCGCTGCATTTGGACTACCTGTAGCTTGTTTATTGAAGATGCAGGAACACCACCTAGCAGTGCATTACAATAGTCCAGTCCTAGAGGTCTGATGCATGAACTAGCTTTTCTGCATCAGAAAACAGGTAACATGTTTCGTAGCTTGCAATGTTTCTAAGATGGAAGAATGCTGTTTTGTAACATGGGAAATATGATTTCAAAAGACAAGTTGCTATAATATAACACCCAGATTTTTGACTGTAGAGGAAGTAAACGTGCATCCGTCTAGTTGCAAATTGTAATCCAGGAGATTCTGTGTACTGTCTTTTGGTCAAACAAGTAATATCTCTGTCTTGTCCGAATTTAACTGGAGAAAATTATTGGTCATCCAATCTACATTTTTAACACACTCTGTTAGCTTAGATAATTTAGAAGTTTCATCTGGTCTGACGAGTCTTAACTTTTATAAAGAATATCTATTTGGGTTTGAGACTTTAGTCTTTGCAAACTTTACAGATCTTCTTTATGCACTAAGAGCTTGTAACGCTCCAAAGAGAAAGGAAAACTTGAAATCGCATCATATGACCCCTTTTGTTAATGATTTTTGAGCATGAGGGAATGTCACACAACCTGTCCATGTTACTGTTTGCATTTAGCTATGTTCTTTGCTGTGCCTTAAACCCTTATTCCAGCATGGGAAGACACACAACACACACACACACACACACAGAGATCTAGCAGTTTCATTGTTTACATTAACATTTTATTATACATATTTTTCTTCAAAAAAATATACATGTGACTTTATTTAAAACTTACAGGCAACTACAGGTTTGAGGCAACAGTTGCAAAATAAATTAAGAGATCTAAAAATAATTATCTTTGATCATTTCAGCCACGTGGTGGCATCACACTTGCACAATTAAATCAATAGACCAATTACACTCATTTGTATCTGCCCTCTCTGTGCAGGAGCCTGATTTTAAGTAGCAGTACATTAGTAGAATGCAGACACTAATGCTCACAAAAACACACTCAAACACAACCTCTCTCACACGTACACACAGATCAAATAAATGATGTATTGCCCTCTTCCCAAATTTGCAGCTCCTTTCCTCATTGTTCCCAGAGTCACAACATTGCACAGTTATAAATATGCTGAATTACATATACTTTAGTGTTGGGTTCATCAAGCGTTCAGTGCTCATCGACCAATTTCAGAAAGCAAATGACGTTTTGGCAGCATCCTTACAACAGGAGGACTGCAAGGATCCCTGAGAGAATTACCAGAGCAGCTGAAAAGACAAGAAAAAGGAATAGTTAAGTCCTTTATTAAAGAACTTCAAATGCTTTATCCTAATATTTTTGCTCAGGTAACTGACTCTTGAAAAGCACATCATCAAAATGATACTACTTCTATTGGCTAGAAATAACTCTTGTATTGCAAATGCTGTTCTGTCTGTTGGGCAAATGCGTATCACGCACCAATTCATTTCAAACAAGAGCATTTAGCAGCTAAAGAGTCCTTTGTGTCACTCTTTTTAACACACTGTAGATATTTTCTCTCAAAATGCAGATTCTACCTGGTGTGGCCGTATACAATTCTTACCCTGAGATGCAGCATGATGCAGTGCATTGCTCCCTGCTGTAGTAGCAGGTTTTGCTGTAGTAGAAACTGTAGTAGTGGTAGTAGTGGTAGTATTTGTAGTAGTGGTGGATTATTTCGCCACTGTATCATCTCTTTTGAGTCTGGTGTACGCCCTGGGTAGTGCTGTTAGCTCATCATTTTATGAATTTGTACACACATTTGTGTGGCTGGCGAACATTTGTACTGCTGTGAGGTAGAATATGGATTACTCAGGCAGTAACATTCGCATTCACACAGAGTTTAATGGTGCCATACCAGGTTAGAATCTCCTCAGTACTGTTTTCGTAGTGTCACTCTGTACTTTCATAGGTGCCAGTGAAGAAATAGAGGGAAAGTACTAATGCCTGTTTGCTGCACGGGTGATGCTGTGAGGCCTGAGCTACAAACAATGCACATGAATCCTATGGGTCGTTACAGAGAACGGCCCAATCGTCGACCAGTCATGTGTGTCGCAACCTACACTTGCTCAACTAAGGACCAAAATGTAGTGCTACAATCACATTTCAGTAAGACCCGGCCTCCACGTGTATACATTTTCTTGTGAAGGAGGTGTCCCTTAACCTCAAAGCATTCCATAAACCCTCCAGCTCTACTCTGGGTTTCGCTTTTTTCGCTTGCTGCTGTTGAACAAACATTTGCATCGTTACTGTTCTACTGTATAGTTGTCTCAGAATGCTTTGTTCTTTAAAGCCGTCCCCATTGCTGTTCATTACCACATAATGTATAGTCAATAATCTTTTGTGCAAAGCTTGGCAATAAAGAAAATGCTCTGTAAAAGGGAGTCTTACAGTATTATCCGGAGTCAGAATGGTATTATTCAGTGTGGCACGGATGAACTTCGCCACACCATTGTCGTTGGCACAAGAATAGACGGTGTCATTATCACCCTATGAGAAGAAAAGGTAAAGCAAGTGAGAACACAAATCACATTCTTAAAAAAGGGAATTTTTTAAACGTGGACATATATTAGAAATAAATGTGATGTTTTTCAGACCTCCTTCTTGTCTCGAGACAGGCCAACTGCAATGTAACCATTTGGATCCCCGCTGAGCTCAAAAGTGAGATTGTTGGAGTCTCCGTTCACCCCTCTTGTGGAGGCAAAAAAGCAGCTATTTGAGCTGGATGGATCACAGTTGGCTGGAGTGGAGAAACATGCCCTGTCCTTCTTACAGTTGTCTTTGGTGACCTTGTATTGTAAAGTTATGTTGATATTAGCCTTGAAATGCAATGCTGAAATTCATATAAATCTGTTGAGAATGTTTAATAAATGCATAAAATCTCAAGTAAATTCAAGTTTCAAAAATAAATACTACAGCAATTTGACATCCGACACAATACAATAGCTGTTAACATCGACTCCACAAACGCTTTACTTCACCTTCACCACAAAAACAATTGTAAATATGAACAAAAAAACTGTCTTGCCAGTCTGTTCCCACTTACATTTGCTGCACCATTATTATCTGTAGACACTCCAGACGCAGTAGATGCAGTGGTGTTTAATGCTGCAGTGACATTAGATGCAGTGGTGTTTAATGCTGCAGTGACATTAGATGCCGTGGTGTTTAATGCTGCAGTGACATTAGATGCAGCGGCGTTTGAGGGTGCAGTGGTGTTCAGTGGTGCAGTGGAATTAGATGCAGTGGTTGTTTTGAGGGTGCAGTGGTGTTCAGTGGTGCAGTGGAATTAGATGCAGTGGTGTTTGGGGGGTGCAGTGGTGTTCAGTGGTGCAGTGGAATTAGATGCAGTGGTGTTTGGGCCTGACTGGGTCAGGTTTGTGGTTATGTTGGGAGGGTGCGTCTGGATCAAGTTGGTTATGTTGGGAGGCTGTGTTTGGTTCAGATTGGTGGTTATGTTGGGAGGCTGTGTTTGGTTCAGATTGGTGGTTATGTTGGGAGGCTGTGTTTGGTTCAGATTGGTGGTTATGTTGGGAGGCTGTGTTTGGTTCAGATTGGTGGTTATGTTGGGAGGGCGTGTCTGGGTCAGGTTGGTGGTCATGTTAGAAGATATCCAGCTGCCTATGGAGTTGCTACTGCTCGTTGTACTGTTCCCATTGACTCCAATCATCATGCATGCTATCCCCAGGATAGCCACAAAGATCAAATTGCTCCTCATGAGTTACGTTTATGAGCTTATATATCTGTTAATCCTGCAGTTTTTGTTACCTGTAATTAAAAAGGAAAAGAAAATAATTCAGTTTGTATAAACAATAAAAAAAGAAACATTTTAGACAATTTAATGTTTTAAAAAGCCATTAATGACAGACAGTCTTTATTTGAAAGACTTTATCTTTCATTGTCTTTTATCATTTATCTTTATCATTAAGTCTGGATTCTCAATTCATCGACACCTTAGTTTTTTTACAGCGTTTATTTGTAACACAGAGTTTATCAATAACATATTACTTAATTAACAGAGTTCATTAAGTAACATGTTATTGATAAATATTAAGTCACTTTAACATTAACAATTAAACCTTAACACTAAGATATGAGTGTTGCTTAACATCTTTACATGTATTTATATCAGCAGTGGTTGTTTGTTTGTAGGAACTGAGATGCTATCTTAGCTATACTAGTATGCAATCTCAGAAGTTATGTTGTAGAAGTATGTAACCAGTAGAATATTGTCCGTTGTTAACAAGTACTATGAATGGAAGTACTAGGTTACTACATAACATATCTTAATAATATTAACTAATAGAGAAGCGAGATTAACTAAGCAGTAAGTAGTAGCAAATTTAGGACAAAGGTAGTTCCTTATTAGATATTTGATAATTACTAAAAAAAATCCTCATTGAGAACTACTTGTGAACTATGACCAATTAATAAAGAATAACCAATTAATTACTAATCACAACAGTAACGTCTTAAAAGTGAACAATTGGGTTCTTTGTGGTAATTTGTGGTAACTAATTTATGAATTTGATATCCCCCAAATAAGTCGGCTACATTTTAAAATGTGACACATACTCTTACCAAAAAAAAAAAAAAAAAAAAAAAAAAAAAAAAAAAAATGGATGGATGTTAAAACTAAACATAGAAAATAACAAATGAAAATTCACTTAAAAATATGAATAATTAAGAAGTGATGCTGACAAGCTACTGGTAAAATATCTCTAGTGCTTCACACAAATGTATGACTGTACAGTATGTCAGATATAAAATATGTTAAATAACTTATCAATTTACTTGTGAGTAATTACTGAGGGGTTAACGTGTTTTTCACTTTAAAATAATGGTCCAGATCACTAGTAGTTCTTTAGTAGCACTTTAGCTTTAAAGTGAAAAATACATTAGCCTCTCACTAATTACTCAAGCGTTACCTTGTCAGCCTGCAGGAACTACTAGTGATCTGGACCATTATTTTAAAGTGAAAAACACATTAACCACTCAGTAATTACTAAGTAATTTAATAAGTTATTTAACATATTTTATATCTGACACATACATTTGTGTGAGGCACTAGTGATATTTTACCAGACACTGTAATCTGGAATATGCGGTTTTATGTTTAACACAATATAAATGCAGCCGATGCCTTCATTAAGGATGTGAATTGTTTTTGTCAAGAGAACATCATTATTTATATTCAAGAAAAGTCCTCCCCAGCCTACTGTCACTGAAGGTACAGGTCTTTTGGAGTCGGAGACATACTGAACTGACACAAACTAGAGCTCATAATTGTGAACTAATTCAATCACTTCCTAATTATTAACATTTTTAAATTAATTATTTTTATTATTATTTTATGTTTTTGGAAACAGCCTAACCAGAGAACATCCATCCTTTGGTAAGAGTAGTAGTCACAATTTCAACCTGTAGCCGACTTATTTGGGTGATATCATATTCATAAATTAGTTTCCACAAAGAACCAAATTGTTCACTTTTAAGACGTTACTGCTGTGATTAGTAATTAATTGGTTATTCTCTATTAACTGGTCATAGTTCAGAAGTAGTTCTCAATGAGGATATTTTTATTTAATAATTATCACAACCTATCTAACCCCGCATAGCGAACACAATTTACCCTCTTTGCCCTCCTAACCCCACCCTTTGCTATCCCCACTTATGGCACACTAGTTAACCCCCTCTTGCTTCTCTATTAGTTAATAGTATTAAGTTAAGTGTTAATGTAGTACTACCTATTACTTCCTGCATAGTTACTTGTTAACAACGGACCATTACTCTAAAGTGTTACCGAAGTTATTAACTGATGTGTATTTTCAATTCTTAAATTCACACAAGTGTTACACCACAGTATATACTACACAGTGCAACCATTCAACCTTCTTAATATGGTAAAGAGTAAAATTATAAAATTTGATGAATCCTCAAAATTCATCCTCAAAATTAAACATGTTTTTTTTTTCAAATGTATGTTTTAGAAGCCAGTGGCTCCTTAGTTATTCCATAGTCAGTAGCTCTGAAAATAGGGTCATTCGGTCAGCATAGCACTGTCCAATAAGATAAAATATGTTGTTCACAGTAGTAAAAAAAATAAAAGTGTCAAAAAATTTATAAAAAATATGTATCTGTCACTATTTAATATTAATTCCATACAATGTATAATATATAATAAGACTTATATACAATATAATATACAATAAGAATTATAATTTAAGAAAAAACAAAAGAGAGAAAATAAAAAGCACCAGCTTGCACTGGTATACAAAGACTGGAAGAAACAGTGGTTCCAACAAATATTTGGACACTTTATTATTTATTAATGCATACTGTAGCACAAAAAAAAAAATAAAGGTAAATTTTTAAAAGCTCATAAAAGTGCAGTTAGTTCTGAGATTTTGTTATCTGATTCAATGACATTCAGACATTAGGCGACCTCCTACAAGATATAAGGTATGTATATCAAAGTATCATGCCATTTCTGATTGTATGAATAGACCTCATCTGTTAAGTCTTTGTATAATGCAATGTCATTACACATATCTGTCTCTGGATTCCCGATAGCTCAGTCAATAAGTTAACTGTCGCTTGTGAAGAAAGTTTAAAGCATTTCTTACCCGTGTCTGAGTTGTTCTGGGAGTTTGGGATCAATGATGGAGGTGTCAGAACTTCTCTGGCTTTAATAACTCACATTCAGGGCGGGACCTGAAGGGTTGGACAGACCGGTTTTTAACTTTTTTCACTTCAGACTTCGTCATTTGCACATTCAAACGTAAAAGCAAAATCAACATACATTATTACAGCATGAGCATCTCTGCAGCTCATATTGGTACATTCCTGCTGCGCTTTTCAGCTCAACTACTACAGATTTTCCAGTGACGCTGTAAAATAACTGAAATAAACAAGTTGTTTTTTTGTACCGTCATCATGTGATGCACTTGGTTGACAAGTTTTCTTCTCCAGAAAAAGAGTCTGACAAACACTGTTCATTTTCTCACGAAATGCCCCTCTATAAGTGAACATATGTATTTGTTATATGGATACAAAACCAACATAAGACAAGTAAAAAGACAAAATATACTTCAACGTATAAAATAAATCAAATAAATAAATGAGGCCAAAAAAGATCTCACTCACACATTGTCAGATGTTTTTAATCTTATACTGTTTGAAGGCAATGCCATTCTAATGTATCATAACATCCCATTTGTTCTTTTCGGCACTGTTACTCCTATTTTAGGTAACTGTACTCAACCCTGTCTGGTGTGTTATTTATTTTATGTTAGATCTACAGCATTGATGAAATAGATCAACAAGTTATTGTTGAGCTGCTTTACCAGTTTCTCTGGTGCGGTTAGATAGACGTATTGAAGCGACTGAGCTGATTGAAGTTTCACACCCAGGCAAAAGACAAATACATGAAATTCCTTTGGCTCCAAACACAAAACACAAGCTTACACACATGCGCGTTATCAGGGCTGGTGTCCAAAGAATTTGGATTCTTTCACACACCTTTTGTCATGTATCTTCAGAATGACAACACGAACAACATTGCAAAACTGTTTTTAATTAGCTTGACGTGAAGAATGTTCTTGACCTGTTTTCTTTCCTCAGTAAAGGAACAGATATATTTTATTGTATATTGTAGCATATTATTTCAACCACAACAACTGAATCATGCAATTCTGTGGACTTTTACTATGTATTTGATTCAGAGATCCATCAAATGTTCATCAAATGAAGTTAAGCTTCAAATAAAACCATCACTGCTCATGTTAAACAGCAATCCATCACTCTACGGCTGATGGTTCTCCAACGCAACGTCAAACTCAAACACAAACCAATGCGTTTCATAGACAAGACTACACTGACACTAACTGAGGAGAAGTATCTTTGACATCAGAGTCAAACAGCAGTCCAGTAAAACACGTTCTAAGAACGTTTTGATAATGTTCCCATCAAGTTCTGAAAGCATCATTTATTCATGTTCTCTGAAGGTTCAAAATGTCCAGTATTTAAAATGTTTTAAAAATATATATTTTTTTTCTATAAGGAACATTCCATTTCATCATTTTGGGAACATCATTTTTTAATGTTCTCAGATTTTTATTATTATTTTTTTTTTTAACAGCAGAAGCTGTTGGTTATAACTTGAGAGTATACCGCGCCAATCGTTCTGAGACAAAGTTCCCTGTTAGATGGGAGTAATCAGATACACGTGAGAATGACGTTTGGAGAAGTATAATGTAAAAATGTAGGGTAACGAGTTAAGTTTTGGCCTTAATCCCTTTAAGAGTGCTTTCTCCGACTATTTAAATGTGTGTTTCAGGCTGTACACGGCTGTGTCTGGAGTCTTGGCCAAAAGGAGAGTGAATTAAGTTATTGCTCTGATTTAAAAATACAGATGTAAATGAACACGCCTTTATACACAATGCGTTCTGGTACAACAAGATCTTTTCTGCTCTGAGAGACAAAAGAAGGTGCATCACTGAGCAAAGATAACACTTACGTTAGCATTGTGTTCACTAGTCTGTGAAGCTGCTCGGGCCTGTCAGAAAACAATGGCATAAATACTAGGATGAGCATGAAAGAAATATCTCTGACATCGCAACAAATTATGTCAGACTTTACACTGTAAAAAATGTTATTGTAAATTAACGGTAATATACTGGCAGCAGGGTTTCCAGCAGTGTACCATAATTTTACAGTTGTATTACTGTATTCTGAATTACGGCTTTTTTGTAATTTTACGGTAAATTGCTGGCAGCAGGGTTTCCAGCAGTGTTCTGTAATTTTACAGTTTCATTACTGTATTCTAGATTTTTTTTAATTAAACAGTAGAACTGGCAATTTTGCCAATCATTTCAAAAGACTGAGAAATGTAAGATATTAGAACAGCTATTTTAGGAAATAAGTCTTAACTGTAAGGGGGGAAAAATCCATAAAAATGGAAAAGGTACTGGTTATTTTCAGCCAGGTCATTATCCCTTAAGTGGTTTAACCAAAACTAAACGCAAAGCATAATTCAGAATACGGCTAAAATACTGGTGACAAATTAATACCGCAAGATCTTTCATAAATTGAGTTTATTTATCTTAAGGCACACTCTTGTCACTTAAAGATGTTTTCTCTCAGGAAAAAAATACTATATTAGAAAACAGGACACAAATAGTCAAAGAAAATGGGTTGGCGATGTAAGCCTCGTCTGACTCTCCTGGTTGATGTTTTAATGAAGGATCAGAGAGTGTCAAATATCCTGATTATGTAAGTGAGGGAATCTTTACAACACGAGACAAAGGCTGTTTTGGGGGTATGATGCTACTAGAGTTCATCTATAGAAAGACAAATATTCTTTGCGTGACTTCATAACCTTTTTTTCCAAACTTAAAAGGTGAAAGACTACAAAACATAGATAAATAAATACAAATAAAACATCCAAACTCAACTGTCAGATGCTTTGGCTCAACTTTGCTTATTCAAAGATAAATTATAAAATTCATATCAAATCCATCCACATGAAATCAGAAAGTATTAATATTACAGACTGGGAGTAACCTGATACTGGCAGGTAAATGAGCATCAGTGAACAGTCTGGGTCATGTAAACCTTACAAAACTTTAATACAAATGTCTTCCTATATATATATATATAGAACAACACCTTAGTTGGAATGTACAGATGTGATGAGCAAGACACGATGACTCAAAATCATCACAAGCAGAATTTTCATATATGGATGTAAAAACAAACATTAAGCACTGACACTAAATATAAAATCACTGACACTAAATAATGCCAACGCCGCTTAGGATTATTGTTTAACATGAAATTTCAGTGAGACAACCTGAATTCCAGCTCCATCCGTCAACTAAATCCTCCATCTCAGTTTAAAGTTACGCTCATTCGGAAAACTGAGTTTTTCACTGGCGTATCAAGCTCTTCCTTGGGCACATTCAGTTTCTGCCTGATCACATTATGACGTTTTCTGCGTTCCCAAAAGGACTCAGCACTGAGAAAACATAGGATTATAAAGCTTGGATTAGCGCGCAACCGAAAACCTGCAGACACACCTCTAAAAATTACTATTTGACCTCAAACCTGCACTTGGTTGGTCTAGTTAAAATAGAAATAAAGTCTATCCACACTGCCGAATTTCACTGACCCACGTTTGGAAACGAACACTCATCAAATAATAGAATAAGATATTGCTTTAAGGCTAATCTAAAAAGATAGGTTCAATTGTAGATGCCAATGCAATTTAATTATATGTTCTAATGTATCTCCTTTACATTAAATCATTTTTAGGTAGATTCATATACAGCTTTGATGGAAACACTTTCATTAAGAACTGTAAAAGCATTGAAAATCTGACAGGCAGAAGAAAAAAAACATTGGTAATCTTTACTTAAAGCCTTTCCATAGCCTTACTTGTAGCCCGTAACGATTCCACATACAAGACACAAATTGTAGTTACTGTAGTAACGTAATCCATTACATTACATATAACATAATCAGGCTACTTTTTGATTACGTTTAGAATGTTTAACTCGTTTATCACATTGGTTTAAATTGGATAATATTGTACCACATTAATATAGAAATTCTCAGAGAATGGAAATATATTCCATTCGTTGTAATTAATAACAAAGTGCATGCAACGTGACGTCAAGGTTTCTTAAACTGCGGTTCGTGTTTTATGAGTTCAAGGCAGGTTTGTGAGATTAATGAAAAGCTAATAATTAATTATAATCATTCAAAAAATGTAAAATTAAAATAAATGATTTTAAAATAACAACCACTAAAATAAAACAGTTAAATGAGATGAATATTGTATTTGTTTACCTGCTTGTCATGTGACTGTTAACCAATGAACATGCAGATGTGAATATATTCAAGTAAATATATTTGTTGAAAGAGGCTCAGCTGACAAACATTTTGTGAAAATAAGAAATATCATGAATTTGTGCATTGTAATGTGTTTTAAAGACAAAAGCCTTCCAAAGATACCAATCTGGTGAATAATATGCTAAGAATGATTCATAAAATCCAAATTACCTGTAATCAGTTACTACCCAGCACTGTATATAATGCATTACAAGTATTTTAATGCATTATGCTGTCTCATAATGCATTGTATGACCTCATGGATAAACCTGTGAAGAATAAAATTATAATACATATCTAAACATCCAACCTTTTTCAGATGTAACAAGGAATCTGCAAAGAATTTATGGGAAGGGTTAGGGAAGATGTAGAGTAATGCATAATAACCTACATTATGAATACATTAATAATGCATTGTATGTAAAGGCTTCAGGTTATGTGTTATTGGACATGAAAAGGTTTAATCACTATAAATGTCAATTGGAAAAAAAGCATCTTTGCTTAAAACGTCTTATTACATAAAAGGTCACACTTTTCTAGGCAGTGCTGAACGTGTGATCGCTCAAACTTGTTCATGATTGAAGAAACTTCTAGTTACTATTTCACCAGGTTTCTGGGTTTAACTGCACTTACAAGTATTTAAAAAAAAATGTGACTGGCCCGGTCTAGAATGACAGTATGCTACAACTCAACTTCAGCGTCTCTAATTTGGGTCAGAAAATTTCCAGAACATGCCTGACAAAAGTGCATTTTTTGCATTCAATAGCACTGACCTGTAACACACTGAAGACGTGAGCGTGAACAGATTTCGGGAAAAGTAAACTACCGAATTGTTCGTAAATGCTCATACCTTTGAAATCTACATTTTACATGAAAGAGTTTCAGGAACATTCGTGCGTCGGACATTCATTCTTTCATAAAGTTCTGTTTGGAAGAAGGCAGAAAACATGTGTGTGCGTTAACGCTTTTTTATGGTTCAATGGCAAATAGTAACAACCATTAAAGGAACCTTTAGGAAGAAAAAAAGAAGACAAAGAAACCACGTGCACATTCAAATACCAGTCAATCAGTCAATTAGCCAGACACATCCTACCTTCTTCTAAAGCCTTTATAAGAATAAGAAAACTCATTTAAGAAAATTATGTTGGGAATTAAAAAAAATTAAATAAAAATGAATAATAATAATAGCCTACTAAAAAAAATTAATGCCATCTTTAATCTGTGCTGCATGGGCACCATTGGTATTCAAATTCAGTGGCATCACATTTCTACTCAGATTCTGTAATTATTCCATGCCGTTCTAACCTGTATGCCTTTCTTTCAGTGAAACACCAAGGGTTAATTTTTGAAGTGAATAAGGATAGAAACAGTCAAGCTACAAAATAACAAAATCAAGCATAACCATGTCACAGAAGTGGTTCATATCTGACAGTTTTCACAAAAACGGCTTAGACTCCCTTTGTGCCTGCTTTCTGATGTCAAAGCCTGGAGGTCTTTATTTTATTTTATTTTAAATCTAAATTAAAGTAAAAAAAAAAAAAAGAGATAATTGTGTTTGGCTCTTCTAAAGTCCGAAACATTTCTCATTTAAATTCTGGTGTTTTATCTTCTTCAGTTAAATCATGTGTTGGGCGTCTTATTCGACAGTGCACTTAAATTTGATAGACAAATACATTTAGTTGTCAAATCAAGTTTTTACGAACTAAGAGCACTGACTTAAGACTTTCCTTTCTTTTAAGCACTTTGAAACTACAATTCATGCTTTTATTTCTTCTAGAATTTATTATTGTAATTCCCTGTATCTGGGAATAAATAATTCTTCAATATCCAGATTACAAATGGTCCAAAACGTGGCTGCACGTCTTTTAACCGGTGTTCGCAAATATGAACATATTACTCCTGTGTTAATGTCTTTACATTGGCTCCCAGTACGCTTTAGAATTTATTTTAAAGTGCTTTTGCTTGTTTTTAAATGTTTAAATGGCCTCACTCCCTCTTACTTCTCTGACTTGTTGTGTGTACACCATCCAGTGAGAACTCTGTCAACCAGAGTTTGTTAACTGTTCCAAAGTCAAAAATAAAATCTAGGGGTGATCGAGCTTTTGCCATAGCCGCACCTAAACTTTGGAACACATTACCGATTCATATTAGAACTGCACCAACATTTAAAAAAAAAATCCCAAAAAGGTTTTTAAAAAAAACTGTTTTTGGGGAGGTATAGCTTCACTATAGCCTAGAATTGTGATGTCCTTGGTTATCTGTGTTATTTGCGGGTAGAATTTTTTAGAGCATGTTCAGCACATTGGTAACTGTGTTTTGTTGTTTGTTTTCGTTGTAATTGTGCAAAAAACTATTTTGGCTGATAAACTGTATGTTGATCATGGACATGTTTCATGACCCACAAAGTTTTTAAACAGTACTTCAGTTTGGAGGTGCTTTAAAATGTTCTTCACAGCGATGCCATGGAAGAACCTTTTTTGTCTAAATGGTTATATAAAGAACTTTTAACATCTGAAGAGCCTTTCTGTTTCACAGAAGGATCTTTGTGGCGAAAGAAGGTTCCTCAAATTATAAAAAGGTAAGAAAGAGATGGTTCTTTAAAGAATCTTTGATTGAATGGTTCTTTGTGGAACCAAAAATGGTTCTTCTATAGCATCGCTGTGAAGAACCTTTTAAGCACTTTTATTTTTAAGAGTGTATTCTTAAAGGGGTCCTATTATGCTTTTTCACTTTTTAAACTTGAGTTAGTCTGTAATGTTGCTGTTTGAGCATAAAAAATATCTGCAAAGTTACAACGCTCAAAGTCCAATTCAAAAGGAGAGATTTTATTCAACAGAAATCACTTTTCAAAAACAACAACAAATGACTCGTTTGGACTACAAAGCATATTTTCCGGGATTTGTGATATCACAAATATTGACGAATGGGACGAGACCTGGTTGAGCTGCACTAGAGAAGGCAGCGAGTGTTATCACTATGTCAGAGACACACTAGCTTTCCCAAAACATCCGGGTTTAAATTGCGCTTAAATTGATTTGATATTGATGCAATATTTACACTGAAGCTCGCAGGCGGCTATGGTAAGGGGCATGACATTTCCCGACCAGGCGCCGAGTGCTGCAAATCACAACACACACTGGCCCAGATAACAAATCACAGCACACACTGGCCCAGCAAAACAATCACAACACACCGGCCCAGCAAACCAATCACAACACACACACACTGGCCCAGCAAATCGATCACAACACACACACTGGCCCAGCAAACCGATCACAGCACACCTGGAAGAAACAATCAAACAACACGGGCCCCAGCTAACCAATACAGCACACACGGGCCCAGTAACCAAATCAACAGCAACATGGCCCAGCTAACAATCACAACACCACACTGGCCCAGCTAAACAGTCACCGACACATGGCCAGTAAACATCAAAAACCACACCACTGGCCCAGAAACAGTCACAGCAAACACTTGCCCAGCTAACAAGTCACAGGCACACACTGGCCCAGATAAACCAATCACGCACCCCACACGGCAGCTAACAGGCACAGCCACACACTGGTCCAGCTAACCACTTCAAAACAAACACTGGCCCTGCTAACCGATCACAGGACGCACTGGCCCAGCTAACCAATCACTGCGCACACTGGCCCAGCTAACCAATCAAAACACACACTGGCCCAGCTAACCAAACACAACACACACACTGGCCCAGCTAACCAATCAAAGCACACACTGGCCCAGCTAACCAATCACAGCACACACTGGCCCAGCTAACAATCACAACACACACCGGCCCAGCTAACCAAACACAACACACACACTGGCCCAGCTAACCAATCAAAACACACACTGGCCCAGCTAACCAATCACAGACACATTTTGTATTTCAGAAGGTGGGCCTTCATTTGATACAGGAGCTATTCGAGTCGTTCATGCCAGACTGGTGAGAGAGGTTTTGTAATAATGTAAAATATGTGAAAATAATGTGTTTTTCGAACAACCTAGTATTGAGAGCCTGTTCTAGTACACCCCCAAAAAAAAAATCAAGACTTTGTAAAAGAGCATAAAAGGACCCCTTTAAACACTATCATGTTCAGGATGATAAACAGGTTCATGACATAAACAAACTCAAAAGCATAAAATCATAATAAGGATATTTCAAAATGAAATATTTAAGCCTTAAGTCTAACTATAAAAATAGTTGTTTTTTGTTGGTTGGTTTTTTGTCCAGTAGTGTAAAACGAAGATATTAAATAAAAGTAAGATATATTACAGAAGTTCATCCGAATTTCAGGTTTAATTCAAATGTGCTTACTTACCATATTAATTATGAACTGTACTAATCAATTTCTTAGTGAAAATTGTTTCTATACTTTTTTTTTTCAGTGAAGTTTGGCAGAAGATAACATTGTTGCTTCTGCATCTTTTCTTTTATACAAATAAAAAAAAACTGTTAAAATATGTTCAATCTACTGCATCACCTTCAAAGTGATTTGAATATTCCTGTAAAGCAATTTATCTCAGTCTACAATTTGGTGACACAACACAGTACTAAATTATTAATAAATAAAAAATCCACATGTTTAAGTTTTTGTTAAAGGGTCATATGATGTTGCTAAAAAGAACAGTATTTGATGTAATGAAATGTGTTTAAGCAGTCTAAAGTTAAAAAAACACATTATTTTCAACATACTGTACATTATTGTTTCTCCTCTATGCCCGCCTTTCTGAAACACGTCGATTTATACAAAGCTCATCTTCTGAAAAAGCGAGGTGTGCTCTGACTGGCCAGCTATCCAGTGCGTTGTGATTGGCTGAATGCCTCAAGCGTGTGACGGAAGTGTTACACCCCTCACCATACTGTGATGTTGTGTCCGGCCGGAGCAACGAGACAAAACATTAAAACCCATTATAAATTAGGCATTTGTTGCATCCAGTGGGGGACATAATTACGGATTCTAATGACTAGTTGTGATCGGAGAAATGACAAACAACATATGCTACTCTACACTGCTCAAAACTAACGTTTGAATCATCAGTGCCAAATTCATTAAATATGAAAAAACGTACTTGCAGTCTGTGAGTCAGAACTGCCGGCATTTTAGTCTATCGTTACTCTCCCAGGATCAGCAAACAGTCCTCCATAACATGCGCTGCACACATCTGGATATTTGAGTTAAACTGTTCTGGAACAGTATTGTAAATAAAACTTAACAACTGATTTCTCGTCTACTTCTTCTGTGCGTGCACTTGTGCGGCGTTATGCAAATCGTCCACACAGTGACGAGACATGTGGGGAGCATCGTGTTTCGAACGAGGTGTTTTCGGATGGGCGTGGACGGAGTCTTAACCTTTTGATAAAGTTATCTATTTGGGTTTGAGACTTTAGGTCTTTGCACCTTAGGGATTTCTTATTCACAAAACAGCTTGTAAAATCCAAGCAGACAGAAAACTTGAAATCGCATCATATGATCCTTTTGTTAATGATTTTTGAGCATGAGGGAATGTCACACAACCTGTCCATGTTACTGTTTGCATTTAGCTAAGTTCTTTGCTGTGCCTTAAACCCTTATTCCATGCACTGGTGAAAGCACACACACACACCAACACACACACACAGAGAGAGAGACTAGCAGTTTTATGTGACATTAACATTTTTATTATACATATGTTTCTTCAAAAAAATATAATGTGACTTATTAAAACTTACAGCAACTACAGGTTTGAGGCAACAGTTGCAAAATAAATTAAGACATCTAAAAATAATTATCTTTGATAATGCCAGCCACGTGGTGGCATCACACTTGCAATTAAATCAATAGACCAATTACACTCATTTGTATCTGCCCTCTCTGTGCAGGAGCCTGATTTTAAGTAGCAGTACATTAGTAGAATGCAAACACTAATGCTCACAAAAACACACTCAAACAAAACCTCTCTCACACGTACACACAGATCAAATAAATGATGTATTGCCCTCTTCCCAAATTTGCAGCTCCTTTCCTCATTGTTCCCAGAGTCACAACATTGCACAGTTATAAATATGCTGAATTACATATACTTTAGTGTTGGGTTCATCAAGCGTTCAGTGCTCATCGACCAATTTCAGAAAGCAAATGACGTGTTGGCAGCATCCTTACAACAGGAGGACTGCAAGGATCCCTGAGAGAATTACCAGAGCAGCTGAAAAGACAAGAAAAAGGAATAGTTAAGTCCTTTATTAAAGAACTTCAAATGCTTTATCCTAATATTTTTGCTCAGGTAACTGACTCTTGAAAAGCACATCATCAAAATGATACTACTTCTATTGGCTAGAAATAACTCTTGTATTGCAAATGCTGTTCTGTCTGTTGGGCAAATGCGTATCACGCACCAATTCATTTCAAACAAGAGCATTTAGCAGCTAAAGAGTCCTTTGTGTCACTCTTTTTAACACACTGTAGATATTTTCTCTCAAAATGCAGATTCTACCTGGTGTGGCCGTATACAATTCTTACCCTGAGATGCAGCATGATGCAGTGCATTGCTCCCTGCTGTAGTAGCAGGTTTTGCTGTAGTAGAAACTGTAGTAGTGGTAGTAGTGGTAGTATTTGTAGTGGGTGTTATTATGACAACATCTGAGCTGTTAGTGCTGGTTAGATCAACTGATGAATTTGTAGACATTCGTGTGACTGGCGACCCCAGAGTGCCTGTTGAAATGGAAATAAAGAAAACATTTTAATTTTGCTACCAATTAGAATCTCCTTCAGTACTGTTTTTGTAGTGTCACTCTTACCGTTTGCATAGTTGCCAGTGAAGAAATAGCAAAGAAATAGAGGAAAGTATCTGTGTTTGCTGCACGGGTGATGCTGCTGAGGCCTGCAGCTACAAAAATGCACTGAATCCTAGTGTCGCTTACAGAGCCACGGAAGGATCTGGGGTTAAACTGCAAGACAAAACAAGTACAAATGTATTGCTAAAAATTAGATGTCACAGTGAAGGAGGTGTCCCTTAACCTCAAAGCATTCCATAAACCCTCCAGCTCTACTCTGGGTTTCGCTTTTTTCGCTTGCTGCTGTTGAACAAACATTTGCATCGTTACTGTTCTACTGTATAGTTGTCTCAGAATGCTTTGTTCTTTAAAGCCGTCCCCATTGCTGTTCATTACCACATAATGTATAGTCAATAATCTTTTGTGCAAAGCTTTGCAATAAAGAAAATGCTCTGTAAAAGGGAGTCTTACAGTATTATCCGGAGTCAGAATGGTATTATTCAGTGTGGCACGGATGAACTTCGCCACACCATTGTCGTTGGCACAAGAATAGACGGTGTCATTATCACCCTATGAGAAGAAAAGGTAAATAAGTGAGAACCCAAATCTGAGATTTTTTTTGGTCCAAATCACATTCTTAAAAAAGGGAATTTTTTAAACGTGGACATATATTAGAAATAAATGTGATGTTTTTCAGACCTCCTTCTTGTCTGGAGACAGGCCAACTGCAATGTAACCATTTGGATCCCCGCTGAGCTCAAAAGTGAGATTGTTGGAGTCTCCGTTCACCCCTCTTGTGGAGGCAAAAAAGCAGCTATTTGAGCTGGATGGATCACAGTTGGCTGGAGTGGAGAAACATGCCCTGTCCTTCTTACAGTTGTCTTTGGTGACCTTGTATTGTAAAGTTATGTTGATATTAGCCTTGAAATGCAATGCTGAAATTCATATAAATCTGTTGAGAATGTTTAATAAATGCATAAAATCTCAAGTAAATTCAAGTTTCAAAAATAAATACTACAGCAATTTGACATCCGACACAATACAATAGCTGTTAACATCGACTCCACAAACGCTTTACTTCACCTTCACCACAAAAAGCAACACAATTGTAAATATGAACAAAAAACTGTCTTGCCAGTCTGTTCCCACTTACATTTGCTGTACCATTATTAGCTGTAGATACTCCAGACGCAGTAGATGCAGTGGTGTTTAATGCTGCAGTGACATTAGATGCAGCGGCGTTTGAGGGTGCAGTGGTGTTCAGTGGTGCAGTGGAATTAGATGCAGTGGTGTTTGGGGCTTGTACAGGGTGGCATCTATACTGGGGTGGTATTACTGAAACTCTGTGCTGTTAGGGTTGCTAAGGCATGACCATGTGTGGCCCAGTCTAGTGCACTGGAGATATCAGCGAACATGGAAAAAAAGGAGTGAAGGGGAGTAAGATTACTTTTGCAAAAAAAAAAAACGAAATAATAATGAGTAATAATGCCATTTGTCCTGGCTCAAAGTTACACACTCACCATTTGAGACGCTTCCTGTTATAAAGAAGACAAAATTGTCTGTGGTTGCAGCACGGGCATTGTTGCTGAGACCTGCAGCAGTGAAAATGCACTGAATCTTTCTTCCATTCATCGAACCACGGAAACTTCCAGGGATGAACTGCAGCAAGACAGAAATAATATTACAGAATATTACACTGCAAAGATGGCACAAAACATAAATCAGAGGTGACATATACAGTGCTGTGAGAAACTCTATTTTAGTATATTTTACAGTATATTTTAATTTATTTTTATTCATTATTGCATCTTTACACAGATTTACACAGAGGCAACATTTGATACCTGTGTGGACAGTACCACTCCCTTTTTTAATATACTACTATATTGTTTACTGTTAAGAATTCCCTTTGCTAATATTGGCATAGTATCATTTATAGAGAAGGCTCTCTGAAAAAGGGTCTTACTGTGTTATCCTGAGTCAGTATTTGATTGTTCAGTGTGGAACGGAAAAACCTCAGTTCACTATTGACTTTGGCGCACGAATAGACAGTGGCTCCTTGACCCTGAGGATGTGAAAAATAAATTAGTCAAGGAACCATACTTTGGCTTTTAAAATTACAGTGCTTAATTTTTACATTTAATTAAAAGAAACACATAAAAAAAACACTCGATTTGATCACTTACACTCTTGTCTCGAGAGAGGCCTGCTCCGATGTAACCATCTGTCTCACCACTGATCTCAAAGTATTTAAAAATTATTTGCATTTCCGCTTACTCCTTTTGTGGAGAGGAAATAGCAGGAACCTTGTGCACCTGGATTACAGGAAGGTGGAGCAGAGAAACATGCTCTATCCCTCTTGCAGTTATCCCTGCCAGTGATGTCCTTCAGTAAACAAAGTAAAATTAAATTGAAAATGTAAGTGCTGGGTATACAAGCTAACTTGCAAAAGTAATTTGTTTTATAATTTAAATGCAACTTTCACTTCAACAGTCAGGATGGTTATTATTTCCATTTTTAAACAAGGAAAAGGGCTTACCAGTGGTAGATTATTGGTGTTGCTGTTGGTCAAGGTATTAGAGCCTGACGGTGTCGTGGTCAAGTTTGTGGTTATGTTGGTAGGGCGTGTTTGGTTCAGATTGGCGGTCGTGTTGGGAGGACGCGTCTGGGTCAAGTTTGCAGTCGTGTTGAGGGGACCCATTTGGGTCATATTGGCGGTCATGTTGGGAGGGACCATCTGGGTCAGGTTTGTAGATGGTGCAGTGGTTGATGTTGCTGTGGTATTAGATGCAGTGGCATTTGTACTGGGTGTTGTTACTGAAACGTCTGTGCTGTTAGGGTTGCTTAAGTCCACAGACCCATTTGTGGTCAGTCTACTGCCTGGAGATTCAAGAGAACCTGGAAATAGGAGTAGGGGGAAGAAAATGGTTTACTTCTGCTTCAAAACATAATATATGTAAGTTACTTGATCAAAGTTTTGCACTCACCATTTGATATGCTGCCTGTTAATAGGAAGACAAACGTTTCTGTGGTTGCAGCACGGGCGGTGCTGCTGAGACCTGCAGCATTGAAAATGCATTGAATCTTTTTTCCAGTCACTGAGCCACGGAAGCTTCCAGGGATGAACTGCGCCACAACAGAAGTATAATATTATTTAATATCACACTGCAACGATGGCACAGAAACTCTATTTGAGATGACATATACAGTGCTGTGGGGAAATCTTTGCAATTTCTGACACAAAAATATCTTAAACATACAAACAAGCCTAGCTCAGAATGGCTGAAAAACAAGAAATGTAAGGCTATTCAGTGCAGTGAAGTACTTAAACACTATTGAAATGTTGTGGCATTGAAATGACTTGAAATGCACAATTCATGCTTAAAAGCCTACAAATATCACAGAACTAAAGTTTAAGGAGTGGGACACAATTCTTCCACAACAGTAAATAACTATAGGAAGGCAGTTGAGAGTGTTATTTCTGGGTGTTACTGACTAGAGGATGAGGCAGTCATAGGTAGTATCCTTTAATCAGCTTTTTTGCATTACCGGTCTTAGAAAAGGGGCCTTACTGTGTTATCCTGAGTTAGTATTTGATTGTTCAATGTGGAACGAATCAACTTCAGTGCACCATTGATTTTGGCACAAGAATAGACGGTGGCACCCTGACCCTATGGATGAGAAAAGTCGATTAGTCAGACAACCAGAATACCATTCTTCACTTTAATAGAGTGTAATGTTTAAAAGTTAAGGACTTTACTTTTTAAAAGAAATGTCTGATAAAAAATCAACTGGATTTGATCTCTTACACTGTTGTCTCTAGA